>PUFA01000574.1:0-175847 GCA_003508835.1 Eonycteris spelaea
AATGTTTTTGCATAGCAAAGGAAACTATCAATAAAATAAAAAGACAACCTATGGAACTGGAGAAGATATTTGCTTATGATACATCTGATAAGGGGTTAATATCTAAAAGTTATAAAGAACTTGTAAAACTTAACACCAAAAAACAAAACAATCCAATTTAAAAATGGGCAGAAGACCTGAACATGTATTTCTCCAAAGAGGATATACACAGATGGCCAATAGACATATGAAAAGATGCTCAACATGACTAATCATCAGAGAAATGCAAATTAAAACCATAAGGAGATATCACCTCACACCTGTCAGAACGACTATCATCAATAAGTCAAAGAACTGGTGTTGGCAAGGATGTGGGGAAAAGGGAACCCTTGTACACTATTGGAGAGAGTGCAAATTGTATAGCTGCCATGGAAAATAGTCTGGAGGTTCCTCAACAAATTAAAAATGGAACTATCTTTTGACCCAGCATAACACTTCCGGGTATTTATCCAAGTTAAACCAAAACACTAATTCGTAAAGATCTATGCACTCTTATGTTCACAGCAGTGCTATTCACAATAGCCAAGATATGGAAACAACCTAACTGTGCATCAACAAATAAATGGATTTTAAAAAATGTAGTAAGTAATTATACAGTGGAATATTATTCAGCCTTTTTTGAAAAAAAAGAAGGAATCCTTCAATTTGTAACACGAAGAACCAGGAAAATCACAACTAGAATGAGCAAAAACAATTAGCTGAGGATACCCAGATGACTCAGAAGTTGAAACCACCTGAAAAAAAAATGTAAAGGAGCAATCATTTTATGAAATATGTGCAAAGTTTTTTATGCTGAAAACTTAAAATACTAAAGCAAAAAAAAAAAAACAAAGAACACCAAAATAAATGGAGAGATACAACAAATTCATTGATTATAAAGCCAATAATGTTAATATGTCAAATTTTTTCAAACTAATGTATATATTTAATGCAATCCTGATCTTAATTCTAGCAGGACGCTTTTTTGGAAATAAACAAGCTGATACTAAATTAATGTGGAAGGCAAAGGTAGTAAGATGTTCAACTTATTTTTTTAAATAACTAAGTTGGAGGAGTCAAAATAACTGGTTTCAAGATTTACTATAAAGCTATAGTAGTCAAGATAGTGTGGTATCGAAGGAAAGATCGATATAGATCAATGCAATAGAACAGAGAGATCATACCATAAATATGTATGATGCTGATGCAAAGGCCATTCAGTGGAGAATTGAAGTCTTATCAAAAGTAAATGGTGCTGGAAGTACTAGATTTACTGGGGGATCACTTTATAAGTTATATAAATATCTAACCACTATGCTGTACACCTGAAACAAATATAATATTGAATGTTAACTATAATTTTAAATTGTTTTTTAAAAGCAAATGGTGCTGGAACAATTGAATATTCACATGCAAAAAAATGAACCTTCATCCATGCCTCACACAGTATACAAAAATATCTTCAATTATTAAATCACAGATTTTATATGTAAAAAAAAACATGAACTCTAAAACTTTTCTATAAAAAAAAAAAAAACATGGAGAAAAATGTGTTGTGACCTTGGATTATTCAAGATTTCTTAGAATTAACACCAAAGACATAATGCATTAGAAAAAATAGAATTCATCAAAATTAAGAACTTCTGGTCTTTGAAAACACTATAAAAAAAAGACATATGACAGACTAGGAGTGAATTTTTTTCAAATCACACTTTTGATTGAAGACTTGATCTAGAGTATATGAAGAACATCCAGACTTCCACTTCCAAACAAGATAGAGTAATAAAGACTATTTTTCTCTCACATGAAACAATCAAAATTAGACAAAGTACATGAAACAATAGTTTCCAAGAACTGGACATGAAGCAACAAGGACAGTGATCCCTGAGAAATGTGAAACAAAAAGATGATTGCCTAGATAACTATCTTGAAAGAATTTAGTCCACAGCACTTGGAGAGAGAGCGAGCGCTGGCAGAGTCTAGTAGAATTGCTGAGTTTAGAAGATGGAGCTGGAAGTCTAAGGAAACCAAGGCAGGATGAGTTCAAATAAAAAGAGTACCCAAGATAACAGTCCTGCACAGAGAAAAATGCCAACAATCTGAAGGGGCATCTCTCAAGTATTTAGCAAAGTACTGTTATGCATGTGAGGAAACTACCCAAACTGGCAAAAGACTTATCAAAAAAGATCCCAAAGAACAATAAACAGGTGTTCACACAGGGCTTGGAACAGTGGCTGTTAACACTAGCCAAACTGAAAAACCATAAATTCACTGGACATTGGCAGGGTACTCCAGAAGGTCTTGTCTTGTAGTAGAAAATAATTATCCCTAGATGAGCCCTGCTTTGGACCTGCCTAACAAATCATAAAAGCATGACTCAAAAGGACCAAACTGCTTTTTTAAAATAACTGCATCAAAGAATAAAGCATAAAAAGTTCTTATAAATACATATACAGTAAACAAAAAGTCAAAATTCACAATGTGAATCTGGCATCCAAAAAAATTACTAGCCATTCAAAAAGGCAGGGAAATACAACCCATAATAATAATAAAGAAACCTGATTGAGACCTGATGCAGATGGTAGAATTAGCAGAGAAGAACATTAAATATTTCTTATCTGCACTCCATATATTCAAAAAGGTAAATTTAAAGGAATAAAAGATAATTTCAAAACACCAAAATTGAACTTCTAGAGATGAGTATTACAATGCCTTAGTTGAACAAATACACTGGAGGAGTTAACAGCTTACTAGACAATGCAGAAGAAATAATTGGTAAACTTGAAGGAACAGAAACTATCCAAATTGAAACAGAAAAAAATCCAAAAATTGAAAAGAATAGTGAGCTTCAGGACAACTTTCAAGCCACCTAACATGGGTAACTGGAATCTCTGAAGGAGGGGAGCAGAAGAGAGAAAATATTTGAAAGAAATAATGGCCAAATGTTGCAAATGCAATGAAAAACCATAAACCTGTATATCCAAGAAGCTGAATGAATTCCAAAAACAAAAACATAAAGAAAAAAACACATAATCACATTGCTCAAAAAATGATAAGAGAAAGTCTAAAAAGCAACCAAGGAGGAAAAAAAACACACATTATAAAGGAAAAAATAAGGATGACATCAGATTTCTTCTTGGAAACAATGTATATGAGAAAACAACGGAACAATGTATTTAAAGCACAGGCAAAATCATTCTGTTGTGATTCATTTTATTGTGTTTTGCAGATGTTGCAGTTTTTATAAATGGAAGGCAAGACCCTCCATCAGCAAAAAGATTATGATCACTTTATTGCAGTGGTCTAGAACAAAACCTGCAATATCTCTGAGGTATGCCTGTACTGAAACACAAAGCCTATCCACTTGAATTCTATACTGGGGAAAAAATCTTTAAATAAAAAGCAAAATAAAGACTATTTAGACATATATAAGTTGAATGAATTTGTTGTCCAACAGATGCTCAATACAAAAAACAAACAACAACAACAACAACAACAACAACAATGTTTAAGGAAGTTCTTAAGGCAAAAAGAATATGAGAACTCATGAAAATCTGGAGCCAAAGGAATGAAGAACACCAGAAAATGGTAACTGCATGAGTAAGAATATAATTATTTTTGTTTTTAATCTCTTTAAAAGAGAATTATGAAAATAGTACAAAAGCCAGGAGGGAAGAAATGGAAGTATGCTGCTGTTAGGTTTTGTATTATATTTAAAGTGATAAATATCACTTGCAGGTAGAAGGAATTTACTTAAAGATATAATCTATTAATTCTACAGTATTCACTAAAATAACTCAATAAATGATGGCTAATAAACCAAGAAAACAGAACAGATGGAATCATAAATATTCAATCAAAAGAAGGAGGAAAAGGAAAAGGGGCAACAAAGTAGATGGACAATGAAAAGCAAATAGCGAGATAATGGACTCAAATCTACACATACAATAATAATATTAAACGTAAATAAGTTAATACTAACTAAAAAATAGAGGCTGTCAACTTGAATATAAAAAGCATAGATATATGTTGGCTATAAGAAATGTACTTTAAATACAGACACACAAATAGGAAAAAGTAAAAGGATAAAAAAGATACACCATGTAAAACTACGCAAAAGAAAGCTGCAGTGGCAATATTTAAATCAGACAAAATACATTTTAGCACAAAGAATAAAAGTTCATTTATAATAGTAAAGGAGAGTGATGTCAGAAAACATGGCAGAGTGAGAGATGTCCCCAGATCTCCCCCTTTGAAACAACAATAAGCTGAACATCTAAAACTCAACTAAAAACATCCAAACTGCACACACAGCATGTCTGAGTGTGTGATCTGCGCATGGGAGCTGCCACAGGTCAGAACCCGGGTGTCGGGCAGTGGACTGGGAGATAATAAAGAAGCTGCCTCTCGCAGCCATAGGAGCTCCCTGTAAAGGAAGGGGAAAGGAGAAAGTGTGGTGACATCACTGAACAGTGCTGCCTGGGAGTGCTGTGAGCTCCACACTGCCGGTGTCAGGGCCCAGTCATCAGGGCAGAAAGCAGAGAAGCGGGACAGCAGAGAAGTGGGGAGAGCAGAGAAACAACAGTTGATTTTTACCAGTCACAGCTGCAAAACTGAGGGTGAGATGCAGCCTTCATCCCACAACCCAGAGGACTCCAATCCCTATTACCTCCGATACTGAATACCATGGAGCCAGCCAGGGGAATCTGAGTGAATGCTACTGAAACTGTCACTAACACTGACAGAGACTGAGACTGAGGATAGCAAGTTATAATTAAATGTCTATAAGAAAAAAAGGGAATCATTAAGGCTTTATATAAAGCAGGGATCCAAGAGGCTTAGACGCTACCTACTGGAAACGAAAAGAAAACACCTTCTTTACAGCAAGCTAAAAGAGAGACTTTTAGATAAATAAATCATCTTCCTGGTTAAAAAAGGATAATGCACCTACATAATGCCCAGGCAGACTAACAGTCCATTAAACACCATGAACAAACAAGGTGACAAGGAATTCCAGAAAGAAATAGAAATTTTCCAGAATATAAGCTTACAGACATAGAAATATGCAACTTAAATGACAGAAGAATTCAAGATGGAACTTCTCCAAAAAACTCAGTGAAATCCAAAACAATTCCTATCAACAATTTCAGAAATTGAAAAACAACTAGATGAGCAGAAATGACTTCTTTTAGTAAAGAGACTGAAAACGTCAAGAAGAACTAAATAGAACTTCTGGAGATAAAGAACACACTGCAAGGGTTGGAAAATGAAATAGCAAGCTTGGGAAACAGAGTCGACCAAATGGAGGAAAATGTCATGATATCAGAGACAGAAATCTAGAAATAAATAAGAAGGAAGAAGGGAGAAACCGAAGAATGAAAAATAATGAAAGAGAATACAAAACCTAGCTGATACCATCGAGAGAGGAAACATAAGAATAATGGGTATTACTGAAGGCAGGGAAAAGGAGCCGAGACTAGAAAGCATTTTCAGACAAAATAGTGGACGACATTTTCCCAAATCTAAGGAATGAGCTGGAGCTTGAAATTCAAGAAGGCAATAGAACACCCAATTATGTCAACCCCAAAAGGTCTTCACCAAGACACATTGTATTAAAATTCTGAAA
This sequence comes from Eonycteris spelaea, assembly GCA_003508835.1. NCBI lineage: Eukaryota > Metazoa > Chordata > Mammalia > Chiroptera > Pteropodidae > Eonycteris > Eonycteris spelaea. The sequence goes on from PUFA01000574.1 coordinate 5,645, forward strand.
AATCACTGACAAAGAAAGAATTATCAGGGCAGTCAGGAAAAGAAGACGGTAATCTATAAAGGAAAATCCATTAAATAATCATCGCACTTCTCAGCAAAAACCGTACAAGCCAAAAAGGAATGAAATCAAATATTCATCTATTAAATGAAAGGAACTATCAGCCAAGAACAACGTATCCAGCTAAGCTCTCCTTTAGACATGAAGGATAAATAAAGACCTTTCCAGATATACAGAAATTGAGGAAATTCTCCACTACAAGATTGTGTTTACAGGAAATACTGAAAGGGGTCAGCTCACCTAAAACAAAATGACAAAAAAAATACATAATTACAAGTAAGGTGACTGCCAGGCATATAGAAGCAGAGGAATGCAGCCCTTACTAAGAACAGGGCATTACAATCTTAAATGATAAGAAATTTGCTATAGCAAAGATAGTAATGAATGTTTCAGCATTACACACGGGACAAATTGAGACAACAAGGACTGAAAAGGGGAGGACTCAAAGAACCAAATTCACAAAGGGGAATGGAGATAAAGCACATGCCAAAGAAAATGACAACTGTATATATATAACGATCCTTTCCATATTCTTAATGGTAACCACATGCAGAAGATTCAAAACTGAGTATGTAACATAAAACAAGGACTAGAGGAAAACCCACAAAAGCCAACCAAATATCAAGCTAACAAAATGCAAAAGATAAAATAGCTATAAGAAGACCTCATATTTCAATAATCACCTAAATGTAAAATGGACTGAACTCACCAATAAAAAAAGTACAGAGTTGTAAATTGGATCAAAAAACAAAAACACCATATGCTGCCATCCAGGAGACACAGTCTCAGCTCCAAAGACCAATATAGGCTCAAAGTGAAAGGGTGGAAAAAGATATTTCAAGCAAATGGCATTCAAAGAAAAGGGGGAGTAGCAGTAATAATATCAGACAAATAGACTTCAAAATATAAAAGGTAATTAAAGATACAGAGGGACACTTCATAATGATAAAGAAGAATCAATGCACCAAGAAGACATAACCAAACACTACATCTTAAAAAAACTAGAAAACTACAGCCATGCTACCCTGAACAAGCCCAATCCCATCTGATCTCGAAGCTAAGAAGCGGTCGGGGTGTTAGTACTTGGATGGGAGACCACCTAGGAAGACCAGGTGCTATAGGCCTTAAAAATAAGGAATTGTAAGCTGACAAGGTCCTTTCAATCTGTGAGGTTACCTCGTCTCAAAAAAAAAAATTTAAAAATAAAAAAGAAAGAACAAATGAAGCCTAAATCAGGAAGGAAAGAAATCATCAAAATTAGAGCAGAAATAAATGAAATTGAAAAAAAAAAAAAAATAAATACAACAAGAGCTGGTTCTTTGAGAAGGTTAATAAAATTGACAAACCCCTGGCTAGACTCACTAAAAAAAAGAGAAAGGACACAAATAACAAAATCAGGGATGAAAGAGGGAAATTACAACTGACATACAGAAATACAAAGGATCATACAAGAATACTATGAAAAAGTATATAACACCAAATTTAATAACCTAGAAGAAATGGACCAGTACTTAGAAAAATACAATCTTCCTAGACTGAATCAAGAAGAACTGGAAAATCTAAATAGACCGATCAGCAGTATGGAAATTGAAACAATCATCAAAAACCTACCAAAAAGTAAAAGTCCAGGACCAGATGGCTTCACCAGTGAATTCTACCAAACATTCAAAAAGATTTAATACCTATTCTCCTCAAACTCTTCCAAAAAATCAAGAGGAGGCAATACTTCCCAACTCATTTTATGAGGCCAATATTACCTGATACCAAAACCTGGTAAAGATAACAACAAAAAGAAAACTACAGACCAATACTCTCATGAACACGATGCAAAATCCTAAATAAGATACTAGTGAACAAATACAGCAACATATTAAAAAGATTATACACCACGATCAAGTGGGCTTCATCCCAGGGACAGGGATGGTTCAACATACGCAAATCAATTAATGTGATACACCACATAAACAAATTAAAAAATAAGAATCATATGATCATATCAATAGATGCAGAAAAAGCCTTCACAAGATACAGCATCCATTTATGATCAAAACACTTAACAAAATCAGTATAGAAGGAAAGTACCTTAACATAATAAAGGCCATCTATGACAAACCCTCAGCCAACATTATACTTAATGGTGAAAAACTAAAAACCTTCCCTCTAAGATCAGGAACAAGGCAAGGCTGTCCACTATTGCCACTGTTATTCAATATAACATTGGAGGTCCTAGCAGTGCAATCAGACAAGAGAAAGATATAAAAGGCATCCAAATAGGAAATGAAGAAGTCAAACTGTCACTATTTGTGGATGACATGATTCTCTATGAAAACCCTAAAGACTCCACAAGAACACTACTAGAAACAATAAGCAAATACAGTAAAGTTTCTGGATACAAAATCAATTTCAAAAATCCATAGTTTCCTATACTCTAATAATGAAGTGTCAGAAAAAGAAGTGGAAAAAATAATTCCTTTTGCAATTGCAACAAAAAGAATAAAATACCTAGGAATAAATTAATGAAACATGTGAAGGACCTATATAATGAAAACTATAAGACCCTATTAAAAGAAATCAAGAAGATACAAAGAAATGGAAAGATATTCCATGTTCTTATTGGAAGAATCAACATAGTTAAAATGACCAATTACCTAAAGCATTATACAGATTTTAATGCAATCCCCATCAAAATCCCATTGCATTTTTTAAAGAAATAGAACAAAAAATCATCAGATTTGTATGGAAGCACAAAAGACCCGAATTGCCAAAGCCATCCTGAGAAAAAAGAATGAGGCTGGAGGCATCACTCTGCCCACTTCAAATTATTACTACAAAGTGACAATAATCAAAACAGCATGGTATTGGCAGAAAAACAGACACATGGACCAGTGGAACAGAATCGAGAGTCCAGAAGTAAACCATATTTATATGGGCAAATAATTTTTGACAAAAAAGCCAAAACATACAGTGGAGAAAGGAAAGCCTCTTCAATAAATGGTGCTGGAAAACTGGAAAGCCACCTGCAAAAGAATGAAACTAGACTGTTGTCTATCACCACACCAAAATTAACTCAAAATGGATTAAGGACCTGAATATAAGACCTGAAAAATAAAATGCATAGAAGAAAACATAGGAACTAAACTCAAGGACCTTGGACTTAAAGAGGATTTTATGAATTTGACCTCAAAGCAAGGGAAGTAAAAGCAAAATAAATGAATGGACTACATCAAACTAAAAAGCTTCTGCTCAGCAAAAGAAATGTCAACAAGGTAAAGAGACAACCATCCAATGGGAAAATATATTTGCAAGCAACCTCTGATAAGGGCCTAATATCCAAAATATACAAAGAACTCATAAACTCAATAACAACAAAAAAAAAAAACAATCATCAAAAATGGGCAGAGGACCTGAACAGACACTTCTCCCTAGAGGACATACAAATGGCCAACAAATATTGAAAAGATGCTCAACATCGCTAGCTATTAGGGAAATGCAAATCAAAACCACAATGAGATACCATCTCACACCTGTTAGAATAGCTATAATCAACAGGACAAGTAATAACAAATGGGAGAGGATGCGGAGAAAAAGGAACCCTCATACACTGCTGGTGGGAACTGCAAATTGGTACAGCACTATGGAAAACAGTATGGAGGTTCCTCAAAAAACTAAGAATTGATCTTCTACTGGGTATTTACCCCAAAGACTTGAAAACCCATATCTAAAAAGATATCTTGCACACTGATGTTCATAGCAGCATTATTCACAGTGGCCAGAATGGAAGCAACAGAAGTGTTCTACAAGATGATTGGATAAAGAAGCGTGGTACATATATACAATGGAATATTACTCAGCCATAAGAAGAGATGAATACTGCCATTTTGACAACATGGATGACCTTGAGATAATCATGCTAAGCAATAAGCCAGACAGAAAAAGTTGAAAAATCACATGATATCACTTATATATACATTGGCAAGGATGGGATATAAACCTAAAAGCAACAATGAACAGGACAACAAACAGAGACTCATGGACATGGACTATAACTAGCGGTTACCAGAGTGTAGGGGGTGAGCGGAGGGGAGAGGTAGGTAGGGTAAACGGGGTCAAATATGTGGTGACAGTAAGAAATCTAACTACGGGAGTGAGCAGCACAGTGTAAACATATATATGCCTTACTTTTTAAGTGTATAGCTAAAAACTTATTGGATTTCTTTAACCAATGTCACTATTAAAAAAAGTTAAAAATTTTAAAACATCATAGAAAAAATTAAAATAAAAAATAAACAAACATGAATAAACTATTATAAAAGTTATGTATAGTACCAGATTACTAGATTAATCTGGAGGGAGGGGAATCCTTCGCAATTACAGAAATGTCTATCCATTATGCTCTACAGCTGAAACATAACAAAATATCGAATGTCAACTGTAATTGGAAAAACATAAGTTTAGAGAATTGTTTGACAACCTAAGGCTAAATATGATCAAAATTAAATATAATGATACAAATATTAAGATGTAAAATGTATAATATAACATATACTAAATAAAAATGAACATAATTTATATTTATATAAAATAGAATTGTTTTAACAATAAACATTTTGACTTGCGTGTAAAAAAAAATGGACATGGATTTATAACTTGTGCTATGTACAAAAATTAACTTCAAAAATGGGTCATAAAAACTAAATGTAAAACCTGAAACTATAAAAAGGAAACATAAGAGGGGTGGCTCCATAGTGTAGTGGTTAAGTACGTCCGCTTTACACACAGAAGGTTCCTGGGTCTGTGCTCCAGGTGAGCCACAGACCATACCCCAGGTGCACCAGCTCTGGGTGTGCCAGGCCCGGTGTGCGCCAGGTCCCGGATGCGCCAGTCCCGGATGCGCCATGAGCAGTGCATGAGACGTTGTGAGAGACCCACCCACCTTCAGAGATCCAGTTCTTAAAATGGAGATGGCAACATCCATAGGTCAGGGGTGGAGTACAGGGATGGAGGAATTAAAGAGGGGGGAAAATTAATAAATAAAAGAAGCACAGGAGAGAAACCTTGTAATTTTATGATAGGCAACAATTCATTAGATATTACACCAAAAGCATGATCCAAAAAATAAAATGATAAATTAATTTTATCCAAATTAAAAATGTCTTCTTCTTCAGAAGACACTGTTTAGAACAAAATAGTGGTGGGAAAACTGGCTTATTTGCATGCAAAAGAATGAAGTTGGACCTCACTTATACCATATACAAAAAAAAAATAATAATTCAAATAGATCAAAGACCTAACCATAAGAGCTAAAACTTTAAAACTCTTAGAAGAAAGTATAGAGAGAAAGCTTCAAGACACTGGATTTTGCATTGATTTCTTGGTATGACACTAAAAGCACAGGTAACAAAAGAAAAAAGTGGACTACATCAAATCAAAAAACTGTGCATTAAAGGGCACATCAACGGAATGAAAAGGCCACCCACAGAATGGGAGAAAATATTTCAAATCATGTATCTGATAAGGGTTAAAATATGCAGAATATATAGAGAACTTCTATGACTAAACAAAAAAATTTTTATGGGCAAAAAGACACTACCCAAAGAAGATATACAGATGACCAATAAGCACATGAAAAGATGCTCAACATCACTGATCATTAGGGAACTGCAAGTAAAAACCACAATAAGATATTGTTTCAAACCATTAGTATGATTACTATTTTAAAAAATGAAGTCTTGGCAAGGATGTGGAGAAAACTGGAACCCTAGTGTACTGTTAGGTTGGCAAATGTAAGATGGTGCAGCTGCTACAGAAAACAGTATGGTGGTTCCTCAAAAAAATAACTAGAATTACCATATGATCCAGGCAATCCCACTTCTGGGTATATACCACAAAAAATTAAAAAAGCGAGAACTCAGATATTTTGTACAGCCATGCTCAAAGAAGCATTATTCACAATAGCCAAAAGGTGGAAGCAACACAAGCATCCCTCAGTAATAAATGGATAAACAAAATATGGTGTATACAACATAGAATATTTAGCCTTAAAAGGAAGGAAATCCTATGCTAAAATGAAATAGCCAGTCACAAAGAATAAATACTGTATATGATTTACTTATAGGAGATACTAAGTGTAGTCAAATTTAGAGATAGAAATTAGATGGCGGTTGCCAGGGTGAGGTAAGAGGGAACTAGTGTTCAGTGATATAGTTTCTCTTATGCAAGATGAAAAGAGCTTGAAGAAAGAACTGTGGTGATGGTTGTACAATGGATATGTATTTTAATGTCATTGTATACTTAAAAATGGTTAAAATGGTAAATTTTATGTTATATGTATTTTAACCAAATTTTTTAAAATTACAGAAGAAATCAATCTTTTAAAAAAGCTTTTTTGGAATTAAAAAAAAAATAAAGACTTTTTTAGAGAATAAAAAGACAAACCACAGACTAGGGGAAAATGTTACAAAGCAAGTATCTGATAAAAAAAAAAAAAAAACTTATATCCAATACATAGAAGAATTCTCAAAAATCAATAAAAAAAAATACAAAATGTGCAAGAAATTTGAACACTTTGCCAAAGAAGATATATGGATGGCAAATAAGCACATGAAATATGCTCAAATCATTAGTCAATAGGAAAATGCAAATCAAAACCACAAAGAAGAGCCTTTCATTTGCCTCCAAAATAGGGTGTCCTGGGTTATATAAACAATTTGTAGACAGGCCAAAACGCTCTCATTTTACTAAACAGATATCTTAATAATTTTTAAAAAAACACAATGATACCACTACATCCTACCAGAGTATCTAATTCAAAAACTGGCAATGCTAAGTGCTGGAAAGGATGTGGAACAATGAAATTTTCATTGCAACAATTGGAAACGCAAATGGTAGTTACTTTGAGAAATAGTTTACCAGTTTCTGAGAATGTTAAATGTATATTTACTGATGGACATTTAGGTTGCTTCCGTATCTTGCAAATAATGCTGTAATAAACAGGGGATGTATAGGACAGCATAGGAAATATAGTCAGTAATATTGTAATAACATGTATGTGCCAGGTGGGCACTAGACTAATTACAGGATCATCTCATAAGTTATACAAATGTCTAATCACTATACTGTACACTGAACTAGTGTAAATTGAATGTCAACTCTAATTGAAAAATAAAAACATAAAACATATTTACCATGTATCACAGCAATCCAACTTTAGGAATTTACTCTAGAGAAAACACCAAAAATTGCATGCTAATGTTTATAACAGCTTTATTTTTAATTGTCCCAAACTGGAAAACCCAATGTGCCTTCATCTGGGGAATGGATAAACAGTGGTACATTCATACAATGGAGTGCAACTCAGAAATAAATTAACTATTGATAAGCCTTAAATGGAGATGAATCTCAAATGTATTATGCTTAGTGAAACAGCCAATGTCAGAAGGCTATATACTGTATGATTCCACTTATATGACATTCTCTGAAAGACAAATATAAAGACAATGAGCCAAATCGGGGTTGCCAGGAATTAGGGTTAGGGAGGTTTCTATAAAGAGCAGGAATAAATTCAGCGGTGGAGATCAGGGATAAAGGAAACTGTTCTATTCCTTGATTGTGTTGGTTATACAATTGTATGCACTTTGTCAAAGCTTTATAAACTATACAGCAGAGGAAATTTCATTCTACATAAATTTTTTTAAATAGAAATTTAAAAATCTATAGGCATAAAATAAGCCTATATACTGTATGACTCTTTGTACATGACATTCATGCTAAGGCAAAATTATAGAGACAGATAACAGATCAGTGGTTCCCAGGATCTGAGTGGAGGTGGGGCGTTAACTACAAAGGGCCTGAGATTTTGGGGGTGATGTAACTATTGCATATCTTAATTGTGATGCTAGTTCACTACTGTGTACATTTGTCCAAACTCACAGAATTTATAGTATAAAGGGTAACATTTAAAAATTTTTATTTTTCTATTATAATGACATACAACATACTTTCAGGTATGCAACACACTGATTAGCATTTGTATACCTAACCAAGGGATCACCTGATAAGTCTAGTACCCACCTGACACCATTCATAGTTATTACAATACTTTGACTATGTTCCTTATGCCATACTTTACATCCCATGACTACTTTTATAACTGGCAACCCATTATACGTAAATTATACCTTAATTTTTTTAAAAGATAGAAGACTCAAGAAACAGCTTTTTAAAAAACCTGTGACTTGCCGTAGAGAATCAGAAGCCCCATATTCTTACCCTGACATGATTACTTTAGTTGTTCTGTTTGATTTGGGCCAGTTCCCATGCTATTTCTTAATCATTGAAATCCCTCTTATTTCTGGTATTAGTAATTAGCATCTCTCAGGAGTACTAGAAAAGATTTTAAATGTTAAATCATGAAAAGCCATGTATTGTAAAAAATGGCCTACTTTCCTGGCATCCTAATTTTTCATTATAATACTATTATCTACCAGGAGAGTTTGATAGTAAAATAGTCTGAAGGAAGCTGGACTTACATTCAGAAGACTTAGAGAAATTCAGCCAAGACCCTATTTTTAAAACCAAAAAAAGAGAAGAACTTATTTAAAGAGCTGATAGAGGCTGGCACACAGTAGGTGCTTAATCAATGTTAAAGGACAGTACAATGCAGAGGAAAGGGCCCCACATGCTTTAATCACCCCTAGGTTCCAGTCCTGGCACCACTTAATATGTCATCTTGGGCATGTCCTATCTGAACTTATCTTTATAAGGGAGACTAATCTCTTATGGTAGAGCTATAATGAGGGTTGAGGATAACAAATTTCCAGGGTTGGTAGTTTATGCCCAAATAGTATGTTTCTGTCCCTTGGCTGCCCCAGAATGCAGGAGTGGTCTGCATTTCCCTGCCACCAGCCTGTAGCCCAGGGCTCACCAGTCTTCCCAATGGTTCCAATCTCAGGATTTGAATAGAGTAAATTTGGTGGTGACAGCATGAGGCAAGGCTAAGTTGCAGCCCTGAGTCCAAAGATGGTTGAAGTTCAGTTGGGGGCAGGCAAAGGCCAAAGCAATCTAATGCCCACTCCTCAAATGTGTCCAGCAACAGGTAGATTCTGGGAAGTGAGGTCATGTGCTTAAGCCAAACAAGCCCGATAACATAGTTTTGTGGTCCAAACAGTTTTGTAAGGGTCAGTCCCCTGACCACCGAACCTACAAGGGAGGATAAATTATTAGCATCAGGGATTTGCTGATAATTTATTTCCCTTGTAAAACAGTAGAAGTTAAATAAAGGGTATTGGGATGGCAGTTCCAGCCGCTTGGACTCTTTCTCTGGAGAATGGGGTAATGGTGGGGCGGGGTATGATGGAGGGATTCTTTTAATATGCAGGTACTTCGAGAAGAAGCAAACCATCTCACTTCATCTGTTCCCCATTCCTTTGGAACTGTTCCTTGAGGGGGAGGGGATGAGATCAGTCAATCAGTCACTAGCACTGTCATCAGCGTTGCCAGAGAGGTCGAGGACAGACATCATGGAATCAGACAGCTTACTGGCAAGTTTATCTGCAGATGGAGAAATACAGGCAGTCACTTGTGTGGCTAACTTGCCAACAGGAGGCCTACAGCAGCTGGCCTGTATCTACCTTGGTCTGCACCAAATTCCAAACTGGCTCACTTACCGCCCCCAACGCTAAACAAAACAACTGGTGGACTGCTGGCAGTCACTGCTCAACCTCATTGGTAGACACATTTGTCGACCTGTGAAATGATCACCCCACCACAGGCTCCTATCTCAGAATGTCAGACTCACTGAGCTCCAAGCATTTTTATCCTTCCTAGTATCGAAACATCAATTTCTTCTTACATGTTGAACTTATTAGCACTCTGCTATTACTCTCAAAGCTCTCACAGCTAAGGGACAGCATGGCAGCAGAGACTGAGTCTGAATGCCCACCTCCAACCCTCCAGCCATACCTTATTGCTCCTCAGGATTCCCTCAGACATCAACTCCTCCAAGACTTCTCTGATCATCCCTACCCACTACCATCTCCAGGTGGCTTAGGTTCCCTCAGTGTGCTTTCAATGTCTTCATAGTGATCACTCTGTGTTGCCAATGTCTATTTTTTTCATTTCCTCCCCAGTAAGACCAAGAGTTCCAGGGCAATTTATCTGTGGATTCCCAGGCCTCAGTGTGGAATCAGACCAATAGTGAATGGTTATAAACACAGCCTAGTTCAAAGTACAGAGCTCATGGGTGGTCAATTAATCCTAGGTTTTAATTTTGGCTCCATCAAATACTAGTTGTCTTACCTTGAGTGAGTCACTTAATGACCCGGCTTGTTTCCTCACGTACCAAATGAAGACAAGACATTTTGCATGAAGACCTAAATGAGCTGGCCATACAATATATACCATTAAAATGAAGGAGGAAGTTCTTTTGTGAATTGACATGGAATATCTCTAAATAGATATTGAATGGAAAAATGATATGGCAAAACGGTATGTTCAGTAGACCAGTATTTGTATAGAACAAGAAAACAATATATAGATGTTTGCCAGTGTACCTATCTCAGAAATGAGATATAAAAAATTAACTGGTCACCTCCGGGGGAGGCCTGGATGACTGGACTGGGGGATTGGAAGAAGAGAGAAATTCTACTATACATTCTTTTGTACCTCTTGGATTTTGAGTATATTTCCTACTGATAAAGTAAACATTATATATAGCCTGTAAGCTTCCATCACATAGAAAGCAGCTGATAAATAAATGGTGGCTATTTGATACACAGACTAGGCTAGTGGTTCTCCAAGTGTGGTCCTCAGGGGAGTAACATCAGCATCAACTGGGAAGTAGTTAGAATCACAAATTCTCAGTCACCAGGACCAACCTACTCAACTAGAATTTCTGGGGATGGATCCCCGAAATCTATGTTTTAACAAGCCTACCAGGTGGCTCCAATATAGGCTCAACTTTGAAAACCACTGTGCCTCTAGTTGAACTTCCAGCAGTCCCCAACCTTTTTGGCACCAGGGACCAGTGTTCCTATGAGAATCTAATGCCTGATGACCTGAAATGGAGCTGAAGTGGTGATGCTAGTGCTGGAGAGTAGCTGAAAACACAGAAGCAGCTTTGCTCACTCACCCGCCACTCACCTCCTACTGTGCAGCCTGGTCCCTAACAGGCCATGGACTGGTACTGGTATGTGGCCCAGGGGTTGGGGACCCCTGTTCTAACCCATCCCTGCCCCCCAATCCTGGTCTTGGGCTGGACACATGGAAGTCCTCACTCAGGAGCCCCTAATCAAGACTCTAGTGGGCCCTTTTTGGACCATAGAGGGATGTTTAGGTGCTCCCCACCTGTACGCTTCTGCATCTTCTTCTTATTCTTCAAGGCGGATGCCAGAGCCTGGCCTTGCTGCAGGGGTCCGTCTCCATGATCCTCTGCAGCATTGGGCGGCGGTCCACTGGGCAGACATTCCTGGGGTAGTAGTCCACATTGCGCTTAGCCCACCCCATCTGATGGCGATTCGGATGGGTGCAATACCCAGTGAGTTCTCCAGTCTGATAAGAGAGAGGACAGCAGTGAGGTCTGGGCCTCCAGAGTACCTCCAAGACTTCTGCAGGGACTGGTTTGGGTAAAAACAGTGAGCCTGGAACCATGCAAACTGTGCTCCAAGTCTGGCTCCACCACAGGCTAGCAGGTGCTTAGTTAACCTCTAGGCTGAAGTCTGCTCAGCTGTCAAATGAGGGTAGACAATGGGTAGCTTGCATGGCTTTCACAAGTAGAAAATGAAAAAGAGTTACCTGATCAGTGACAACTGGGATTACAATGATTCTTTGCTCTCAGGTGACCCTTCAAGGTCTTGGTCAATTTTACAAATACCTACTGATACCTACTTTGTGCCCAGATCTGTGTGGGAAAATTCTAGAAAAATGAGTCAGATACAGTCCCAACTTTGGGAAGCAACCAGGCTAAAAAGGACACAACCAACCATACTATAAGTCAGAATATGGGTAAGTGACCACCAGAGAGACATAACATAAGTGACAGAGGTTGAGGGATGGTGGTGATCAACGTACTTCTGCTGATAGGAGGGACACTCCTGACTGAACACTGGAAAAGCACAGAGCATACCTGGGCACCCAAAAGGGTGTCTGTTTGGCTGGAGTAGAAGATATACGTGGGTAGTAAAAGCTAATACTGACAGCTAACTCTGTGCCAAGCATCATTCTAAGCACATATACATATGTGTGTATACTATATATGTATATATATAGTATGCATGTGTACATACACATGTATTAATTCATTTAATCCTTGCAGCAATACTATGACAAGGCACCTAAGGTCACAAAGCTAGTTAAGCAAAGGAATAAATTAGAACCCAAGCAATCAGGCTTACTTATGTATGACTACCTACTACACTACAGTGGAGAAAAGACAAGGCTACCACACTGTACAATTCTCAGGGTATGTGCAGGGGCACCATCCACAATACAGCACACCTAAATGGTATCTCCAGGAGTTGTGCAATAAAGTGGCCCTGCTCAGGACCTGAGACCTGAGTCTGGAACTTACAGTACAGAGTAGGGAACAACTATAGGTCCCTGAGAAATAACGGTATGCTCAAGGGCTTAAGGGTTCAGTGAGAAAGGTTATCGGAGGATGGCCTTAAACACACTACTTCTATTGATTTTCCTATAAGCAAACTAAATGAAAATGGGAACGGCATGATTCCTGCCATTGCCCCAGTGCAGGCCTCATCATCTCTTACAGAGCACAGGTGAGGGTTTCCTTCCTGGACTCCCTGCTTCCAACCTGGCCCCTCTCTTCCTATTCTGATTTTTATCCTAGCCATTGGAGTGATAGTTCTAATATACAAACCTGACCACGTTGCTTCCCTACTTAAGAAATTCTTCCAGATACTATGTAGCCATCAAAAATAAAGGACACCTCTTTAAGTAATTAAGTGAAACAATCTACAAGATGAATCTGTTAGTGAAATAAGCAAAGTATAGAATATGAATAGCATGCTAATATTTGAATTAAAATAGATCTCTGTGTCTGCTTGTATGTATATGTGTGTGTATAAAGATGGGACAGACTCAAGTCTGCTAATATTGACTGTCTCAAAGGAGGGGACAGGGTGGCAGAGAGACAGAAGCAAGAGAATTACTTTACACTATATACCCTTTAGTACCTTTTAAATTTTATACCATGTACACGTATTACCTACTCAAAAAGTAAATAAAAAGAAAAAAAATATTAAATAAACAAAATGGAAAAAAAAATCTTTGACTCATAAAAAAATAACCAATTTTCAGGGTTTTCCTATTACCCATGGTTTAAAGTCAAACTCAAGGCCTTCTGTGATCTGACTCCAGATTGATCTTTCCACAATTTCACCCCACTATAGCAACCCCACACCACTAATAATTTTCCCAAACACCCTGCTCTCATCCTTCTGGGCCTCGGCATGAGCACAGGCTGAGCCCCAGCCCACAGGCTGCTGCCTCGCCTTGCGCAGAGAATTCCTCAGTCTTCAAGAGATGGCACAAGCATCAAGGCCTCCAAGACTTACCTGACCCACAAGTAATATAGGTTAGGGCCCTGAGATCCATGCTCTCCCAACTGCTGCAACCTCCCCCAGCCCGTGTGTCTACCCATCACGGTGAAGATGTCTGTGTCTAAACCCACAAAAATGTTACGTCCTGAAGGGCAGAGATGGGGAGACTGGCAGAAGAAAAAGCCCCCAGGAGTCATAGCACAGTGGACTGATGCAATCCTATAGGTGCCAGGAAGCCATGAATAAGGAAGATGATATGGTCAGAGAAGGCCATTAGAAACCATGTACCCAGGTAAGAGAGGCCTGGAAGCTTAGACTAGGGTTACGGGAATGGTAGAGAAGGAGAAGCTTCTCAAGAAACTTAGGAGGAAGAAGCTATGAGACTTGATGACCAACTGTGTATGGAATCCCGGATACCAGCTGGAAAGAAGGAAGAATCAGGGATACCCAGATTTGCAACCTGAACAGCTGGGTAGCTAGATGGGCATACCTGTTCTCTGGGCTGGAGCCAGGCTGGGAAAGCTGCTTGAGAGAGCATGTCTTCTCTTTGAACTTGCCATTTCTTGGCAAAGGATGTACCCCATCAAGCGCCCAGGGAGCCCACGGGAGCAAATGAACGACCCGCATCTCCCCACCATTATAAGCAGACTTCGTGGGAGCCAGGCGAAAGGGACTGACCACTTCCCAGAGCCCTGAGTTTCCATAAAGAAGAAGATTGCCATAAAGAAAGGGGACAGGTACCTTATACACAGTGGTTTTATTTTCCATGGCATCTGCTATTTTCACCATCGGAGAATGGAGCCACTTGATATCCATTTCGAGCGGGTCCATGTCACCCAACAACTCATCAGATTCTCCAGTGGCCAAGCCTTCAACACAACCAACACCACTGTCAGGGCTCCTCCCTGCTGCCACCTCCCTGGCCTCAGTGGAAAGGATATTATAGATGCTGCCCAGGGACGTTGGGAGGGAAGGTACTTGTATTCCCTCTAGGAGGCCACATGACAAAGGATCAAGAGCATGGGTTTTGCAGTAAGGCACTCTCCCCTGGGAGATGATCTTGGAGCCTCAAGTTTCTCAAGTGGAAAATGAGACTGCCACAAGCCCTATGACATAGTGCTGTGAGTCACAGCAGAGGATTACCTGAAAGCACTGAGCTGAAACACTGCACTGTAAATGACAACCACTGGATGCCCTCCCCAGCACCAGGCCTCTCCCCCGCTCCCTGTGGCCCCTTGCCTGAAGCTGGCCTCTACCGCAAACTGCAAATGCACCCACTGCCCTGTGCCCATATCCTTCACACCTGCTTCTGAACTGTCTCTTCCATTCCCTGGGCCTCTAATCCTTATTCACTTTTCAAGATCCAACACTATTCAAGGGCCAACTCCTCTAGGAAACTCTCACCAGTAAACTTCTCAATTTCCCAGACTCCATCTTTTTCCCAAGTGAATTCTCTGTGACAGAGACCCTCTTGCCCTCACATGTAGCCAGGTCAAGCATCATCATAAGAATGGGAGTGGAATTCCTCCCAACTACCTACTTGATAAAAGAGGAAATTAAAGTTCATAAAGGGGCTGACTTGCTAGAAGCCACCTGGAGAATAATCTCTAAAGCAGGCAAGTCTTCTTGTCCTCATTTATAATCCAAGGATACCAATAGGCCCAGGGAAGGAAAGGTACTGGTCCTCAAGAGAAACAGAGAAACCAGGAGACAGTTCAGCCAGGACTTTCTCCACTACCCCCACAGTGTCCACAGACAGACCCAGAGAGCACCAGGTACCTTTTCTCGGGTGGGGTAGAGAAAGGAGGGCTGCAGATGGTAGTATTCGAAGAGAACAAACTTCCTTCAGGAGTTTCTGAAAGTCACGTGGCTCAACAACAGCTAATATTTATCAAGCAAGTACTAGATATATTCCAGGCACTGTTCTAAGTGTTTTTACATATTAAATAATGGGTGAGTGCTATGGTCCTCATTTTACAAATAATGTTATTAAGACATTGCCTCACCCACCAATGGAGGTAAGAATGAAAATCTAGGAATGGACATGCAGTGGCTGAGGCAATGTGAAAGAAGGGGTTTTTGCGAAGTGTTGGTCCGCTCCAGGTCCCAAGAGGTTGGGAAAGGTAGGTCGCATTTTCTGAGCACTTCACTGTGTACACTACTAAAGCCAGAGTAGGGCCAGGGCAGGGGACGATCAAACACAAGATTTGTTGTCAGATCTATGTGGCTCCAGTAGTGCAAGACCAAGGCCCGGGCAGTCCAGTCCACTCGCCTTCACTTACATTCCATGTGTCTTCATTGGCCTGCTCGGTATCCTCAATGTCGAAGACCTCAGTCATCTCCTTAACGATCTCAGCACTGAGATGGGTGGGCAGAGTGTGGGTGGCAGGTGGGAGTGTGTAGAAGCTGATCTTCCACTGCATTGGGAGGTGGGAAGAAATTGGTGGTTATGTCATTAAGAAAGCAAATCAAAGAGAGAATGAGTTCCCAAGTCAGAAACAGTGAGGGACAACAAGCAAACCCAGCCAGTAGATTCTGAACAAGAGGATGAGTTGCTGGATAATCACTGGCCATAAATTCCTGCACAGGATGTGACCTGATGCCTTGGCCTTCTCCTGCCCTGGGACCCAGAAGTCAGGCTGCCCCGCCGCTGCGATAAAAACAGATGGGCCCTTTGTGGCCCCTCACTCCAACCCTTAGCCACTCCTCACCTCACCCAGTCAGCCAGGACTGCTTTGGCTGCTTCCTCCTGACTGTATATGCCTCCCTTCTTCTTCTTCCCCAAGCGATGGGCCACCGCAGTCAGAAAGTGCTCAGTGGTCTGGAACCCTGAGACGCCATAATAGTTGGATACCTGGTGAAAAGAGGAAGAAAAGAAATCAGGAAGAAGAATGAAGGGCCCTTGGAGTTGGGTAGGACATGAGCGAAGAGACCTGCGCACCTCCTCCAGGTTGCAGCGTTGAAGGATGGTCTCCACCGGGGTCATGGGGTCTGCCAACTTCTGCACACGAACGCAGTTGCGCAGGATGGTGCCCACTCTGAGTTGGGTCCTGGGACAATTCCTGGGGCATCCAGCAGCCTGATGAACTTGTCCAGGTAGACCTCCTGCATGAACCTAGACAGGACATAAGAGAGGACATAGGACACTGATGAGCTTGGGTGTGTCTGGCATCCTCTAGGCCTCAGGCACAGCTGGGAGAAGGGATGAGGGGTGAATGGAAAAGAGATGAAGGTAGAGAGATGTGGAGCCAGGGGCTCTGGGACCGTACAGGTCTGGGATTGATTCTATCTACTCTAGCCCCTGCCATTGGAGACTGAGCTGTAGGGTATGGGTCAGCTTCTGACTGTGAGACTTGGGTGTTTCACCTAGGAAGCAGAGCTGCCTATTCATAGCCCAATCTAGCATGGCTGTTAGGAGACTTCAAGGAGCCAATAAGGGAAGCACCCAGCTGGGTGCCTGGCTCATATCTAGAGTGCGCCAAGTAACTGTGGGCTAATAATGAGACTCCCATGCCCAGGGAAGAATCAGAGGTTCGTCCAAGATAAGGAAAGGGGCGGAGGCTGAAGGCATGAGAATTGGGGGAATGGTAGAGTCAATGGAAGTGGGGGGGCAGGCAGGGGCTTACTTAGTGACACCAGGAACGGCTCCCACACTGCATGCACGGCTGCGCTTCAGGCTATTGATCAGGCTGCTCTTCCCAACATTGGGAAGGCCTACAAAAGAGTTAACAGATGGTTCAGGGCACAAAGGGCCCTCGGGAACATTTGGGTAAGGCTGTTTGTGGGAGGGCCAGGCAGGGACAGTGACCAGGCCACAGGAAACCCAAAATCAGAGTCTAGCCTCTTGCCTTCCCACCCCAGGCCCTGACCAACCCCCTATATGGCCTTTTTACTCCTCCTCCCTCCATTTGTGAGCACACTGGGTAGTCTCTCTCTCTAGACGTGACACTCACCTCACATCTACAACCAGCCTGGGAAAGGTGCTTGGTGCAAGGCCTCTGTGACATGATCCAACAGAGGGTGGACATGGGAAGTGTCCATGAAACATAGAACCATCTATCCTGGTGTGTAATTCGCTGGGGGGTAGGCGCTCATCTCCAGATGTCCTCCTTTCTGAGCAGCTGTCTGGCTATGGTGTTTTACCATTTGGGCATCTATGAGCACCGCCTGGCCTGTGGATGTCTAAGTGTTTCTCCCTCCCTGGGTCTCTCATTCTCACCATTCTCCTTCTGTGTGTCGTAGAATTTACATATCTACTGCCCTCTCACAGATGTGCCCATGTGAAAGTCTTTACACACCTCTCTCTCCATATGTCTCTTGGTCTCTTGGTTGTTCTCATTCAAAATATTACTGCTTTTTCCATTTTTGTCTTTCTCTCCCACTCAGTCTTTTTCTCTATCATCCTTCTTTCTCTGTATATCTCTGTATCTAAGGATCATTCTCTCTGCCGGTTTGTCTGTCTCCATTCTGGCCACTGCCCTTTCTCCTTTTCTCCCCACCCCACTGATTCTGCTCTCTTCATAATTCCTTCTATGTCAACTCTGCTCAGTCCTTCTATACACATTCCTTCTCTTGATAAGCGGATCTCTCTTCCTGTATGGCCCTATGTACATGTTTCACTGTGTCTCTTTTTCTCTCTCCTCATGCCTACCTAACACCCTCCCTTCCTTCCCCTCTCTTTATGCATATATTATGTCTTGTCATAGATATGTCTGTGTATTTGTCTCTGTGACTCTGCATGCATGGCTGTGTCTGATGGCCTAGTATATCTAGGCACATGTGTGTCTCTCTGTGGCTCTATATGCTTGGAGGAAGCAGAGTTGGGGTGAGTGTGTGGGAAGGGTTTGATCTGCATGTGTTTTGCACCAGGGTCTGTCTGTCTCTAGATGTGCATCCTCTGGGTCTATACGTGTCTCCACAAATATGGATCTGTATATGTTTATGGATCTCCATGTATGTGTAGATTTTATGTGTGTGTTCCTCTGTGCCTCCATCTTTGTTCTAGTGTGTTTCTAGATGTATCTCGCTAGTCTGCCTCTCCATCCATATGTTTTTGTCTCTCATTCTTTCAAGTATACGCGTCTGACTCTCTGCATCCATGGGGTGTCTCTAGCGTTCTTATATCTATCTCTTCAGGTCTCTGTGCACATGTCTGTCTCTATGTCCCTTTGGTATTTTTCTGTAAACATCTCTGTTTCTCTGCATACTTCTGCCATTTAAATGTTTCCCCTTTCCACTGCCCACCAAGCCTGCCATCTGGCTCCCCAGTTTGTTTTGTGTCTATTCAAGTATGTCTATCTATACCTTTTTCTCAGTGTCCATCTATCTCTCCAATATCTTTGTCTCTTGGCTTCACTTCCTCTCCCTAATGGTCTACCTCTGCCTTTCTCCATTTCCCCTCTTCTCATCCAGACAGGCCCAGGTTTGAGCCTCAGCTCTGCTTTGTCTCATATAGGGCTGAGCCCCTCAAGTCCCTTTCCCTTCTTTGGGCCTCAGCATTCTTACCTGTAAAAGGGAGATGTTCACTGCTCCCTCTCACAGCTCTGGTAGAATGAGAAGAAGCCAACTCCAAGCCTAGCCCTGTACATTTGATCCATGGTTCTAACACTCTACACATGGTGGTGATTCTGAGTATGCCTTCCCCACAACCACCAATACAAAATACAAATCACAAAACCCTTCCTGAACTGCTCCTCTCTTCCCCGCTAAAAAGGTAACAGAAGATTCCCAGGATCCTTTCCCCCAATGAAGCCCCTGTGCAAGGGAAAAGCCTGGGCCCCATGACTGCCCCCAAAGTACCTTACCCACAACGCCTACACGGATATGGGTGCGCACTTCACCAAGGCGGCAATAGTTCCCAGAACCCTCATGAGATTTTCAGCTCCAAAGCAGGCTCTGCTTTTCAGCAGTGACTCAGAAGCCTGCTCCACTGGCACACTACAACGACTCTAGAAAATGAGGGGTATTACAGAAGAGGCGTCAGGTGGGAAATGTGATGAGCCCAGATTTCCAACTTTCAGAGAAACTTTCAGGATCTGCCTGTGACTGAGATCCCCAGCCCAAAGTGCATGACTTCTCACGTAGGTCCTAACACCTGCCATTTCCCTGCTCTCCTCAGAGACCATAAGGCCTGTTGTTCCACTGTCTTTACATCTCTTGTCTCCTCTGTCCCTGCTTCTGCCTAGACACATGTTTCTTACCTTCTTCAGTTGGGGCAAAATGGCATCCTAGCTTCTAGACAGGCCAGGTTGGAGTTCTAGCTCTGCCTCTCACAAGTGAGTACCCAGTAAATCCTGCTTCCCTTCTCTGGGCCTTAGTGCCCTCCCTGCCTACAAAGGGAAGAAACAGTGCCTGGCCCACACACAGCCTACCTTCCCTTGATTCCTCACACAGGACAAGGCCATTCCAATCTCCATCTCTTAACCCCTGATGCCACCTCCTCTGCCCAGAATGCCCTTTCATCTCTTCCTCTTTCCTTACTTACTCACCACAGCATTTCAAAAAATAGAAATTAACCTAAACATCCATCAACAAGAAATAGATTAGTGAGATATATCCTTCAAGTGGAATACAAATTAGAGAAAGCTGCTAGCAAAGGATGCTTACCATATTTTTGCCATCAAAAAAGCCAAAAAAATTTTAATTAGGTATCACATGTCTTCCAGATTAGCAAAGATTAAAACATTTAATGATATCGAATATAGGCATGGGTAGAGGGGAAAAGGCCCTCCCACACATTCATCTGCCCCACTGGCGGGAAGATAAATGTTAACATCACTTTGAGGGCGATGCAACTTGTCAGTGTCTAGGAAAATATAAAATGTATAAAGCCTATGACTCAGCCATTCCACCTCTCAATACCTAACCGATACAAACACTTGCCCACGGCCAACAAGACATGTGCGAGGGTGCGTGCTGAAGCACTGGTTCTAACAATTAAAAAAAAAAACTGGAAATTAATTTTAAGCATCAAAAAGGTAGATCACTATAGAAAAATATCCAAGAATAAAAAATCTGCATGATAACACGTATGATACCCCCAAACACTATTTACTACTCTGCCTAGACATACAAAAAAAACATCTGGAAAGATACACACCAAACTGAAAATGGTAGTTACCTCTGGGTATACATGGATAAGGGAGACTGGAATTAGGGGTACTGGTGAAAGGGTATTTAAAATTTTACCTAACAATTGTGTTTTATTTTGTCTTATTTTTTAAAATAAATTTTAGACCTTGGTGCAAACTGCAAAAATGTCCCGTTTCTTTCCCTAGAAACCAACAATTGTTTTTCTGTATCTGTTAATATTTTACAATGAAAAAGTATTTCTGTGTTAATTATATAATTATAAAGTAGTGTGCTATTTTAAAGAGAAAAACAAATAAAGGTATATCTTTTTAAAAATCAACAAATAGTTAAATATGTGTTTCAAATTTTCTATAGACAGTATGTATTACCTTTACATTTGGAAATAAATGCTTCCTGAACAATAATATAGGAAGGAATGAAATGAAACTAGTACTAATCAAGTCATATAGTAAAGCAAAAAGCTCAAAGTTGAAGGCCCAGTTAAATTACCAAAGAGCTGGAGTCCCCAGTTCATGCCATGATTCCCCAACCCCGGCCCCAGACTACCCTGAGAAAGTCTAGATGCCTCTGGCCCCTGCTTACCAGGTTTTTGACCTGATGCTGGGTGCTGGCCTTGAAAGCCACAGTTGGCAGCTCATTCTGGAGGTAATCCAGCCACTTCTCTATAACCTCCTTCGGGACCAGATCTGGAGAAAATAGGAAAATAGGAACAAACAGGACCGGTAAGGAGAATACCACCTCGATGGCTCACTCCAAAGATGCATCTACCCACAACAACGCTCGTCCCACCCCCTACCAACAGATATCTCCCTGGCCCTGCTGGTCTCTGTCTAGTCCCCAGGTTGGAGTTAGAAAAAACAGTCTAGTCTAGAGAATCACTTGGCCCTCCCTTAGGGACCTCTGTTCCCTCAGGGGGAACAGGCAAACTAGCTATTTGGTCCCAGATGCCATCCTTCCAAGCCAGGGTGCCCAGGGTGCCAGAGGCCTCCCAAAGATTATGCATCCCAAACCCCCTCAGAATCATTCTAGTTTGGACCAAATGTCAATAATAACTTGAACTAGAATGGCTACCATTTATGAAGTACTGACCACACATATACCAAGTATTTTATTATTAACTCTCACAACAACCCTGTGAAGTTGGGATAATCACAGCCCATTTCATAGCTAGAGAAATAGAAGCTCTCAGGTGATAAAACTTGTCCAGGATCCTAGAGAAAACAGCACAACTGGGATGAGACCCAGACCTGAGTGACTCCTGAGCCCATGTGTTCTCCTGCCCTAGTCTTTGGGTTCCAGCGTGGAGAAGAGAGAAACTCTCCAGGGTTGGTCATCCACAGGTAAAATGCAAAATGATAATAACAGGGGACTGAAAGGCAGATAGGCTTGGATTTTACTCCCAACTTCCGCTACACTCTATATGTGTATATCTTTAGACAAATGACTTCACCTCTCAGATTTCTAGCTTTAAAAACTGGAATAAAAATTCCTACCTTGAACAACTGTTAGGAATACCACTGAGTTGCTGGGTCCCAAGCTAGTCTTTCAGAAGGCCTAGTCCCTGCCCTTCCTTACTAAATCCTGCCAACACCCACCAATCTTATTCAAGACCAGGACCAGCTTCTTGTTGCCTTCTGCCTGCAGGACAGCCTCCTCCATTTGGAAGCAACGGCAGCCCAGTGGATCTCTGGCATCCAGGACTTCCAGGATCACATCAGAGTATTCCACCACCTGCAGGGCAGAGGACAGGGGATGAAGGCAGGGAAAGGACCAGGAAGCAATCATACAGGTCTGTGAAAGAAAAGGTCTGCATCTCAGTCAGGAAAAACAGAAATGGAGAGATGGGACTGGATTGGTGCCCTCCCTAAAGGGCCTTAAGAAACAGGTCCCTGTACCTTACGGAACTCCTTGTAATAAGCCTTCCTTGTGGCCTCATCATCCAGCTGAGGAAACATATTTAATTCCTGCAAAACTTCCTCCTAAAGGGAAAAAGAAGAGAATGGTCCACAGGAGGAAACAGAAAGAGAGCCAGGGCTTTAGAAACCATGGTAGGCTGGGAGAGCCATGTGAGTCCCAGCCCACCAAAGAGCCAAGGTGACCAGCCACCAAAGCTTGGAACTGGAAGAATGGACAGACCCATATGGTACGTATGTGTGCGTATGTGTAAGTGTGTGTTCAAGCACCAGCTAGAGGCCTGAGTATGCACATGGGTATGTAAGAGATAAACATGAGAGGAAGGTGTAAAAAAAACCATTTTGGGGAGACAAGGGATAGGGAAGGCAAAACATGTACTTTAGTTAGAAAAGGGACTACGAGTTGGAAAGCGAATTTTTCATGAGACAAGAATATATGCCACAAAGGCAAAAGAAGTCTTAGAAGAAAGAGGACATCTCCCTCACATATACTTCTCTCTAACCCTCCCCTTATATTCTCACTCCCTCTTCTCCCCCTGTCCTATTGTCCTGCATCTCCCCACCCTCACTCCCAACCCACAGTTTTTGGGTTCCAGCTTGGAGAAAGGACCTATCCTGGGTTGTCTAGTCACATAAAAGGCTCAAAATGGCCCTTTACCTCCTTCTCATCCTCCCTCCCTCTCTCTGTCCCTACTGTTTCCAATCCTCTCTGCACAAGTCCCTATTTCCTTTCCAACAATCTCATACCCTTTCTCTTTTCCTTTCACAGAGCAACAATTAAAGATGCTTTTGAGCAAACCCACACCAATCCTACCCAGGGGCAAAGGCTGCTCTCTTACCTTGCGCTCAAATTCCTCTTGGCGCTGCTGGACATCTTGACAGTAGCTCTCGATGGTCCTGTGTCTGTGTCTCTCTTGCTCCCGGGCAATCTGCTGCTTCTCCCTCATCTCCTCAATCTAACAAGTGAACACATACCAGGACTGCAGCTAAGTCTGCAGCCTAAGGGAGGGATGGGAGACCGAGAGTAATAGGGAATGAGCGACAGATAGGAAAGATAGTAACATGGCAGAGGTGGGAGGAGCAGGGATAAAGGGAGAAAGCAGATATCACAGCAGGGGATAAGAGGTTTGAGAGAAAGAAACAGAGAGATATGGGAAAAAAGCAGAGCAGAAAATAATAATAAGAGGGCATGGGAAGCTGAGAGAGAATGTGTTCCAGGTAGAAGGAATCCCTTAAGACCAGAGGGGAAAGAAGACAAGGTTGTGAAATGCTCCATCATTTAAAGAGCAGGAAGAGAGATTGGAAAATAGGAAGGAGGACATCCATGAGAAATGACAAGAAAGTCAAAGTCAGAGTGTTTCAAGGAAAGCTTGGTCTCAAATGCAAAGAATTCAAATCAGATGAGGGACAAAAACTATCCATGAATCTGACGTCAAAGAATACACTGGTGAGGCTGGCAGGGGCCGTTTCAGTGGAGCAGTGAGAACATAAGCCAGCCAGTAATGGACAGGAGGTGTACAATGGTGACACTAAATCAAGTATCGAATCAACCATCCTCACTTCCCCTTTCCACAAAGAGCCTCAAACAACCCTAACCATTCTGGCCTTTAACCTTCCATTTACCACATCTGTGGACCTGGCAATTAAGCCAGGCCTTCACTCTCCTCCAAGGTAAAGGGCTTACCCTCTTCTTCTTTAATTCAGCCTCCCGGCTGGCATGATCATTGGTGTGAACAAACTGGAGAGTAGAGACCACCTTGGAGGCTGCTTTCTTCCCATTCTGCTTTGCAGGATGGTCACCATACAAGAGAAAAGAAAACCAATCAGAGCTAATAAACTCAAGGAAATCACCACTCCTGGGAGGTTAAAGATGCTCAGAACAGTAGTCATGGGGGCAGCAGAGAGAAGAGAGGAGTAAACAAAAAGAAGGGCCCTGCCCCAGAGGTATGTCCATCTGGCTAGAAAGAAACCCTCCCAGCCCTAGCCAGGTAGGGACTACCTGAAGGACCCCAGGAAAGGAGGGTGGGCAACTGGGAAGGTTTCTCAAGTAAAGACCGAGGGAAAAGCTAAACATTTCTCAAAGTGTGGTCCTTGGACCAGCAGCAGCATTGCCTGGGAACTTGTTAGAGATACAAATTCTCAGATGCCACAACAGACCCCTTGAATCAGAAACTCGGGGATGGGGCACAGAATCTGTGTTTTCATCAGCCCTTAAGGTAATTCTGGAGACGTGGTTAATTGTGAAAACTTTAACCATGCTAAAATTCGAGAACCACTGCTCTAGTCCAAATCTTACTTGTCCACACCTTTTCTAGTACAATCAGGAGATCCAGGAGCTGGGGCCAAAGATTATATTTTGGACTTCCTCCTCCCCATGAGTGACAGGGACTTGGGACTCAGAGAGACTCAAGTCCCAGCTGTGCTACCTTGAACCTAAAAACTTTCTCACTGAGGCTCATTTTCTTCATCTAAAAAATGGGACAATGACAATTTACCCTACCAAGGTAAATCAAGCACAAAGCACCGTATGGTTTGTGGTATAAACTTAATAAATGCTGCTGATTCTCTGCTGCAGCCACCCACAGAGGGAAGGTAAGCCAGATGTGCTGAGTCCAATGTGGTAAGTCTGTCTAGAGTTACCCAATATCGACTGGATTTTGTGGGCCTCTTCTAGGGCAGGCAACCTGTTCCTGACCTTACTCCAACAATGGGCATACCTTACCTGAGAGTAGGGCCAACTCACCTTCTTACGACCTTTGAAAACTTTACTTGGCTTCTTATTTTCTACAAAAAAAAAGCCATTATTCACCCACCAAACATTCGTTGACACCTTAATCAAGGCCAGGCCACACTGGGAACCTAAAGATTCCTTGGACACAATGTCTGTCTAGGCCCAGCATAAGACAGACACGTAGACAGCATCAACACAGTTTTTTTAAAAAAGGACTGGATATAATGTTTGGGGAATTATTTCAATGCAAACTGAAACAATCCTGAAGGAATCCTGTGAAGACCTGAATGTGTGTTTATGATTCTTCTCTTTCCCCCAACTTCTCAGGGGAGGCAATTCAACAATTTTGGCACCAGGCTGAGGTGGGGACCGGCAGCATGGAAAGATGATCTAAGGAGTCCCAACTGGCTAAATCAGGGTAGATGCCCTGAACCACATGGGGAGGGAACTGCCCATCATGCCAACCCTGCTCATTCCATGGCATCCAAAGGACTTGCCCTATTCAGGTAAACTGCAGACTCGCTTAGATACAAGAAGGAGAGAGCTCACCTCTTCCAATCATGCCTTAACAACGTCTAGAAACTTAAGAGACCTCTCCCTTCCTTCAATGAGAAGTCCCATCTGTCATCCCCTTCACAGCTGGCCTCTTGGGGAAGAATTCCCACCACCTGCAAGGGGGCTAAAGGAATTCCTAAAGGGGGAGATTCAGGAAGTCAGGGTATATGCAAACAAATATAAGAGTAGCTTGAGATTATCAGAACAGGCTCACCAATCACATCATGTGGTTCACGCTGAAGCAGAGTTAATGTAGGAAACAGAGAATTTAACTACTATAGTAGTCCTCCCTTACCCACAGATATGTTTCAAGACCCCCAGTGGATGCCTGAAACTGCAAATAGTACTGAAACCTATATATACTGTTTTTTTTCTTATACATACACACCTTTCACTTAAAGGAAACACTTTGGCATATCTGAATTGCCAGCATCACTATTCTTCTGCTTTAGGGCCATTAAGTAAAATAAGTGTTACTTGAACACACACACTGTGATAGCATGACATGGACCAGGTAACAGAGACAGCTAAGTGACTAATAGGCAGGGAGTGTCTACAGCATGGATACTCTGGACAAAGGGATGATTCATGTCCTGAGCAGGATGAAGCAGGATGGCGTGAGATTTCATCATACTACTCAGAATGATGTGCAATTTAAAACTTATGAATTATTTATTTCTTGAATTTTCCATTTATTATTTTTAAATCATAGTTGACTATGGGTAACTGAAACTGCAGAAAGCGAAACCGCAGATAAGGAGTCTACTGTACTGCAGATTCTTAAGGAGATTCAAGATACTTCAAAGGAACTATGCGAGAAAATGTTCCCCCAAAACCTGGCATTGAGTAAAAATTCAATAGATGTAGTAAAAACAGAACAGACATCGCTAACCATAAAATTAATAAGCCGGAAGACCAAAGGAAGAACTTGCTTAAAACAGAACAAAAATCCCTCCCCAAAAATGTAAATTATTAATAAAATTAGAAAATGGAGAATGAACCCAGGAGAGTTATTATCTAAATAACAGGAATTCCTGAAAAGAAAAAGTTAGAAATGGAAAAGCAATTATTTTTTTTAAATAATAAATGTTTCTTTAGTTGAAGACAGGCTTGTGGTTTCAGATTAGACAGACTCATGTAGCACCAAGATTAACACAAAAGACATATCCTAGTGAAATTTCTGAACTCCAAGGATAAAGAGAAAAATCTTATAAACTCAAATGGAAGGAGTTTCTAACAAAGGCGAATGAGGCAGACAGCCTTCTCAAATCTATAACTCTGAACACTTAAGACAGAAGAATAACCGTTATAAAGTTCTGAAACAAGGACTGTGTTCCAAGCTAAATTCCTATACCTGGCCAATAGATCACTCTTACATGAAATTTAAAAGACAGACATTTTCAGATATGTGAAAATTACCACCTCTGTTCCCTTTCTGGTAAAACTACTTGAGGAAGTACACCAGCAAAAATAAAATTAAATCACAATAAAGATCTCAAGCTAAGGCAACAAATAATAGCGTGTAGGAAATCTATTAAAACTTACCATTGAATCTTTAAAAAAAATGCTACTAATGTGGCTAAGGACTATGATACATATCAAGAAAGGATTTTTAAGATCCAGAAAGCATATTGTAAGAAAATAGCTCAGAACTAAAATGCAAAATTATTTCACAAAATCCAGGAATCAAGCAATAGGGATTGCAAAAGCAAAAGCATGAAAGTATGCTAAAAGTCTCACTTTGGGAGAGTAGGATAAAAATAGTTATTTAGCTTTGGTAAAGTGATAGAGAAATTTAGGTCTAATTATGTTTGATGTCAACATAAATGCTAATTACCAATATAACTTTACTGGTGGCGGTTTTTTTTAAACTTGATCGATTTTTTTAAAGTAAATAAAGGAGTAATAAAAAAATATATGAAATCAGATGGTAGAAACTAGACCAAACTTATTAGTTATCATAATGAATGTGTATGGGTCAAATTTCCCTGTAACAACAACAAAAAGACTCCAGGTCTGCTTTTCTTCCAAAGTACTCATGTTGCAATGAAGAGAATGTGAGGTTTGGAATGAACCAGGTCAGGCCATTTTACTCAACAATTTCCATCTGCCTAACTTCCTGGAAACTGAGAGCCTGCGAAGGATACAGACATAAAATGAAAGAGAATACATTACGTAGAGAGAGGAAAATATCTGCTTCAGTGCAAAAGAAGGAGGGAGGAGAGAAGGGCAAATGGGAGAAGAGGGGAAGGATACAGTTATCCCTCATAGCACTGAGGCACCCAGGAGCCACTGTTAATCTGTTTTTTTTTAACAGCTTCAGAGAGAAAACAGTTACCATTTTGTAGCCAGGCCGACCTAGGTTCCTGTTCTAGCTCAATAACTACCTCTACCTCGCTATACAATCTTTAAGAATTTTCTTAAAGCTCTCTGAGCTTCAATGTTTCCATCCACCAGTTCTCACATCAATACACAAGGGCAGATCTCCCACCTCCCATATTCTCGCCCTGCTACATTCCTGTACACCCAGCCTGGCACTAACTCCAACCCACATCTTCCTTCTGCCCCTGCTTAAAACTTCCCACTATGCCCTCTGACACTCCTACTTGGGAGATCAGCACTCCCCTAATTCTTCCATCTCTCCTCGGGAACAATTCTCCAACCTCTTGCCTTAATGGAAACTCAGCTCTGACGACACTGCTTCACCTGCAAGACTTTAGAAAGGTGGCTGTTGTTTTCTCTGGCATATGAATAAGCTTGGGGCCAGTAGGTAGAGGAGGTGTCCTCTGGACTCACCATTGCCAAACCAAGAATATTTCTCCCCCTTGTTAAAGGGAAAAAAAAGGAGAAAAAATTCTGCTCTTTATCAGACTGCTGCTATGCCTGTCACCCATTGATGTAGTCACTCTTCTTCATTTATTGAAGCACCTGGCTCAGAGCTCTATTTTCAACCCAACTCCCGCCATCATTACCTGGGTAACTTTGGTGAATGCTGGGCCCCTTCCAACACTCGGCTTTCCCACTTCTTCGACATCCCCAACTCCAGGGGCCCCCATTCCATGCAGCTTCCCACCCACCCACTGCTATGGTGACACCTATGATCATCATCTAACTGCTTGAACTTTAGAAAGCAGTCTCAGTCATCCCTCTTAACTGTCTTCAAATTCATTTGTTCAACCTCTTAAAGACTTCTAAAACATTGAATCCTCCAGTCTGTTCCTTATCCATCAGCCACCCCCTTTCCACCATGCAGCTTACATTCACAGTCTGTCATTACAGTGGATTACATACGCATGCCACCAATCACTGATGGTTGTAAATCTTTTAAGTGGTAAAATACACTCTCCTTTTTTATTAACCATTCAAAAATGTACAATAGTTGAAACCATACTTGAACACCCTTTGTAGGGCTCCTCAATAACCTTCCCAGATTTAATCACTATCATTCCCATTTGGGTCCCTCTAAGGTATCTCTAGCTGCACCACAGCACGACCCCATCTTCCACTGCAATTATCCCAGTTACTCATCATTACATAATTTAGTTGCAATTTACCATTAAAAGCCTTTGTTCTGTGTGCACGTATAAAGTTTTTCTATTCAATTTAATGTTCACCATTTTCCCCACTAATGTAGATGTGTATGATAGCTCTTTAACAGGTCATAGGGTTCTAAAATAAAAAGGTGTACTTTAAGAGGTCTCCGTCCCACACTTGTTCCCAGCCACTATAGTCCCCTCACCACAGTAAGAAACCACTTTGTTAGTTTATCAGGCATCATTCGTTTACTTTAGGCAAATGCAAATATATATTCTTATCTCCCCCATTTTTTCCCACAGGAGGTAGCATACTATGTACTCCTGTCCGCAACTTGCTTTTTTCTTTTAACAAACCCTGGAGAGCATTCTAATAGTTTTTCCATACGATAGAGTATTTCCATATAATCTTTCCGTAAAATACTTCCTCACTGTTTTAAAATAGCCAGGGCTCTTTTGTATGCTTATACTCCATTTAGCGCGCTAATTATTGTCTTTTTCATCATTACCAATGATTTTATTATTATCTGGTATTTGATGTCCTTAGATATAGTTGATATTGTTCATTTTTCTTGTTACTTGAAAAAATAACTTGCTTTTGATATTAACATACCAAAGTCTGATTCATGATGAAGACATTTTTTCTGATTACATAATGCAAATGCATTGAATTTTTTTTTTCATCAAGCCCTACATAGGCAGGGCCACCAGTCACACAGAACACAGGGTTACTGGGGTTGCATAATGGCTTGTCCAGCCTACCCAGTGTGCCATCCACACTGCCAGGCACTGTTCTAAGTATCTTACCTATTTTAACACATTAAATCCTCACAACAACACTATTTGGTAGATAAATTAGGTAAATACTATTATTAACCCATTTTGTAAATAAGAAGACTGAAGTTAAGTATCTTGTCCAAGGTTACACAAACAACAGTTAAGTGAAAGAGCTAAGATTCAAATTCTCAGAGTTCATTCTCTCAACCACTGGTACAATTTGTGCTACCGACTTAAAGGTACAACTTAAAAAGAAAAATGTCAGGGCATGTTTAGGGTTCCAGGCAGTGTGATATAGTATTTACTGCTATTCACCTCAGATCAAGTCACTTAACCTTGTTGAGCCTCAGTTTCTCTCATCTGTAAAATGGGAATGGGGGATCAGGTGAACATTACCTCACAAGAAAGATGGGAACAAAACAATGATACCATAGGTAAAAGACGGAGTGATCTGGTTCATTCTGAGCAATTGTTTAAAGTTGTCATGAAATATTATGAATACTCATTAAAGCTTAGGCTTGGGAGGGGATGGTAAAAGAAACTCACTGTGTCTAACTTTCATCATGATGACCAGCTTAAAAGGAGGTAGGTTCAAATCTGCAGGCTTTCCTCCTGTTGGAATGGGAAAAGAACCAATTTGAAGACAGAAGCAGGAAGCCACAATGCCACAAGCCTCTCGTGAGTCCCCAAAAGGCAAAATAAAATGTTAAAAAACTTGATAAGGAAGCCCTAATAATGTAGGGAGGAGGCGAGAGAATCAAAAACGTTAATCGAGCTACATTCAGAGACTGCAATATGCTGATCAGCCCTGCAGCCAGGCCAGGAGGACACCTGTAGAACAAAGAGAGATTTCTACTGGGATTGTTAACAACCCATTCCCCACACCTATAGAAGGGAAACAGGAAAAACCAAGTCCTTAAGTGGCTGCCCTACACAAAATAAAATTGTTCGTTTTCTATGGCTAAAACCATGGGGAACCTAAATTAAAGGCTGGGAACTGTCAGCCAGTGGGCCTTTAACACTACATATTCTTATCTTTTCAAGCTACATACTCTTCCCCTTCCCCTCCCTCACTGTATGTCTATAGCAAAGGAAATGGGAACCTAAAGAATGACATATAAAATGAATTCCCTCAACACTAGGCCCCCATTCTCACTGCTTTCCAGGTCTCTCTTGGTCCCTCTCTCATTCTGCCTCTGAGAGGAGACCACACTCTGTCTGTGGAGTATTAGCCCTTTTCTAATAAACTTTCCTTTTGACTAACTTTGGTGTGTGTGTTGAATTTGTTCTACACTCTCCACCAAAGAACCCTCTTCTCCGGGTGCAGGATTTGGTCTTCCCCCCACCCCAGTCCACCCTGCAACTCAGAGAAATCTTCCCTGTCCTGCATCACTAACAATTAGAGGAACTGGGAGAAGGGGCTATGTTGAGCTTGGGGCCTACTATGGCTGAGTCTACACAGCAAAGGCAGTCGCACTACCCAAAGGGAGGCTAGGTATAAACCTCTCTTCCTGGGTGGAGTGCTTCAATACATAGGATGAGGTCCTTGATCCTCAAACCTCTACCCTGTAGTGTTACACACTAGGTAAGAAACTCTCTACACTGAGGTAAGGGGTATACAAGGATGATCTTTCTACATAAGGTATTAATAGTAACTCCTTTCTGGAGTAGGGAGTTCTGTGTCTCATCAACCCTGAAAGGAGGGAAAGACAAATCCCTGGAGTCTACTCTGGGGAAAAGAGATCTCAAACAGGGTTTTTGTTTGTTTGTTTTAAATCTGCCTATGTGGACTGAGGTCAGAGCAAAATCTTGGGGGAGAGGGGAAAATCTGTGCCTGCCTATGTGGTTGGGGTCTCTTCCTTTGTGACTGAGAGGGACGAGATGCCTTCTGTCCCTCTACTTCAAGGGTGCAGAGGGACTGGGGAAGCTGGCACAGTGGCTGTGTGCATCCCTGCTGCATGGGAGAGAAGGGAGGGTCTGTGGAGTGGGCCTGATATGCCTGTCTTTACTACAAGATAACATTAGTGTCACACTAACATAGCGGGGAATCACGCAACTTTGCATGCATGAGGTCTGCATCTTCCCTGCTATGAGTTACTCTAGACCCTTCCATGGGAGATGAGATGAGTATGATGTTTATCTTGTATATGGGTTGACGTCAGCAGTGCACTACCATTAAAGGAAATAGAATCTCTGGTTCTCTGCATGGAATGAAAGGCATGACAATGCAGTTCTAAATTCAATGCACAGGCCCTTACACTTGGCAGGGGGAGTCCTGTGTTTTACACTGGGAAGAAGAGGGGTCCCAGTGTTTTCACCCTGGATGGAAAGAGATCTGAGATCCTCTACCTTGGGTAAGTGGGGAGCCCATATGCACGTACTGTGGGGTGATCAGTGATGTCACTGCCTCTCAAAACTGCGGGGAGGGGGAGCTGCACCTATCTGTTCTCTTATAGTCTCTCCTTTGCTACATTTGATGATTCTAAATCCTTGTAGGTGGAGGGGAGGAATGATCTGTGTCTACCTTAAAAGGAGAACAAATCCAAACCCTGATATAGAGTGCGGAATCTCCTCCTGAGAGCCCCACAAAAGGCAGATGTGACAATCTCTTCGTGGGTTAACGTCTATTGCAGTTTGCTGCAGGGAATTTGGGGGTCAGGCTTTTATAAATTCAGTAAACCAGTATGTCCCGAAAGGGGAGTCGGGTCTGATTTTCCACAATGGGTACTCACTCTATAGCCTAGGAGGAGGGGGAAATCTGCATGGTTCTCCGTGGGCTGTAGCTCCTGTCTTCAACCACTGACCGGGATGGGGAGAGGTGATCTACTATCTCTGCAGGAGTGGGGCGGGGCTTCTGTCAATTACTTAACACGAGGGCCGAAGCAGGGAGGGAAGGAGTTTCCCTCCCAGTTTCTGACCTCCGCTATAGCGGTGGTCGGGGGGGGGGGGGGAGTGGGGGTGGGAGTGGGAGTGAGGGTGGCGTGGGGGTGGGGGTGGCGGTGGGGTGGCGGTGGGGTGGGGGTGGCGGTGGGGTGGCGGTGGAGGAGGGGAGTACGGAGAGGGAAATACATCAAGGCCTCTAACCTCCCTAGGAAGAGATGTGTCAAGACGGATGTGTGCCTTAGCGCCGGTATAGGTCTGAGCGGGCAGCCTTGTGCGG
Organism: Eonycteris spelaea; assembly: GCA_003508835.1. Taxonomy (NCBI): domain Eukaryota; kingdom Metazoa; phylum Chordata; class Mammalia; order Chiroptera; family Pteropodidae; genus Eonycteris; species Eonycteris spelaea. The sequence continues at coordinate 39,016 of PUFA01000574.1, forward strand.
AGGGAGATAGGTCTCTATACAGGTGAGGTCGACGCCTGTCTATACCTACAGTGCGAATGGAACTTCACTATCATGAAAGGAGAACACTCGACGCTCCTCCACACAAGTGGGGTCTTTGACTCTATACAGTGTGTATGGGGTCTACATCTGTCTAAATGGGGTGGGGCCGTGCCCTACTACCCAGCAAAAGTGCATTTGGGCGCAGGTCCACGTGCAGAGAGATCCCTGCCCTTCATCTAAGCCCTTTACCCTGGAAGACTGCAGGCTCTATTCCAAGGTGGGGGCGCCTCTGGTTTCACCTCAAATGCATGGCTCTCAGTGCACGGCCAACTGGGTGAACGCTCACTACGAAAAAAGGGAGTCGTCTCTTACCTCCACTTCCGGCGTGGATCTACGCGAAGAGGTGAGCTGAAAACACTTGGCCCAGAAGCAGCGCGAGCACGGCTAGGCTCCGACTTCCGGATCCCAGTCTTGAGGCACAGGCTCCTCCCACCGTGCGCCCCCAGGGGCGGGGCTTGAATTGACTGCTCACTCCTGCCGGTCCCTTCCCCGAGGCGGCGCTGGCTCCGCCTCCCAGCTGTCCCGTAAGATAATAAAATAGTCAAGACGGAGGAGAAGGGAGGTGGAGATGAGGGAGGGAAGCGGGAGGGGTAAGCGGTGGGTTGATTAGTGTGGCCATATAAAATATTTGTAAGCTAGGATCGTCTCTGCGGTCCTCTGCCAGGGCCTGAGTATGTGTGTTCCCAAAACTTAAGAACAGGCGATCACCATGACCGTATGAGACAAAGGTTGGGTTCTGTGCCTTTGTCTACAATGGAAAATGGCGACGGGCTGGGTGAAAATGGCCGCCTGGGTCACATGTCCTCCGAGTATTTCCCACTTGAAGTGACTTGGTTAGCTGTTCCAGGCAATCTACCCGGCTTGTAGGGCCCCAGACAAACCCGTAGGCAGCCACTCCAAGCTCTTTTGCTGAAGGTAAGATCCATGGCCAGGTCCGGGAGCCGAACAACTGGAAGCCTCTCCCACCCGTTTGCCTTCTTCCCCGCCTTCTTCCTCCTTCCCTCAGGTCCCCCGGGTCGATGTCTGCAAAAGGGAGTAAATTTATGTCTCTGGAGTGGGGGGAAATAGGGATTCGTTAGAAACCCATGTTGAGTTCCTGACCTGGCTGGGAAATGGTCTCCTCCTAAAAACAGTAAATATTAGTCTGAAAATTGTCTTCTTCCTAACAATTTAGTTTGACCCCCTTCTCTTCCTTTAGCCTAAACTTAGGAGTGAGGCCAAGCCCCTCTCTACCCCAAGGGTACGTTCCTCCACCTGTCCCATAACCAGGCAGAAGATGACACCCTCTGCCTAGTCCTACACATTACATGCTCAGGACTCACTGCCCTTCCATTGATGGAAGGCTTCCAATCTCTCACCCTAGAGACACACAAAACTCTGGACCCCCAAACCAGCCCTGACCACCTTCACCTTTACCCCTGCATTAGCAAATTCTTCCTGTTTCTGTAAAACTTAACCCTTGTCACTTCTAAGAATTTTACCATCTGAGTTAGAAACCCAAGGCACTTTGTCGAACTTATCACTTAGTACTGTATCATGGCTGTATCGCCACAGAAGAGAATGAACTCTCTAAGACTAGGTGCCATATATCTTCGATCCCTCAACAAGAACCAGCACAAGACTGGCATAAGGCAGGCTTCAGCAAATGTTTGTTAAATGGGTGAAATTATAGGCCTGCACCACAAATCAATGGGAAATGAACGTTTTAGTAGCTAGCATTGGGAATTTTGGCTCACAATAAGAAGAAAATAAAACTGGATCCCTACTTATTTTCACATAAGAGAATAGAGAATATCTTTGTGACCTAGGACAGGGATGGACTTTTTAAACGAAGTCCCAAATGCACAAACTATAAAGAGAAAAAAATTGTAATGAAATCTTTGGTAGAAGGGAAAATTGGTTTTACTCCTTTAGGAAACAATTAGGAAGTATCCAGAATAGCTGAAGATGGCCCTAGGACCAAGCAATTTACACACACACACACACACACACACACACACACACACACATCTATGTATGTCTGTATATACGTATGTATAAATATATGTCTTCCCATAAACTTTAAGTCCTAGAGAAATTCTTGTACATACATGCACAAGGAGGCAAGTGCAAGAATATTCATTGCAGAACTGTTTATAATAGAGAAAAAAATCTAAACAATCTGAAAGTTCACCAAGAGAATTAATTAATAGTGGTACAGCCCTACAGCGGAGTACTATACAGCACTGAAAAATGAACCAGCATTGCATGCATCAACCCAGATAAATTTCAAAAACATAATGCTAAGATAAAATGCAAGTCATAGAAGGATACATTGAGTATGAGACCACTTACTTATATAAATTTTTAAAATCTGGAAAACTGCACTTTTATTTATAAATTATATAGCTATATAAATAATATTTTTTTAAAAAGTGAATTAAATATCAAATGCAGAATAGTGATTACCTCTGGGGAAGAAAACAAAGGAACAGAATGAGAGAAATACACAGGGGACTTCAACTGTTTAATAGTTTTATCTGGGTAGTGGATCCATGAGTGGATTACATTATTCTCTGTACTTATATGCATGTCTGAAAATTTTTATAATTTTTTTTAGAAAGACTTTGATGGTCTACAACAAAATTAATGGTGGTTAAATCTACATCAGTGATTCTCAAACTTTGGCCAGCAATAGAATCACTGGGAGGGCTTGTTAAAACACTGATTGCTGGGCCCCCCAGCCAGAGTTGTGTTTCAGTAAGTCTGATGATGAAGCTGCGCCTGGTGGTGCTGCTAGTCCAGGTACCACATTTTGAGTACTGGCAGAAAATGAGATTATCAGTGAATTAGTTTTCTTCATTGTGCTTTTCTGTGTTCTGCGTTTTTGCTATTTTTTAAATTCACTTTCATCTCTACTTTCCACTCATTTCTCTCATGTATACAACCATTCTAAAATGTTTTCTGTATACCTTTTATTTATATGTGTTCTTGAAAAATATGTATTGTTTTATGGGTGTATTTTCCCCAGAATATTTATTTTTCAATGTTTCAAAATTCAGAACAGTTGAAAGAATAGTACAATGAAAGACCATTTACCCTTAACATTTTGCCAAATTTGGTCTACTTTATATGTGTATGTATACATTTCCTTTTTTGATGAACCAATGAAAAGTTTCAGACAGTATAACACTTCACCCCTACATACTTCAGCACACATCTGTTAGAATGAGGACATTATCTTACATAACCACAGTACCATTATCACACCTAAGAAAATTCAACAATAATTCAATAATACCATCAAAGATACCCTATATTCAAATTTTACATTTGTGCCCAAAATATTTTTTTTAGCCCAGGATCTAATCAAGGTTTATACATCATGTTTGTTTGTTTGTTCTATCACTTAAACCTCTTTTAATCTAAAATAGTACCCCTATATATCTTTATGTTTTATATTACACTAATATTCTTTTTACAAGTTTCTTGTAGAATGCTGTGCGTTCTGGATTCATCTGCTCTTTCCACATGATTAAATTCAGGTTAAATGTTTTCAGCAGTAATGGTACATATGGGATATTGTTTACTTCATATTGTATCACCTCATGAGGCACCTCCTCAGGTTGCCCCATGATGAATGCTTTGTATGTGTGCATTTTTATTTTATGTAAATGATATCTCATTCTGTTTCTTAACTTTTTTTCATTCAGCCATGTGTTTTTAAAGTCTATCCATATTGCAGTGTATACAACTAATCCATTGCTTCTAACTGCTCATGCTAACCACGGTATGCCTTCACCACATTTTCCCTGAATATTCCCAGCGGGATTGCCTCCTACTCCCCCATTCCACAAATAATACTGTGATGAACAGCCTTGCACAAGTCCCCTTAATGACCTATACGAGAATTTCCTTTGGAACATACACCCAGGAGCACAATGATTACATCATAAAGTGTGTGTATACTTAGTTTGACTGAGAACACTAATACTGCTAGATGGTTCTCTGGGATGGCTACACTAGTCTATAGTTTCACCATCAGTGTACAAAGATTCCTATACCCCTTCATCCTCACTAACACTTGATCTTTTCCAGCTTTCTAGTTTTCGCCAGTCTAATAGCTACAAAGTAATATTTTGTTTTAGTTTGTGTTTATCTAATTACTAATGAACTTTCGAGCATCTCTTTGTATGTGTCTTAAATGCATCTTCTGTAAATTGCCTGGTTGTATAGTTGGCCCATTTTTTCTATTGGGGTTCTTCTTTCCTGTTGATTTGCTAGAGTTCCTTTAATGGTCTAGCTACTAGTCCCCTGTCAGTTTCAGACATTGTGAATATTCTCTCCCTCTCTTAACTTTGCCCGTGACAGCCTTCTTTGAAAAGAAATCATTAATTTTAATGTAATCACATTCATCAAATTTTTGCTTTATGGTTTTTGGTTTGGCGGGTATTTAAAAAGTAGTTTCCTCCCCTGGGCTCACAAAGATGTTCTACTTTTTTCTATTAACTTTAGAGTATACCTTTCACCTTTAGGTTTTAATCCATCTAGAATCCACTCTCATATGAGGTGATAGATAGGTAGGGATACAATTTTATTTTTTCCATATACTGAGGTACATTTCCCACCATCAAATACAAACAGTCCTTTTTTTCAATGATTTGTCATGCCACCTTTGCCATATATTATGATGCACACGCACATGCACACTCACACATGTCTGTTTCATTTCTTGCGCTAATACCACCTCGTTTTTAATATTTTACAATGTATCTTAACATCTGATAGGTCAAGTCCCTCTTCTTTAATCTTTTTTTAGGGTGGTCTTAGCCATTTCTCCATATAAATTTGAAAAAGAGTTTATCAAGCTCTTCAAAAATCCAATTGGAGTGTTGATAAGGATCATAATGAATTTATAGATTATTTGGGGGAGTTGACATAATCAAAATATTAACTCCTCCTATCCAAGGGCATGGAATATCTCCTCAGTTCAGTTCACCTTCTATCTATATTCTTTATTAAGAATTGAAAGTTTCTCTTTAGAATTGTTGTGTTTTTACTAATTTAATTCCTAATTGCTTTATAGTTTTTGTTACTATTCTGAATATTTTATTTTTATTTATTTTTAATATCTAATACACATACACTTTGAATATCAAAACTATATAAAATTATACTTTGAGAAGTGTCACTCTTGTCCCTTCTACTGTTGTCACCACACCTCCGCAGTTACCAGTTTTATTAGGTTATTTTGTATTCTTTCAGTGTTTCTTTCTTATCCAAATGGTGATGTACTATATATATTGTTATATATGTTACTCTTTTCACTTAATGATATTTCTTGAAGATCTTTCCATATCAGAGCATTAGAAAGTGTTCAGTACACAGAAAGTCAGTGTATGGAAGTAGATCAAGTACTTCCTCAAAATGTTATGTGAATGTACAATATTTTATTTAATGACGACAGTCCCCTATTGATGGATACTTCGGTATTACACATGATGCCGCAATGATTAGACATTTCATACATATGCAAATATTTCTGTGGATAAATTCCAAGAATTCCATTTGTAACTTTGGTGGATATTGCCAAAATTTTCCTCCATAGGTATACTATTTTGCACTTACCATGCATGTATGAGGTTATTTGTTTTGCCACAGTCTCTTCAGCAAAGCACTTCCTCTATTTTTCTGTTGAGTTATTGGCCTTTCCTTGATTTCTAGAACCTTCTTGTATAATTAGAGAGATTAGACCTTTGTGAATGATACCAGTTGTCAGTATTTTTTCCCAGTTTATCATTCTTTTGACTTTGCTAATGATTTTTTTTCCAAACTTTATTTTCATGTAAACAAATTTATCTTTTCATTTATGGATTCTAGAGTATGAGTGGTAGTTTTGTGATAGATTGCATTAATGACCCCAATTTTTCATGGGTCTCTGTGTCCACACCCTTTGGTAGTACCCTCTCATACTGACTCTGAGTTTGGCCATATAACGTGCTTTAACCAACAGGATGGTAGCAAACTTGGTATAAGCAGAGACTTGAAAAAGCTCTTACATATTCTGCTTCTTCTCTTGGACTCCTGCTTCTGCTTCAAGAACATACTCAGGCTAGCCTGTTGGAGAGATGTGAGACACATGTAGAAATGAGTCTGGTCCTCCCAGCCAAGGTGTCCTATAGCAGCCATCCTCAAGCCAAGCCACCAACATAGTGCAGACACATGAGCTAGCCCATTTGAGAGCAACAGAGCCTAATCCAGATCATAGAACCTCCCAACTGACCCATAGACTCTTAAGTTTTGGTACATAAATATTAATTTGTCTTTTACAGAGCATTATTGTGGCAATAGTCCCCCATCATTATTCTTCCTTTTCAGAGATATCCTGGCTGTGTTTGTGATTTTTCCATTGGAACTTGAATTCAGCTTGTCTAGTTTTAGAAAAAGAAACAATGGTATTTTAATGAGCTTATATTAGATTTATAAATTAGTTTGACCTCTTCATAATTTTGAGTCTTCCTATTTAAGAATGCGGGATGTCTTTCAAGTTGTTCCTTCAGAGTGTTATTTTTCTCATAAAGGTTGTAGATATTTCTCATTAAGTTTGTTTCTAGGTATTTGCTATAGACTGAATGTTTGCTCCCCAAATTCATATATTGAAACTTAATTCCCAATGTGATGATAATTGGAGGTGGGGACTTTGGGAGGTGATTAGGTCATCAGGGTGGAGCCCTCATGAATGAGATTAGAGAAGCCCCAGAGAGTTCCCTTGCCCCTTCCACCATGTGAGGACACAGCTGTAAGATGGCCATCTGTGATCAGGAAACAGGCTTTCAACCAACACCTAATCTGCACATGCATTGATCTTGGACTTCCCAGCCTCTAGAACTGTGAGAAATAAATTTCTATTGTTTATAAGACACCCAATCTATGGTATTCTGTTATAGCAGCCCCAACAGACGAAGACAGTATTTTATCATTTTTGTTGCTCTAATAAATGCAGCCTTCTCTTCCATGATTTCTATATATTAATTTTATATACTGCTGCCTTACTGAATTATCTTGTTTGTTGTAGTTTCTGATTGGTTTGCTTGGGTTTTCTGGCTATACAATCTTATCCATAAATAATGATAGTCTTACTTCCTCCATTCTAGTTGTATACTTCTTATTTCTTTCTCTTTTCTAATTACAATGTTTCCTACCTCCAATACAATGTTAAATTGTAGTGGAGAGAGTATATGCCCTTACCTGGTTTCTGATTTAGCACATGAATGTTGCTAGTGTTTCCTGGTTAAGTAAAATGCTGGACTGCTAGATTTTGGGACATGTGAAAACGTGCACACACACGTAATTATATCGAGGGAGAAGCCAAATATTCCTCTTTCATTGAATGTTTTTATTAAGAATGGATGTTGAATTTTGTCAAATGATTCCTTGGCATCTCTGAAAATCTTAATTTTCTCCTTAGATTTAATAATATGTTAGATTTTATTGATAGGTTTCCTAACCTATTGGGTGATTCTTGCATTCCTGGAATAAACTACAGTTATGGATTCTGTTTGCTAATTTTTTATGTAAGATTTTTGCATTGATATTCATAAGTGAGGATTGGTCTACATCATTTTCTTTTTCATATGGAATCTTTGTCAGATCTCAGTATCAATATTTTCCTTTCATAAAAAGAATTTGAAAGTGTATTTTTTTATCTAGGCTTGAGAAAATGAAAATAGCTTTAAAATTATCTGTTTTTAAGTGTTAGTATACTTCCCCTGTGGAAGCATCATGGTCTGGTGCTTTTGGGGGAAAGTAGATCTTTATAACGTTATTTCTTCCTTGGAAATCGGTCTATATGGACTTTTCTCTTTTAGCGTCAGTTTTGGTAAATTACATTTCCTAGGATGTTTTCCATTTCTTCCAGATCTTTACAACAATTTGCATGGAGTTGTACGAGGAAGTCTTTTATGATGTTTAAAATGACCTCTTACTATGGCTTTGACCAGCTCTATATTTCCTAATTTGTATATTTGTGCTTTCTCATTTTCTTGATTATGTTATTTAATGGCTTATATATTTTTTTCACAGAATCGGCTCATCTATTTATTAGTTGTACTATCACCTGTTTTCTAACTCTTTTATTTGAGCTTTTCTCTTCATTATTTCTTTCCTTCTGTTCCTCTTACATTTATTTTGTTTTCCTTTCTCTAACTTTTTGAGATGGATGCTTGTTCATTTAATTTTTCTCTCATTTTTAATATAAGTATTTTAAGGATGTGAACTTTCCTCTGACCACTGCTTTATCTGTAGCTATAGATTCTGATATGTAGCGTTTTCATTATCATTATTGTCTAGAAATTCAGCAGTTTTAGTTTGGGTTTCCTCTTTGACCCAAGAATTGTTCAATAGAGCGTTTTTGACATATTCAGATGGACGATCCATTTTACATTGATTTCTAGTTTTATCCAGTTGTGATTAGAAAACATTGTATTAATCCTACTTTTCGAAATTTGTTGAGATTTTTTTCATGGCCTAACATTGATTTTGTTGTTTAGGTTTTTTATATTCTTACTGGGGTTTTTTTATTGTTGTTCATTTGACCTATTCTGGAATAAGGTGAGGTAAATTTCTCCTGTCTTTATTCTGTTTTAATCTATTATTTAGTTCTCCTTGTATCTCTTAATATTTCAGCTTTAAGAAAGTTGCTGTTATTTGATACAAATATAGCCATAACTTTACATTTTCATTTTGAATCATTGCCAGTGTTGTCTCAATTAATGCTTTTTTTGTAATAAGCTTTGTAGTTTGGATTAATTTTAGATTTACAGAACAGTTGCAAAAATATACCCTTAACCTAGTTGCCCCTCATGTGAATATCTTATATGACTTCTTCATTTGTCAAAACTAAGAGATTAGCATTGGTATATTGCTATACTAAACTCCAGATTTTATTCAGATTTTATCAGCTTTTCCACTAATACCCCTTTTCTGTTCCAGTCTCCAATCCAGGATCCCACATTGAGATTAGTCATCATGTCTCCTGCAATCTGTGACAGTCCTTCAGTCTTTCCTTGTTTTTCATGACCTAGACAGTCAATTAATGCTTTCCATTCTGAGTTTTTAACTGTCTGATAATTAAGATTCCAACTCTTGCTTTCTTTATTTGCATTTGACTGGTATATTTTTGCCCTTGTATTTTTAACCTTTCTGAATCAATTTGTTTTAGTTGGCTGTCTTGAATACAGCATTTGGGTTTTACTCAGTGATCCAATGGAAAATGTTTTTCTTTAAATAGGTGAGCAAAGACCATTTATATTTATTGATACAAAAAATGTTTTGGTGTTAACATAATAATTTTATTTTAAGTTGTTTTTTTTAGCTATATGTTCATGTATTAGAAGCACTTTAATGTCTAGTCTGTTTTGTTTGATTATTTTTAGTTATTCTAACATTTAGAAAAGTTTATATTTTGGTCTAGTGATTAATTTTAGGTATCTTATTTATTACTTTTTTCTAGTTCTTTATTGTTACTGTAAAGAAATAGTGTTGATTTTTGTAAGTTGATTTTGTACCTGGCAACCTTGCTGAACTCTTCCTAATTCTAATAGTATATCTGTTGAATCTGTTGGTTTTATCTCTTCTTTTCCGATCCTTACACTTCTCATTTCTTTTTCTCCCTTTATAGTACTCACCAAGACTTCTAGTTCTATGTTAAACAGTAGTTACTGAAAGTAAGTATCTAGTTTTATTCTCACATTTCAAGAAAAAGCTTAAGTTTCTCCATTTAGTATGAAATATGGCTGTAAGGTTTAGGTATATAACCTTCACCAAGTTATGAAATTTGCCTTCTATTCCTAGTTTGCTAAGAGTTTTTACTTTAGGCATGTAACATACTTTTTCTACATTAATTGAGATAATCATGTGATTATTCTCCTTTAACCTATTAATGTGGTAAATTACAGTGATTAAGTTGATAGGTTTTCTGTGTTCAAATTTCTCCTTCCAGTCTTGCAATGAACTGCTTTTGGCTGTGATGTATTTTTAATATACTGTTGAATTTGACTAGCTAAAATTTTATTTAAGATTTGTGCATCTTTATTAGTAAGTGAAACAAGCCTATAATTTTCTTTTCTTTCATTATCTTTATCTGGTTTTAGAATCAGGATTTGAAGATTATACTAGACTAATAAAATTAGCTGGGCAGCTGTCACTCCTTTTCTAATTTCTGCAATAACTTGTATAAGAAGAAAAGTAACTCTTTCTTGAGAGTCTGGCAAGATACACCTGTAAACCCATCTGGGCCTGCATTTGGGGTAAAGCAAGGTCCTTGCATACCATTTTAATTTCATTAATATTTAATAGTCTATTCAAGTTCTCTACTTCTTCCAATACCTTTTTTGCCATTTTATATTTTTCAAGGAAAAAAATTTACTTGGACATTCCAATGATTTCTGTCTAGTACCTGACAGTCAGGTTTCTGGCTTAAGTACCTGGTGGTGCCTGCACAGAGGGTGGGGAGTGCAGGAGGAGCAGCATGTCTGTTATTTGGGGGCCAGAAGGAGTTTAGCTACCTTAGCACTTCCAGAAAATCAATGGCTATGTGTGATTCTCTGTTGCTTTGGATATTTGTGATTGTATATGAATGTGCACAGTTCTATAAATGTGTGTTTATACATGATGCCCTGGTGTGTTTCTGTTTATATGAAAATATCAGACTGAAAAAAACCAGTTTTTCAAAGGGAAATCAGCTGGATGATTCTCTGTGTAGCTATTTTTCTGTATCTGTTTGCATGGGTCCCTTAGTTGTGAGGGGATAATTTCATGGTTCTCTCAATGTACCTATGTATGTCTATGTCTCTGCCTGTGGGTGATTCATTCTGTGTGCTTTTCCATGTCTCAGAGTATCTGAAACTCTGAGGGTTTGTGATTCTCTGTGTATCTTTATGTGTTTGCACATGTCTGTGTCTCTAAGGGCAGGGGATTCTGTATGCATCTCTGTGTTTCACTGTAGAAATATATGCATAGAGCACACATGCTACGTGGCAAGTTCAGACTCTGCAAGTCTGGAAGACACATTACAACAGGAAATGCTCTGGATTCCAGCTTCCGGATGGAATTTCACTCAGAAAAATACCCCTTCCTGGTCTCCCAATAACTGCAGCATTCTTTGTCTTTTTTTCAGGAGGCTGAGTTGAGGGGGTTTATGCTAACCTTGACCTCAGAGGCTACATCTTTCAGGAGGATTTGGCAGAGCCATGAAATTCCACACCCTGCCACTCGCCTCTTGCCAGGCCCACTTCTTCCTCCTAAACCCTTTTATAGCTCCATATTATCTACCAGACCAATTTCAATCTAAATTGTCCAGAGAGGCCAAAGGAAAACAGAGGGAGATGAGGACAAAGAAACAGAATAAGATTTTTCAAAGGAAATAGATAAATAAAGATAGCTATGGGAACAGAGTAACAGATAGAAAAATAAGAACAGGAGATAAAGACAAAGAGACAGAGACAAAGAAACAGGGCCTGAAAGGTGGGAATAGATAGTCAGAAATAAGGAGAGAGAAACAAGGATAAGGACAGAGAACTATACAGAGAGATGGAGTGGGCAGCATGGAGAAAGAGGGACTGACAGAAATAAGGCAAGAATATTGGGAGAGGGAGGGGGGATGGAGAAAGAGAGAGATAGATAAGATAGGGACAGAGATGGAGAGATTGGGGTCAGAGAGACAACTACATAAAAAAAATGACAGAGAGAGACACAGAGATTATCATAGCCAGATAGATAGGGAAGGAGTGACTGGGACTAGATAGACAGAAACAGAGATGGCGATGAAGATGCGGAGGAAGAGGTTGATGATGTAAAAAGTAACATTTTCGAGCCTTCATTATGTATGAGTGGTTCTACAAGCTGTAAATGTGTTAGTTCATTTAATAATCATAGTGATACTGTAAAGCAGATACTATTATCAGCCCTATTTTAGGACACTGAGGCACAGCAAGTCAGTAGCACAACTAGGATTGGAATCCAAACTATCTAGTACCAGTGATCATATTCTTGACAACTCAGTCAGTGACAGAGATAAAGACAGAGGGTCAGGGAGCCGGGACAAGATAGCAAACAAAACACACAGAGGGACAGAGAGAAGGATACATGAGACAGGCACATGAGGCAAGCAACCCAACAAGATGGTAACAGAGATAGAAAAGGAGTGATAGAGAAATGAGACAACCAAATAGGGAAAGAGGGGCAAGGAAACCAACATGGGTGTGTATGTGTGAAAGAGAGACATAAACAGAGACAAAGCATGTAAATGTTAGGGAGCAGGAGGGAAAGATGAAGACAGATTGGAACAGAAAGGTGAGAATAGAGAAAAGGAACAGAGACCAATGAATGCAGCAACACAAGTAGAAAAATGAGGGCTGGGAGACAGCCAGAGAGAAGAGAAATAGGGATAGAGTGATGGAGACACAAGGGCAGACAGAAAAGAGACCAAGGAGCCAAAGAAAATTTAAAGAGAAACAAATGACAGAAATTCTGGAACACACAGACATTCAGAAACAAATGAGGTAGAGTAATGTGAAGACAGAGACACAGACCAAGATGAGAACCATAAGTTAGATGGGGACAGGATGGAGACAAGGTAACCGCCCCCCTCCAAACAGACAACATAGTGAGAGTGACAGCAAGAACAAGAAGGGGGAAGAGATTGAGGGAGAATATTATAGACAGGAAATGAGAAACTACACCAGAGAAATGTAAACAGAAAAGAGAAAGCAAAATAGATACAGAGATGGATGGATGAATACCTAAGAGGTGGTGACAGTGGTGGTGAACTGGAGGAAAAGATGGTGAAAAAAAAATAAGGATGAGAAATAGAGACAAAGGATGAAGTCATTTTGATATATCAGGGTTACACTGGGCTGTGTGGTGCTCACTAGACTATGAGTTCAGGAAGCCAGAGCCTGGGCCTTTGTCATTCATTACTGTATCCTACACCAACAATATAGTCCCAAACTCATGGAAAGTTATTGTTTATTAAACATTGGGTATCGGGGACTGTGCATGCATTGCATGGATTATGTCATTGAATCCTCACAATTCTGATCTAGTGAGTATTATTAGGATCATTCCCAGTTTACAGATGGGGAATCCGAGACCACCTGATGAGAAACTTGCCCAAGGTCAAACAGAACACCTACATATAAAGCCCCAGCCTGGACCAATGGTGAGAATATACCATGAACCAAAGATTAGGATGCATCCTATTCTGTCTGTGCACCTGAGGCACAAAATACCAAATTCCAGTTTGTCTGACTCCCAGGCCTACATGTTTGACCACCATCCCACATTGCTCCAGTGAAGGTTTGCTGACAGATTGATGGAGGACTGCTGAGCCACGATAAGTATATCCTGACTCCTTACCCTCTGGAGCTCCCTCCATCTGGTGAAAGAAGCTGACCTGACTAGCTCAGGTGAGATTTTCCCAAATTAGATAACAGTCTTAAAAATGTACATTATTGTGAAGCTGAAACTGTATTCTAAATATCAGTAGTAAAAAACAAGTTTCTGTCAACCATGCTATTAATAAAGTTTAAGAAATAAGATTGATTAATATTTCTATTCTCTCTATAGGAAAATGACCTTACCTCATGCTTCAGTGACAAAATAGAAGCCATCAGACATTGAGAATTGTTACAAGCCTGTAATCATCCCACCACTGGATCTCTAAACCTCTCAATGTCTGCGTTTATCCTTGCCTTCTTCCTTCCTGTTACAATGAGGGGCCCAGTGCCCAGATCCCAGCCCCTCCTTTTCCTTTCATTATTCCATTTCTCTTCTGTGTCTTCATTCTCTCCCTCTCTACTGGATTGTTCTCAGCAGCAAACGAGCGTAGTCTAGTATCTCTCATCTTTAAAAAAATCATTCTTTGACTGTCGTCCTACCATCACCTTATCTCTCTGAGCTCTGTGCCAAGTTTCTCAAGGGAATTGCCTCCACACCTAGCTGCACTTCTGTGGAATGGGGGGAAGTGTTCTGTTCCCTCTCACTTCAGGAAGAGTCCTATAACAAGCGACCTTCCCAGCAGCGCTCTATCCAATTATTCCTGTTTTATAAATCAATTTTATTTCTTTTTCGTGCTATACATTGTAAATTTAAAAAAATACACATATGTACAGTTTGAATAAATAAAAAATAACCTGTGTGCCCATCATCCAGCTGCAAAAAAAGATCATTTCCAAAAGGCACACACCCACCCACCCCATGTAGCTCTCCCAAGTCACATCTCCTGCCCCTCCCTGAGGTAACTACCATCCCGAATTTTTCATTTTTTTTCTTACTCTTCTCTGGTTTTATAACATACGACTACATCCATATATTGTGTGATTTTGCATATTTTTCACCTTTATATAAACATTTATGACTTTTTTGAATCAGTATTCGGTTTCCTGAGTTTCATCATGTTGATACATGTAGCTAGAGTTCATTCATTTATTATTTTCATATAGTATTCCATTATATGAACATGTCTCAATTTATTCATCCCATACTCTTATTTTCATTTCTTGCTATTACAAACAGGCTTTGGTGAACATTCTTGTACACATGTGCAAGGATTTCTCTAAAGAGCAATTATCAGAATTTTTGGTCTCAGAACTTCCTTTAAGGACATTCTTAAAAATCATTGCAGACCCCAAAGAATTTGGTGTATATGGAGTATATCAGTTGATACCTGCTGTATGAGAAATGAAAACTGAGAAAACTTAAATATATTAATTGTAAATAAAATAATAAATCATTATATTTAACACAAATAATATGTTTATGAAAAATATATTTTCTAAAAATAGAATTTAGTGAGAAGAGCGGCACTGCTTTACATTTTTACAAATCTCCTTACTGTCTGGCTTAATAGAAGACAGCTGGATTCTCATACCTGCTTCTGCATTCAGTATGTTGTGATAGCACATGTCATGTAGCCTGTGGAAAACTCCACTCTATATTCTTGAGAAAATGAGAGTAAAGAAACAAATAATATCTTACTAGTATTATGGTTTTGGCTCCCCCACCCCTGGATCCCTAGACCATGCTGTGAGAACCACTGCTCTGGGATATATACCTATAATTTCTGGGTCATAGAGTATGCACATCATTCAGCTTTACTAGAAAATGTCCAACCTTCTCTCAAGTGGTCGTATCAATTTACACTTCCACTAATGGTGCATCCATTCACTCGTCATTAATTCTGATGTTTACCCCCACCACTCCTCTAAAACCTCCAAAGGTCACTACCGATATCCATATTACCATATCTAATGGACCCTTTTTAATCCTCATCTTAGTCAACTTCTCAGGACTCTTGAAACATCACCAACAGTCCCACTATATCCTATCTCTTTACCTCTTTCTCAGTCTCTTTGCCATCTCCTGCTCCTTCACTCAACCTCTAAAGTTTGATTTCCTTGGAGCTCAGTCAAGGATTCTCTTTCTTTCTCTTTGCTCTGTTTCAGACCTCTCATGGCTTTCAATGCCATCTCTATACGGACAATGTTCATTTATATCTGAAACCCAGACCTCCCCCTAGGATGTTATTCCATGCTTGGCTTGACTTCTCCACTTGGCTATCTCAAACAACATGTATTAATAAACTCTTGATCTTTCCCAGAAAACCTGTTCCTTTTCTGTCTTCCTCATCTCAATAAATGACCTGGCCCCACATCACCAGAATTTGGGAGGCATCCTTGATTCCTCCATCCTCTTCCTCACCCAAGCCACACACCAAGCCCTTTCAATTCTAAATATCTCTCAAATCTGTCTCTCTCCATCTCCCCTGCCACCCACCTTTAGTCCACTCACCCATCTCTCCATTGCAGTAGGTTCCTAATCTTGTCCACCTCCAGTCCAATCCACAGCAAACAAAGTAATCTTTTTTAAACATTAACTATACCATATCAATCTCCAGCTTAAAACCTTTCAATGTAGTGTATCTCAGCATTTGAGGTATGTGTGTTATCTATAAAAGAGATACTATTTCATGATCCAGTTCATATGATACAAATTGAACCAAAAGTTTCATGAAACATTCTTACCCTTCCTACTTGAGCTTATGATACATTCTGATATTTTCTATTCTTTTTTCAAGTTGATTTCAGTACCTTCTGCAGTTTGACCCTCTTTTAAAAGCACTGCTTCAATACTTTTCCATTGCTTATAGAATAAGACCCATTCTCCTTACCATGGCCTATAAAGCCCGATATCATCTGGCTCCTGCCTACCTCTTCGACCTCATATCCCACCCCTTTTGCCCTCAGTTCTCTATGCTCCAGCCACACTGACCTTCCTGCAGTTCCTACATATACCATTTCCTTTTCTCTCCAGGATTTTCCCATTTGCTGTGTCCTCTGCCTTTACTCAACATCTGCTAACTCCCACCCCTTCATGTCTCAGCTTAAATATCAGGTCTTTCCTGACCCTTCAAGCTAAGTTACCCCCACCCATTATTGTCTTTCCTATCATCCAGTTCCCTCCCTTTGCAGCCTTATCATAATTTGTAATTATGTGTTTACGTATTGTAATTATGTGTGTTTACTTCATGGTCCTCTCCAGCACCAGACTGTAAACTCTGAGGGCTCAATTTGTTCACCACAGTCTCATTCATGTCTGTCTGTATTGTTCAATACTGCGTAACTAGTGCATTACATGGTTCCTGGGCCATAGTGTATGCTCAAAAGACATTTATCAAGTGAGTGGAGATCTGAAGAACAAAGTGGAGTTAGGGAGATGTGGAGAGAGTTTCACACAGAGGCAACAGCATATGCAAAAATTTGGAGGCTAGAGAGACTAACAAACCGTCTAAGAATTTCAGCTTTGACTTATGGAGTCTGGACAGGCTGGCAGGGGCCAGATCATGCAGGGCCTAACTTAACCTGCCCTCTTGAGGAAGGTAGGTTTTCTTTTGAGCCAATGGGATTCATTGAAAGGTCCTAAACATGAGAGTGATATAATTTGCTTTACCTTTTCAAAATCTCACACTGCCTACAGTATAGAGAATAGATTCCAGGGAACAAGACTGAAATAAGAAGGCTGTGACAGTTCTGCAGGTTAGAACTGATGCTGGCCTAGATTAGGGCAGTGGCAACAGAAATGAAGAGACTACATAAATTTGAGAGATATTTCAGGAGGTAAAAATAACAGGACGAGGTGATTGCACGGGGGTGGAAGAGACAGAAGAGTTGGGTATAGCTCAGGTTTCTGCTTTGAGTAGGGTTAGTCACTAAGGTAAAGTACAAAGAAGGACAAACAGATTGAAATGAGGATGCCCTGAGTTGGGGAGAAGCTGAAGTTTGGGGTGTCTCTGAGATATTCAGGTAGAGCTGTTTAGTAACCAGTTGAATGCATAGGTCAGGAGAGATATCAGGGAGTCATCAGCAAAGAGATGGAGACATAGGAGTGACTATGATAATCAAAAGAAAGAGTGTGGAGAGGGAAGACAAGAGAGATCAAAGCCCTAAAGAGCATCAAGACTTAAGGATTGGACAAAAAGAGCCTGGAAAGTAAAAAAATTACCAAGAAAGTGGGAGAAAAAAGAGTAGTGTGGTGTCACGGAAGTGGCCTGAGGAGGAGGAGGAGGTGGTTGCCAGTATCAAATGCTACCAAGAAGTCAAGTAGGATTACTTCTGAAAAGATTCTGTTGGATCTAGTGACACAGGCCATGGCGGACCTTGATGAGATAGCACTATCAGGCAAATAGTGGAGGCAGATTGAAGTGGGTTGAAAGTTGGAAAATTAAGACAGTGAAGTGTAGGTGACTCTTTTGAGAAGTTTATAGAAAGGAGAAGAGCGGGAGGTGGTTGGAGAGGGAGACTTTTTGGTAATTGTTACTTTGTTTTAAGATGGAAGAGACCAGAGTATGTTTAGATGCTGATGGGAAGGAGCAAGGGATGGACTCTGTAGGGTTGGTGGAAAGAAGTCAGCTATACTTTAGGGATTTCTGTTTCCTCTGTGAACTAGGAGGTGGGGTCATCTGCTGAGGGTTAGGAGGCAGATGGAGAAGTTGGGCCTGTGAGGAGAGGGGGGTTTGAAATGGCTGCTGTGGAACATGGGAGAGAGAGAGAGCGAGCGAGTGTTGTCGGTCAGCACTGAGGCCTGGCAGAAGCTGGGGACCATGAGTTTATAGTGGCACAAATCTGTGAGGTTGGGACAGTTTTCTCCAGTAATGTTTAGCTACCTGAGCGCAGGCATGGAAAAGGCAGACAGTTGGACTGATCCAGGGTTGAGATGTTTCCAGGTGTATGCGACAGTCCTGTGAACTGAGGCTGTTGACAAGAGAGTGGTCAGGTAAAAGAACGTAAGTAAGATCTGGTCTGAGCAGAGTGAAGAGTATCAAAGACGAGCCCTAGGGAAACTCTGGAACATGTGGAAAGGCTTCTGGAAAAGAGATTGAAGGGCAAGTGGAGGGGAGAAGACCTGAGATGGGACAGAAGGCAGAGTTGAGGGGTTGAACCCGGAATCTTGCCTGTGTGGGACCAAGAAAGGATGGGGAAGGCAGGCTGAGGGAATTTTCAAGGGAAGGAGGGCCTTGAGGGCGGTCACAGCGAGAGGTGAGGCGGGACCGATTGAGGGGGTGTGGCCAAGCGCCAATCCCGGGCGAAGGGGCGGGGCCCGGATTACTGGGTTCCAACGCCGCTGTGCCTGCGGCTGCCTCAGCGACGGCTCCCGCCTCCCCACCCCCCTGCGCTGGGCTCCTTCCCGCCCGCGGTCGCGGAGACCCAGGCCGAGGCTCCGGAGGACGGCGGAGCTGGGCTCAGACCGCTCCTCTGACCTCGCTGCTGGAGCATCGTCTGGAGGGATTGGCCGGGGGGAGGGGGGTGAGCCCCGCAACCCAGGCGCGCCGCGCACACGCGCGCCCCCCGCCACAGCCGTCCTCTCCTCCCTCCCTCCCTACCCTCCCCTCCCCTGACCTCCCCTCCGCCCCCCAGCTGCCGCTGGGGCGGGAGGAAGAACCCTTTCCGACCAGCCAGAGGAGCCCAGGTCGATTCCCATTCGGGGAGAAAGAAGAAACCCGGCGCTCCAAAAAGATCGACCGCTCGCCCCGGGGCCTCCGAGGTGGCTCGCTGCCTTCGGAAGAGCCCGCACCCAGCTCAGCCCCCGATCCTCACCCGGCCGCTGCCGCATAGACAGCGCTCCCCAGCGGGCCCCGGCCCCGCCGAGCCCACTCCCTGCGCGGGGCCCGGGCCGGCGATGCCTGGCACGGCAGCGGCGGTGGCCGTGGCTGCTGCTGGTACTGCCACTGCTGCCACAGCTGCTGGCCCGGGCCCGGGCCGGGGGCTCGAGGCTCCGCAGTGGGGCTGAGTCCGCAGCCCCGCCCCCCGAGCCTGAAGCCGCTGCTCCGCCGGGCGCCGGGCCTCCTCCGCCCGCGCCTCCGCCCCAGGAGCTGGAGCCAAGCGGGGAGCCCGGGCCCCGCGCCCAGGCCCGGGCCATGCATGGCCACCGAGTCCCGGGGGTCGCCGGGCCTTCTGAACCCGAACAACCGACCGCGAACCCCCCCGGCGTCGCTCCACCAGCCTGCGCCGACTCGGACCCTGGAGTCTCGGATTCCGGACCGTCAGTGCCCAGGGGCTTAGGCTCGACTCTCGGCGGCCCCCGGATCCCCAGTTTGCCGGACCCTCGGACGCCAGCCTGGGCTCTGCTCCAGGCCCCCGGGTCTTGCCCTGCGGCCCCAGTCCACAGCACCACCGGGCCCTGCGCTTCTCCTACCACCTGGAGGGCTCGCAGCCCAGGCCTGGTAAGTGATCGAGAGAGCATGGGAGCCCGGCCACGGGCCTGGTACTGGGAGGGGTTCTTGTTCTCGGGCTCCTAAGCTCCACCTCGGGGCCGGTCTGCTCACCAAGCCCGTCGAGTCTTCTCAACCCCCAACCCCTTCCCTCCCTCCTCGGCCTTCCTCCATTCCTTTCAACCTCTGTCCCCCGACTCCTCTCTGTTCCCCGACTCCTCTATGTCCCCTGTGCCCCTTCAACCCCTCCATCCCCATTCTCTTCTTTCTGCTGAGGCTAATGGGAGAGGGAGAAGTCCAAAAAAAAGGGGCAGGATTGCAAGGCAGTAAAGAGGATTTGGTTGGGGTACCGGGGTTTATTTAGGGGAATAGGAGAAAAGGAGCCTCCCATTTGCCAAGCGCCTACATTGTGCCAGGCACTGAGCTGGGTGCTTTACGTGGATTCTCACTGCTACTACAGGAGCCTCCTGTGAAGTATAATTAGCCTCATTCTGTAGAGGAGGAAACTGAGGCTCAGAGAAGTTAAGCAACTTGCCCAAGGTCACATGGCTAATGTGGAGCCAGGATTCAAAACCAAACCTATTTGATTCCAAAGCCTGTGGTCTTTCTGCTCCCCCAAACTGAGGTTGGAGACCATGAAAGTAATGCCAAACCTTCTGCTTATGTGATTTTCTCCTGTACTGTTCAGCAGCTCTGGAGTATGAGTGGAAAAAAAAAGAGGGATGGTGGATTGATCCAAGATTGGGCTTTTGCCAGGTGTGTATGGCTGGAGGACAAGGGAAGGAGAGAATAGAAGGTGCTAATGGGAGAGAAAGGTGGAAGAAATGGGGCTTGGGGTCAAGCTGGAGGGGAGAGCTGGAGGGGCTGGTGGGTAGGGAGACAGCAGAAAGGTTAAGGCAGACAGAAGCCAGTTGTAGCAGAGCTGGAGAGCCGCAGGGCTACAGGGTTGTTTGTGAGGAGAAATAGGATGCCTGAACTTGGATTTACAAAGGTGGAACAAGTCTAGGTTAGGCCACAGACCACTAACAGTTAGAGGCCTTTGCCCTGCACAGACCTGAGTGTCTGAGGAGTCCAGCAGCCCCTCCCCTCCATCTGAGGACATCCCCATGTGGACCTGAGGTCAGTAGCCATAGAAGAAAGGCAGTGCATATCTGCTGTGCCTTCCACTGGGCAACACTGATAGAGATGTTGAGCCTCTGGAGGGCCCCCAGGGCTCACCTCCCAGGCTCCACAAATATTTGAGACTGTGGCCCAGCACCAGGTAGCAATGGTGAAGCAGGATGGACCCCTTGCTGCCCTTATGACCGAGGGCTGGTCATTGAACCTCTGGGAGTTTTCAGGGGCTCCTTCTGTGTGGGCTGGAGACACCCAGCTGACAACAGGCCTTTAACCCCCTGCCCTAAATGTTGTTCCTGCTGGCTTTCCAAACATCCCCTGACAGACACTGTGTGGAGCAGGCTACCCACCCACTTTGTTACTGCATATTCTTTTCAGATCTCCAAACATGCCACAAGCACTCCCACCTCAGGGCCTTTGCATCTTTTTCCCTCTTCCCAGCAGCTCATTTCCCTGCTCTCCACTTAGCTTGTTCCTCATCTTTCAGGACTCAGCTCAGAAGTCACTTCCAAGAGACCTTCCCTGACCACTTTAGTTAGGGCCATTTGTGAGTCTCCATTGCAGTTTCATCCTCGTGCGCTTTCATCCTTGTACTTAGTACAGCCTGCAGTGATCTCATAATATGTGTCTACTTGTTTATTGCTCACCTCCTTCCAGTAGAATGTGAGCCCTGTGAGGGCAAGAGGATTGGATCCATTTTGTTCATTCTTGTATCCCCAATGACTAGCACTGTGCCTGGCACATAGTGGGTACTCAATAAATTATTATCGAACAAATGCCTGAACAGATTAAAAGGGAGCACCTAGTAGGTAGGCCCCAGTAATTGCTGTTTAAGAAAAGCTCAACTGAACTTCCCTCCGGATACTCTAGAACTGAAAGTTAGTAGATGGGTAGCATCTAGAGTGTTGTTGGTACCTGGCCTCTGATCAATACGCAGAGTTGCCTTCCCACTCCACCAGTTCTTCCAAATTACCAATCGTAATACCCATTCTGAACCATTTCCCTCCTCATAAAAGTGCCCAGGGTCATTTTCCCAATGAAGTCCCTGCCTCTCTGTACTTAGTGTGTGTCTTTTTTTTTTTTAACTCTAAGATGAGGATTTGTACTAAGACTGGTGTTAGGGAAGGACCTGACCTCCCATCCAGCCATTCCTTACTCTGACTCACTGTGTGACACTGGCTGAGTGACTTCCCTTGTTTGAGTCTCAATTTCCTTATCTAGAGCATGCCATGAGGAATCTTTGAGATACTGGTTGCAAAGCCTGCAGAATGAAATAAAATTTTTTAAAAATAAGAAAAAAAACCTTCTGAAGAGGAGGTGGAGGAATTACTCAGGCCCTAGTAAGACAGGCACTGGGCCATGTGATTCACAGCCTCATGGGGTGTGAGGGGGCCGCCTCCCCCATTGCCCAGTCGGCTGAGGGGTAGGCACAAGTGACTTGTTTCTCCATAGTACTTGTCTATAATTGGTCCAAATAGGGCAGGGGGTTGGTGGTTGTACAGTGTGCATATGTGTGTGTGCATATGTATGTGTGTGAGAGAGAGACAGAAAGACAGAGACAGACAGAGTTTATGTCTTGAGCTTCAATTAAAGGGTTGAAACATTTTATTCCACATGTTAAGATTTCTGTGTGCCTACCAACGTCCTCAGACTGCTGAGGCCATTATTGAATCACCATCCTTAGGCCCAGTGGCCCATCCTGTGGGGAACTTTTTAAAATAATGTTTACATCTTATCCATGTGAAAAGCCTTGAATTGCTTCCAAGTGCTTTCTCTTTTAGTTACCCTGATTCCTGGTGGGGGAGGGGATTATTTTTATGTCCATTTCTCAGATTGATAAAACCTATGGCTTCTTTGGGTTACTGAGATAACCCAGTGAAATGCCAGAGAGGGCTTTGAGAGAGTCGGAAAGGACTTCGTAGGTATAGGTTAGCTCACAGAGATTTGTGGGGAACCCTTCCCTATTCCTCAGGGTCGAGGCCTAGAATATTCTTCCTTTGCTCAGTAAAGGGTAGCTTGGCACCTGATCATAGCTCAGTTGAAAGAGTTGTACCTGTTGCTTTTTCATGGGTAGCAAAAGGGCTGAACCAATTGAGGCCAGCAAGAGGGCCTGCTCAGAGACCCAGGGAGTTAGAATTGGAGATGGAAGGGCCCCTAGACACCATCCTGTACTGGGTTTCCCAAACTGGGTAAGCATCAGAAACCCTTGTTCACTTTGAAAAAATAAACGTGATTCCTAGACTCCACTCCAGAGCTCCAGAATCTTGGAGTTGCAACCTAGGAACCTATTTTCAAAGCTCCCCAAGTGATTCCGATGCATAGCTTAGATTGGGAGCCACAAGTCAAGCCCATTTTGCAGTTAGAGCAGTGGAAACTCAGAGAGTCAGTTAGCCATGGTCCTACAGTGAGTCAATATCATTAGGGCCAGGGGAAAGTATCTGCCTCCCTCTGAGGCCCTCTCCCCAAGGCTATATGTGGGCTTCACTCACTTCCAACCTCAAAGGGAGGCATGTGGTCTAAGCTACAGAAAGTGAGTCAACTCCTCATCCACATACAAACACTGGCTGCCTCAGTTTACCCTCTATGTTCATCTCTCTTGAATAGCTGCCATTTGGAAGTTCAAGCTGGAAGGCAGTTTCAAGTCTGTCTGGGACCCTAGGCAGAGGAAATCCTGGCATTTAGCAACACCCAGCACAGGGCCTAGCCCTAAGGAAGGGCTGTAGAGGGGTGTCAGCAAGGTTTGTAGAGCGAGGAGGGACATGAAGTACAGTTCAGGTAGGAAATTCGATGGGAGCAAAGGCACTGAGACATGGGACATCCTGGGGACTGGGGCTGGTATTAGGAGAAGTGAACAGATAAGGCTGACAAAAGGGACCTTATAAAGGGGAACATTGAAGAGTTTATTAAGCAGGGGAATGATGTGCTCAGATGTGTTTGAGAGATCCCCATAGCTGCATGTGGAGAGTAGATGGTAAGGGTTTAAGAACAGGAGCAGGGAGACAGTCAGGCAGAGTTTGCAGTTACCCCAGTGAAGGTGATGGTAGCTTCGGTTCGTACCATGGTAGATGAAGAGGGTAAGACCCAAGAGATAGACATTTGGGTGCTAACATGGGCAGACCTTGCTGGTGGCTTAGCTATAGAGGCTGAGAAAGAAGAAGTCCAGGATGAGTCTGGCTTGTTTACTAAAACCAACTATAATGACCCAGTGGGTGGTGATGTTAGGGCCGTTTACATGTAAGAGAAGGAGCAGGTTTGGGGAAGATACTGAGTTGTGGTGGCCAGAAGGCATTTGGATGTAGGGTTGGAAAGCTCAGAAGAGAGGTTTTAGCCAGAGATGTTTGCTAGTTCTCACTACCAGCGCATACCATGGCGCGACACGGCGGCTCATGGGGAGAGCATGCGTGATTCTTGGGGCCAGTCCCATCCTTGGAGACAGATAGAAAGGTCAGCAGTCATGCTGGGGTGGATCACTCATTACCTGCATTTCTAAGACAAACTTTGTCTTATTAAAGCATATTTGGGCATATTAAAGCATATTTGCATCAAGTGGAGACCATTGCACATACACCCAGGATAGTGGCTCTTGCAAAGAACTGAGGGAATACACCTGAAAACCAAGTCACACATCAGTAATTCCTGTAGTTCCCTCGATGTTCTCCCTGTTGAGGGCATCCTGAGAGGCTATAGAGGGAGGTTTATGGTAAGAAGAGGGGGCTAATGACAGGAGGGGTTGGTGGGCAGTGCTAGGGATTTTTGAAGAGCAGCAGTTTGAGATTCCAGAGGGTGTGTCAGAGAAAAGACCTAGATTTGGTTCCTAGTCAGCTGAGGCCTTCCAAACAAACAACAAAATGTAAAGACTTGGGTATCTGGGAAAATGAACTTCCCAAATAGGAGTAAAAGAATTGAAGTTTCTAAATTGCAAATGATTGGCACCACCATTCCTTGGCCCTTTCTGGTGCCTCTGTCCCTGGGGCAGGGCCCAGCTTAGGCTTCCTGCCCCCTCAAGGGGAGTGACATCTAACAGTGCCCTAAACAGACTCAAGCCATGGCTTTTGGGGGGTCAGTTAGCTAAATGCCTTAGGCAGATGTGGAGCTGGCCAGACACTGTCTGGGTGGGGCTAAGACCTGTCTGGAATGACAGCTGGAAGCACAGTCTGCCACTGGCCAGTCCCGCAGAGTTAAGTTCCCTTATCTGAAGAGAGCAGATATCCTTGGAGCACTAAATCCAGCCTCTCTAGTTCCTTGGACCTAGAAGGTATCACACCTCCAAAAGGTGCCTAAAAACACACACAGGGCTGGAGACAAGGCTGCAGGGCAGCTGTGAAGGAGCCTCAGCACTCCTACGTCTGCCATTGGTTTATTGCACCCCTAGGCTTCCCTTTTCCGCATTTGTAAGTCTTGGACTTGGTCATTGCATTTGTCTGACATATAATAAGGTGTCAATAAATATTTGGTGAGCAGTTAAGGGAGAGTGACAGAGGGGAGAAAGGAGGGCATTTATTCATTTAATAAACGTTTATTGAGCACCTTCTTTGTGCTGGCCCTGTGCGAGGTGCTGAGTGGGCAACAAGGCAGGCACAATCCCTATCCTCATGGAGCTCTTTTCTAACAGGGAGACATACATGACAACTAATTCTAAGTGCAGATACTGCAGGAACATATGAGGAGGGGACGGGCAAGGAAAAGAGGACACTTGAATTGAGACCCGAAGGAAAATAGGAGAAGTGGAAAAGCCATTCAGGCCAAGGGAATGACATGTGCCAAAGCCCCAGGCGGAAGGGAGCACTTTCGAGGAACTGACAAGAGGCCATTGTGGCTGGACAGAGGGGGCAGGGAAGTGTTCCTGAGCTGGGCCTTACTTGTCCCCATTCTCAAGAGTTTGGAGTTCACCCTAGAGGCAAAGCAAAGGGAGCCCTTCGCAAGGCTGCAGAAATTGGAGGGGACTATGTTTCATGAGCTGTTTGTAGTGTGGAGAGTGCCTTGTAGAGGGCCCTGAGGATGAGAGGGAAACCAGTTAGGCTGGAGTGGTAAAAAAAATATGTGGATTCTAGAGCTACTAAGAAGTTGAATCTGCAGGATTGGGGTCTGGCTGGATGTGTGATTCGAGAGAGAAAGAAAGAAGTCATGGAGAAAGAGAAAGAGAGGAGTCATGGAAAAAGCCCAGTCCCTGGCTTGAGGAGCTGATGAATGGAGGTGCCATTCCTGGATGGGGAAGGAAAGAGGAAGAACCAGTGAGGGCGTGGGCTAGGGGTGTGGTTTAGAGCGCACTGAGTCTGAGGAACCTGAAGACAGGGCACCTAGGTGGTGGTGCCCAGTAGGCATCAGCTGTGCCCATCCTGGCCCCAGAGTAAGGCATAAGGGTGAGGGGCACAGGTGTGTAACCGGTTGAGGCCCAGAGGGGGAGTGGCAGGTTCTGCCTGGTGCTGGCAGCTTCTAGCCCTCCAGGGCACTTCGCCATGCAAGGAAGGGGTTAAGTCATGGAGGGATGGCTCCTGGAGAAAGCGGGGAAAGGCGGGACTGGCAGGGCTGGCCCCAAGGAGCTGCAGCTGGCAAAGAAGCTCTTCCGCCTGGGCCTCCTAGGCCGGCGCTGCTGCCTTCGCCTTTACCTTCACCTTCCCTGCTCCCCCTCCAGCTTCTGCCAGGCTACCCTAGGCCGGGCCTCCCGCCTAATGCATTCCAGGTGTGGACACATCCCCCCCCCACCCGGGGCTGCTGAGAGGGGGCAGGGAAGGTGTGGGTCTTTCACTTTGCATCTCTTAAGGGCTCCAGCCTCTAGGCCTCCCTGCGTGCTGTGTCTCCGGAGAATTCCTTCAGGGATTTCTGTCTACTCCCTGTGGCTCTGGCAGGGTCCCGGCAGTGGTGAGAGTCCCCCAGATCCAGCACTTATAGTTTCTAGCTTCATGTGACCTTGGGCCAGTCACTTCACTTCTCTGAGCCTCGGTTTTCTCATCTAGAAAATGGGGTTATCATCCTCCACCGTCTAGGGTTGTTGTAAGAATTAAATTCTATGGGTAAAGCCCGCAGCACTCATCATGGCACACTGTAGCCATTCATGTTCAACAAATGGCCCCGGACTCCCCTTTGTGTCCCTGCCCCTTTGCCTTTCTGGCCTGCATTCCTCTGTCTCTGTCTCCTTCTGTCTTGCCCCGGAATTTTCTGGCTCCCTCTCTAGTTGTCCAGTTCTCTGGGTCTCTGTAGTTTTCCTGTCTTCTCCCTCCTTGTCTTTGTCTCAGTCCCTCTCTTGTCTTTTTCCTTCATGATCTCTGTCATTTTTGACCAGGACTTTGGTGAGAAGGAAGGGGAGATGGGTGGGTGTTTGGGTCCCTGGGGTCATCCACAGCAGAGGTCAGAGAGGCCATCCCCTAGTGGCTTTGTCCTCACTAGGAGGGAAATCTCAGCCAGCGTGGCAGCCCTGGGACCTGGTAATTACTGCCCCTAGTGCTCCTAGCTGCAGCTCCACTCCTCTCCCTTCCCTTCCTGTCCTCTGAAGTCCTCAGCCCCTCCCGGGGGTGGAGCTACCACCCCCATCCTTCTCTGGCCTTAGGTCTAGAGACACTGGGAGGAGGTAGCCAGGCCCTCACTGCATTCTAGCAGCTAGAAGAGGGAAGGGCAGCCTGTACTCCCATGTGGCTGTGTGGTGTGCGTGTGTGTGTGCGTGTGTGCGCGCGCGATGTGTGTGCGCACGCGTGCATGTACGCATGCCTGTGCCTGGCTGCCTGGCTGTCTTTGTCCCCATGGGTCTGTTTTGTGGATATCTTAATGTTCTTCTTTCTGTTTGTCCGTGTGTATGTTTGACTGTGTGTCTGTACATTTGTGTGTGTCTATGTGTGTCTTGGGGCCTGTATATGTTGTTGTATGTTCCTGTATGCCCAGGTATGTGTAGGTCTTGGCTCTGTCTAAGCCCCTCAGGGTTTCTAGATGTTTCTACATGTAGATCTCTGTATGTTCTTGTGTATGTGTGTTTCTGTCTGTCTTTCTGTGACCATCTGTCCCCTAGTACCTTGGTGCTGGTGGTTAATGTGGGAGGCGGTGCCTGCCTGTCTTTTGCCCTTTCCTGCCCCTTCCTCCTGCTCTGGAACCTTCTTGCAAACCCGAGCTCTCTGTTCACCATGCCCTCAAACACACTCTTCACTCCTCCCCCCTACTATTTACACCTTTGCTCACTTTTCTTTCCTTGCCTGCAGGACCATGCCCAGTCAGTCTATACCTATAAAAACATAACCCATCCTGGATTGCTGAACTCAAAGACTACCTCCTTTAGAAAGTCCTCTCCCCTCTTCATTTCCAAATGTGATTTATTTCCCAACTCAGCAAACATTGACTGAGGATGTTCTCTGTGACTCTAGACACAGACACACTTGGGATACAGTCTCAACTCAGCCACTTCTAGCTGTGTATCCTCGGGCAAGTTATTTTACTTCTTTGTGCCTTAGTTTCCTTATCTATAAAACTGAGCTAATAGCACACAACGTTGTTAGGAGGGTGCTATACAAGGAAGCATCAACATAATGCCTGGTTTAGAGTAGGTGCTCGAAAAACAGTTGAATCCCCATACCTTATATCCTTCACTAAAAAGTGAATACCTTGAGTTCCAGAGAGTTCAGATAGTTCTTGTAATCCCCTGTTCTCTTCTCTGGGCATCCTGCCTAGGTCATAACGGGAACTGGACCAGATAGAACAAAAAGCAGATTCTACTTCAGGGAACTGCCAACAAGTATTACCTGAGTCAGTCCCCTGAGCCTGCTCAGGTCCAAGGGAGGGTGAGCTCTTCCAAGGGGGTGGGAAAGGGGACCTTCATGGCTGCCACCCAAGAGCCAGAGCACATAAGATAGGACAGGAGGTAAATGGCAGAGGTGGGAGGGACTTTAAGGACCATCTAACTGAGATACTGCAAAGTGGTGGCCCACAAGTGGAATTTGACTCACAGGTTTCATTTGACCTACTCACTGTTTTTAAAATTAGGGGATTTCACATAAAAGTCTGGATTTCTGGTTTTCTTGAAATATTGGAAGATATGAAAAATACAGAGTCCTGTTACAGCAAGGCGACAATTAGCTAGAGGGGAGGAGCTGCTGTCCCTATTTTGGGTGAGGCTTATGCTCTCTTGTTTATCCCAGTCCTAACTATTTCCTATTGACTTAGACTGTCCCATTTGACAGAAAGTTCCTCACTTTACACAAGGGGTCGCACTTTACAGAAGGGGCTTCACTTTGCAAAAAAGAGTTCCTCCATTTTACCAGAGTCTTCTATTTTGTCAAAGAGTCTTTTATTTACAGACCAAGTCATCCATTTTACAAAGGGGTCTTTACTTTTTAGAATACTTTCTCATTTTACAGAATGTCTTTGCACTTTGAAGAAGGCTCCTTCATTTTGTAGAAACTTTTTCCCTTTACAGAATGGACCTTCTCTTTATCAAAGAGACCTCCATTTTAAAGAAAATTTTTCCATTTTGCCAGAGGGAACACTCTGGGAAGCTCCCTACTTGCCAAAATTACTCCCACTTTCCAAAAGTGCCTTCACTCTGTAGAAGGTGCTTCCATTGTTCTGTAGAGTCCTTCTGCTCAGAAGACCAGTTTGTTTCAGGGAAGGAACCTTATAGCTACCCACAAGGTTCCCCCTGTACTCCTCACACCTGACAGAGCTTTGTGTTTGAACTTTCAGAGAGAACATCTGCCAGGTCAAGCAAGGCCTGGGTGCAGTCTGGCCTCAAAGGTGAAGTGGGGAAGCTGGGCTGGACCCCATGTTCAAAGGAAAGAGGTGGGGGAGCTATGCCTTTTCCCTAGCTTTTTTCTCAAGCTAAGAGACTCCCCTTCCCCCCATGGATGTGGCTTCCCAAAAAGCACTTTCTTATTTGTTGTTCTTTCTTCTCCACTCCCTCTGTTCACTTTCCCCCATCCTACCCCACCCCCAGGAATTCCAGTAGTCTCTGGGGCCTACCTCTTAGTTTGAAGAGACAGAGATCTGGGTGTGCACTGGAGATCAGGAGGCCTGAGTGCTGGGGCCAGCTTTGGCCCACTCTAGCGTCTCACCATTTTTTCACAGCAAGGAGCAAATACATATTCTCCCCATTTTGCAGATGGAGAAATTGGGGTCCAGATCTGTGAAGTGACTTCCTAGGTCACCAGGGAGTTAATGGCCTGCACAAGGTTCAGTCTGTGGCTCTATTAGCTAGCTGTCTTGAAATAAGCTGGGTCTACAACTGGGAGAAGGGAGAGGGGGTGCTGCTGACCAGGGAGAGGGAAAGCTGGGAGCCGAAATTCCCAGAAAGAGGTGAGGGAGAAGCAGTGGCTGATTGCCCTGGGAAGGGGCAACCAGAGGAGTATTTGTCTCAAACTCAGTGAGAGGATAGACTTGCTCTGCCAGTAAGCCCAGAAGCATGTGCTCGAAGTACCAGTAAACAGGGTCATGCAGCAGCCAGAAACAATTTTTGGAATGATTTTACTATTTCAGTAACAATGAGGTATCATGGGAAATTTCAAAACTTACATTTGTAATACTAATTTTCCAATTTTTTATGGTTTATAGCTTGAATTAAATTTGAATGGGGGAGGGGTGCACCGTTGTCTTTTCACTGCCACCTGCCTCTAGTAAGAATTCTGCCCTGATCTGAGGAGCTGTTGTGGAGAGGGACTGGATTCTGTGTCTGTCTCTGGCTGGTTTGGTCCTGTTTTTCAGTGTGTCAATAGCTTTGTGTTGGGTTGCAGCCTGTAGCCTGTGGGCTTATGTATCTGTGTGAGTGTGTCTGTATGAATAGTGTCATGTCCTTGTGCATGTGTGGTCCTATTAGCTTTCAAGTTAAACCCAAATTGCTCTGTGGTTGGGGAGCACTACATCCTTTCCCTTCGTGGTCTCATGGATTCCCCAAAACAGGGAGCTGTGATTATTATCCAATTTACCAGACAAGGAAACTGAGGCTCAGATAGCTGGAGAGGCTTGGTAAGTGTCACACAGCTAGTAAATGGAGGTGCTGGGATTTAACTGCAGTCTGTGTGACTTCTGAACCAGCTGTTCCTAATGAAGGTGCCGCGACACCTTGACCCATGAAGTCCGATCAGCAAATGTGATCATACCACCCTTCTTTGAATAGCCAAGTCCCACAGGTTTTCAATTATTGATTTTGTTTTTTTAATAAATGAGACCAGGTTCAGGTTTATCTCTGAAATAATGTCACTGCCATGAGCATTCGGGAGCCCACTGCAGAGAAACTGGGTAGACTCCACAGCTTGCCTGAGACCTAATAGATCAGAGTCCGGGAGTCCCTGGCCTCCAGGTG
Organism: Eonycteris spelaea; assembly: GCA_003508835.1. Classification (NCBI taxonomy): domain Eukaryota; kingdom Metazoa; phylum Chordata; class Mammalia; order Chiroptera; family Pteropodidae; genus Eonycteris; species Eonycteris spelaea. The sequence continues at coordinate 70,209 of PUFA01000574.1, forward strand.
CCACCTCAGAGGCCTAGCTCTGCCTCATTCACACGAAGCCCTCCTTGACAAGGGTTGCTGGAATTCACCCAGAAAAGTAGTTAGATTTGAATTTCAGATATACAACAAATAATTTTTGGTATAGCATAATAAGTTTTTAGTATAAGCATGTATGTATGAGACATGCTAAGAAACTATTCACTGTTTATCTAAAATGCAAATTTAACTGGGCAGCCTATATTTTATCTTGCCACACTGTGGCTGGCCTTTCTGTCCCCTGAGCTTCCCCAGTCCCGATAGGCTGACCCCCTTGCACCTCCTGAGGCCACACTTAGCTTCTCCTGAATGAGATTCTCTTCTCTTTGTGATTGAGATCTCCCTGAGGGTCAAGATCAAGATTGCCCTCCAGCCTGCCAAGGGCATGTTGGGGCACATGCCCATACCTCCACCCCACAGCAGAGCTGGGGCAGTGCCCAGGCACTCCTGAGGTGCCCTGGGTATGCTTCCTGTGGATGACAAGAGACACTCTAGTGGCTGTGTGTGTGTGTGTGCATACTGTGTCAAGCATGTTGCACACAGACCCGTGAACAGCTCTGGTTCTCACTAGGTCTTTGAGGGCTGTTTATAGTCAGTGTGTGTCTGGGTACAGTTTCACAAAGTTATGAGGTTTGGTGTGACTTTCTGTGGAGGTGGGGTAGAGGAGGCAGTGCTTGCTGGTGGAGGCTTTGTTAAGATGTGTAGGAGCGGGCGCGCACACGCGTGAGAGAGAGAGAGAGAGAGGTTGATGGATTGTCTACCATAAAAAATGGGCTGGAGAAAACCAATGCAGGACCTAGATGGGTGGGGAAGGGATGGGGCAATGGGAAAGGCAGTGGTATCTAGGAATGGGAGAGCCTCCCCTAGAGTACCCCTAGAGCAGGGATAGGATTTTCACATCCCCCAGCACAGAATCAACAGGGCTTAGAGCAGGGTTAAAAATATTTGAGGGATTAAATGAAGCTGAGGGAAGCCAGAAAGTCCAGCAGATCATGAGGGACCACAGAGGCCTAGCTGAGAAGTTCCTATTTACCCCATGGGAGTCACAGAAGGTTCTCGTACAGGTAAGTGGCATGGCCTGAGCTGAAGGTTCATGCAGCCACCTGGAGGGAGCAAGACCTGGGACCAAGGAGACCACTAAAAGAAAATATAGGAAGAGACAGGTAAATGTAGGCAGAGGTACAGGGAAGGGGAGCACTAAAATAGGAGAGGGAGGGATCGTGAACCTTCTTTCCTTCAATGAATCCTCGCCTGGTTCTTGCCAAGGCCTAGCTTCCTGAACTGGATCCCTGTTGTTCATCTTCCTGTGGGCAGGCCTAGGGGAGTTGCTCTCCCTAGCCACACTGTAGCTCACAACTTTCTGAAGCACTGAGGTACACCCCCACTCCTCCCGGTTTCCTTCTTTCCCAGCTTCCCCTTGGAGAGCATGGTTAAGAAACGAGTCCAGACCAGAACCAGTCTGCTGAAAGTCTGCCATTGACTTGCTGTGTGATCTCGGGCAAGTCACTGCCCCTCTCTTTGCCTTCATCTCCTCATTAGAAACTGGGCTGACAATCTATCCCCCTCTCACCTGGGAATCCAGAGTGCTGCAGAATATCTGAATTTCATTCAGCCTCCCATTCTTCAGGGCTGCCTGCACAGAGGCAGAGAGAAAGGAAAGGCAGGCCCATCTGTGGGCTCCCAGGTGAGGTGGGTGAGGAGGGAGAAGAGGATGGGCCAGAGCAGGACCACGAAGGGTGGTATGGTCACCCTATTCCCAGGACAACGAGTGAGGCAGAGGGAGAGAAGCCCTGGCCAGGGAACCCGCTGCCCTGTACAGACTGGGTGGGGACAGCTTGCCCAGGGAAGCCTGACTGCTTTGAAGTGTGGAGACAGGGTCAAATGGGCTCCTCCAGCCATAGGAGGCAGACAAGGGACACCTGGGACCCCAGCATCTATGTGTGTATCTATGTGCTTGGCTTTACTCTTTGGATCTCTGGCTCTGTCAGCTACTCTCTGTGTCTCTCGCTTTGTCTAGCCATGTGTCTCTCAAACTATGTCTCTGCCTATGCCACCCTCCAGGTGATTCATCCTCTCAACCCCACACCCAGGGGGAGGGCAGGCAGGACCAGGCCAGGATGTGCTGAGTAGGGCAGGGTGAACAGCCCAGCTAAGCTGAGAGGAGAACTTTCTCCCTCCTAGCCAGGGCCCTGCCTGTTCAGGTGGGAAAGGAAGTGAGGAAACTGCACCAAAAGCAAGGTACAGGGTTCGGGGCGGGGGGGGGGCTTCATCTGGGGCCTGGGGCACCATGTTTCCTCAGGGCTGGGAGGGAACCTTGGCCTGAGTCCCTGGGGCCTACCTAACTGGACTGTGGCCAGGGTGGGTCAGGGACCCAGGGAAGCTGCTGAAATTCTGGAGGTTGGGCTACTCCTTCCTTCTAGGACTGGGAGACCTAAAATTTCCTGTGATGATCCTATGTGGTATCTCTGTGTGTGTTTAGCTGTGTGTTTCTGTAACAGGCCATATGACCGATTAGAACAGGAGGCAAGAGTGAGTGAGTGAGTGAGCGAGTGTGTGTGTGTGTGTGTGGTGTGTCTGAGTCCCTAAGGCCAAGGGACACCATGGATACCCTTATTTCATGTGTATGACCTAATAAATTATGCCATATGCCTGTGATTGTGTCTCTTTGTTCCTGGGTACATGGTAGTGTGTGACTTTGTGCTGTTTTGCCATTGTGTGAGGTTGTGTCTGACATGGATAATGACTGTGTATGGCTAGTCTTTGTGACTGTGTAAACTGTTTACAGGTATGTGAACTTGTAATATCATATCATGGTGTGTATAATACTCTGTGGCCCTGCAATCATGAGACACAGTATAAATGGCACTACATCTTTGTGACTCAGTAGAACCATGTTTGAGGAGTATATAAGCAGGTATAGGATGATAAGTGGCTGGGTTATTGTTGTATGAGAGGCTTTTGAGGAATGGTAGGCTTGCCATTGCGTGACTGTGTCTTTGTGACTTTACATGACTATGTTTGCTAGTGTGTAATAATATGTGAGGTTGTGACTGTGGATCCTTGTGACTACGTATGACCAGGCTTTCAGGAGCACAATGGCTTGTGATTGTATATTTGAATTTGTGTGGCTTTGCAATTGTGTAAAATGGTATAAATGACACTATATAGGTCTCTGACTGAGTGGGCCCATTTGTAACTGGTATGTGTGAGACGTGTGTAACACAGGGTAACAGACCCTCTGTGGGTGTGAGAGTGAGAGCCATGTAGCTGTGGCACAGCAAAACTGACGCACGTTGTGAATGGGAGCTCTTACTGCCACTCGTTCTCTTGTCTTTATTCCTTCTTGCCTGCATCTTCCTTATACAATGGCCTTTCATGGCTCCCTTCTGCTCACAAAATGGTCTCCCAGCTCCTTAGTCTGCCATCCAGTGCCTTGCCCTCTCTGCTCTGGCCCCACGGACTTCTCTACATCTGAGACCCCACCCCACATAGCTCCCTGCCCAGCCAGGCCCACCTGAGCCCCGCACTTCTTTTCTCAGGGCGTGTCATCTCTGGGGGGATTCCCCTCACTGCCAGCCAGACCAAATCTTCTTCTCCCAAGTGTGTCTATCATCTCCCCCAGGGCTAAGACAGAGGTGGTTTAGGGAGCCCATAGCGAGGGAAGAGGGCAGTGCAAAAAGGCCTCCCTTTTCTGAATTTGTTGCTTGCTGTCTTAAGCTGTTATCTATGACCTGAACAACTGAATGTCTGTGTGTGTGAGAACGCAGAGGGGTGTGTGAGAGAGAGAGAGAGAGAGAGAGACAGAGACAGAGACAGAGAGACAGAGAGAGAGAGAATAGGAGAGAGAGAGAGAAATAGACAGAGACAGAGACAGAGAGACAGAGAGAGAGAATGAGAGAGAGAGAGAGAGAGAATGTATGTGAAAGAGAGGAGAGGAAAGTACAGATTAGTGAGAAGCCAGGGTTTTAAGAAGCAAAACTTTTTTGCTCATGAAATACAATTTTGTCATTTGTCAGCACACTTAGCTATATAAAATTGTGTAGACAAGGGAGTTCACATATCCTCAGAACCTTAAGAAAAAGGGTGTAGAATGGTTTAGGCTCAGCATACCCACTTTGGATATATAAACAAGGGCTGCAAACACAAACTATAGGGTGCTCACACCCACCTCTGCCTGGTTAAACTCCGAAGTAAATAATGCCTGCTTGACATACAAGGGATTGATGTATTGATCACAAAGAACTCTTGTCTATTGAAAAAAAACAGCCAGCCTCAGTGCTAGGCCTGGCTCCTCATTTGAGGGCTGGGATAGGGGCTTCCAGAAAAGCAGTGTGGCCAGGAAAGGGGCTCAGGGAAACCCAACACCTCAGATGAAAAAGTGCCAAGACTCGCTACCCTCCAGTCCCCTTTGCAGTAACAGCAGTCACTTCACACTCAGTTTTTCCCTTTCTGCAGGGCTACACCAGGGAAATCGGATCCTGGTTAAAAGTTTATCTCTTGACCCTGGCCAGAGCCTTGAGCCTCATCCAGAAGGTCCCCAGAGGCTTCGCTCAGACCCCGGTCCGCCAAACTGAAAACCCCAGCCAGCGTCCTTCACCACTGAAGCGGGCACCGGGCCCAAAGCCCCAGGGTAAGTGGTTCCAAAGAGGGGCAGAGAAATGGCCCAGGAGATGGGACAGAGGAAGGGAAAGGTGGCCAGTGGCAGAGGAGAGGACATATTAGAAGAACAGGAAGCACCATGGTCTAGGGGCAGAGGACTGTGGCTAAGGGCTAATGTGTGCATACTACTGTCTTGCCTCAGGCCTGCTCTCTGCCTACCTCCTACAGAGGTGCAGACTCAGGGTTTGTGGAGGAGCTTGTGGTCAAGCCATGATAGCCACATCCAAACCCAGCTCATTAGGATCTCCCCTCTCTCTATCCTGTCTATATCCCCAGTCCCCCCAAAGCCCAGTTACCTGCAGATGCCCCGGATGCCCCCTCCACCTGAGCCCATTCCCCCTCCACCATCACGTCCGCTGCCTGCAGACCCCCGAGTGGCCAAGGGCCTGGCCCCCAGGGCAGAGGCCAGCCCCAGTTCTGCAGCAGTATCTTCATTGATTGAGAAATTTGAAAGGTGAGTCTGATCCCTGGGGGACCCTGTTGGGATGAGGGTGGGCTCGGGACAGGAAGGACAATCATAAGACAGGCTTCTCAGTCAAGCTCACATCCTTCCTCCATATGTGTCCACCACCCACCTCAGAGAACCTGTGATTGTCGCCTTGGAAAGGCCAGTCCTGGCCCCAGCCCAGGTCCCACAGAGCCAGCCATGTTGCCACAGCCACCAGTGCAGCCACCAGTGCCCCAGCTCCTGAGGGCGAGGCCTCCCGCTGCCTGTTCCTGCTGGCTCCGGGGCCCCGGGACGGCGAGAAGGTGCCCAACCGGGACAGCGGCATTGACAGCATCAGCTCGCCATCTAACAGTGAGGAAACCTGCTTCGTCAGTGATGATGGGCCCCCCAGCCACAGCCTCTGCCCCGGGCCCCCTGCCCTGGCCAGTGTCCCTGTTGCTTTGGCCGACCCCCACCGGCCCAGCTCCCAGGAGGTTGATAGTGACCTGGAGGAGGAGGACGACGAGGAGGATGACGAGAAGGACAGAGAAATCCCAGTGCCCCCGATGGAGAGACAGGAGTCTGTGGAGGTACTAACCCATGTTCACTAAGTGACAGGACCGTGTGGAGAAATCAGGAGCATGGCTGTTCTGCCTGGTTCTTCCCCTTTCTCAGTATTTTTGGAAACAGCATGTTTCTACTCTGAATGCTGGGCTTCCTTGGCCCACTGATACTAAATATGAGTAGCAAACTCCTGTCCCCATCCCATCATTGTGACTACCAAAATCACCATGCATAGTTCTAAATGCCCACTTGGAAAGTTGTTCTACACTCATCAAAGAACCACTAGCTGGACCTCAGTTTTTCCATCTTGAAGATGGGCATCCTGCTTGGGGATCTTTCAAGTCCTATTCTAGCTGGGAAATCCTGTGACTCAGTAGCTATGTGGCATTGGGCAAGTCTCCGCTCTTCCACCATAAGCCTCAGTTTCCTTATTTGTAAAATGGAAAGTCTCTCATGTCCAGAGAGACTTCTCAACAGCTGGCCTCCGTAGGCACAAGAGCTAGAGCCCCCTAGGGACATGAGTCTGTGGGAATGGAGGACCCTTGGCAGCAGGAACCCCTTTTAGGCTCCGGGAACCTAACACTGCTTCCAAAGGTGCCCTTAGTTAGGTCATAGCCAGAGTGCCTGCTCCATCAGAACCCAGCTCAAAGGTGGGAGCCAAGGCCAGGGACTCAGCAAATATGTGTTCAATGAATAGGAAACTGGGCCAACAGGCAATGAGTTTTAATATGTTTTTAGACTTTTGCTTTTTTTCTCCCACCTCGGGTACTCAGCAAGCCTTTGCTGACAGTGAACTGAATGAGTGAATAAATAACTAACTAACATTTATAGTCTACTTAATCTGTAATCTGCTATGTTTTATTTATAGTAAATCATTTAATTGTCTCGATTACACGTGGACTTAGGTCCTATAATTAGCTGTATATGTAGATGATGAGACTTAAATACAGAGCAGTTACACAACTTATGCAAGCTGATGAATGGCAGAGTTAGGATTTGAACCCAGGATGTCTGACTTCCCCACCCACACACCTAACCACCACACTATGCTGAATGGATAGAGAGAGCAGATGGCTGGGTAGAGTGGCCAAGTAAGGAAGTGCATGGCATCAGAATTGAAGGGTGGCTTTTATGATACACTGGGGAGCCATGGGTGAAGCTGTGGAGGCTTATGGCTCTAGGGATGGGAGGTAGGGTTATCTCCTAGTAGCATTAGGCTTAGAGTAGCATTTGAGCTGTTCTGAGAATTCTGGGGGTTTGGATGACAGTTAAGTTACAAGACGATGAATAAGTGGTTGCCTCTTCTCCTTTCCAGTTGACTGTGCAACAGAAGGTGTTCCACATTGCCAATGAGCTCCTGCAAACTGAAAAGGCCTACGTTTCCAGGCTCCATCTCCTGGATCAGGTGAATGGCCCTTTGGGGATCCTGGAACCCTAGGACCTGGTAGGTGGGTGCCAAGGAGGAAGTGATAGAGTCGGAGCCCAACCCTACTATGGGGGCCAGAACCTAGAGGTGGCAAGGCTCCTCTCTGACCTTAACCCCCATCATGTCCCTGAAGCCAACTCTGATTATGACCCTTAGACTGATCTTTGTACCAATCATCATTGCTAACCCTGGGTGGGTACACAAGCCCTGACTGCAACTCCAACCCAGCTTCTGAATTTACCCCTGGCTATAAACCAGACCCTGAACCTCATTCTAACACTGACCTCAAATCCACTAGAATCCCTAAGGATGAGGACTTTTGTCTGTTTTATTCACTGCCTGGCACACAGTGGCACTCGAAAATTTTGCTAAATGGATGGATCTAATTCCAACCTTCTCTCTGACCCAGAATCTAATTTTGACCTTGACCCTGATTTCTCATTGTTCCAGTGCCTACCTTCAGATCCTAACTTGACAACCTGAAATCCAATACTGGGTATAAGCCTAACCCCATTCCCTCTCTCCTCAGTCTCAAGACCATGCTGATCCAAAGGTCCACAGAGCTGCCCACAAACACTGCCCTTACCTGCAAGCAGCCCCTTCCCCAGCCAAGTCCCAGGTCCAGCTGAGCTGAGCACTCCTGCCCTGCCCCACAGGTATTCTGTGCGCGGCTGCTGGAAGAAGCTCGGAACCGCAGTTCCTTCCCGGCTGATGTTGTCCATGGCATCTTCTCTAACATCTGTTCCATCTACTGCTTCCACCAGCAGTTCCTGCTGCCTGAGCTAGAGAAGCGCATGGAAGAATGGTGAGGGTCCCCAGAACTAGGCTGCCCACACTCCTGTGCACTTGCCTGCTGAGCCCAGGCCAGATGGGTACATGAGAGTTCGTTCCTGCCTGCCCTCTCCTCTTACTGCCTGTCACAGAAAGAATCAGGCCCAAGCTCTGCCTTCTAGGCCCTCTCAGTCTAATATGAAACATAGACCAGGACTCGGAAAATTCCATCAGAATAGCAAAGCTCTTAAGGGTATGAGGTTAAGAGCCAAATTGGCTGGGTGCAAATTCCGGCTCTGCCACTTGTAGCTTTGTGACGTTAAATAAATTTCATAAATTACTGTGCTTCAGTTTCCTCTCTATGAAATGAGGGTAATAATTATATTCTGCTCTGTAGGGTTGTTTTAAGGATTAAATGAGTCGATATATTTAGAGGGCTTAGAACAGTAACCAGTAAGTAAGTGCTCAATGAATGTGAGCTATTGTTCTTTTTTATCAGTGCTATGACAGAGCTGTGAATGGGAGGGATCCAAATAGACCAAAGCTAGCCTGGGGGTTAGAGAAGGATTCAAGGGAGGAGGTGGGTGATGCCTGAGCCAAGGCCTGAGGTAGAAGGGCAGGGTTGATAGGCAATCTCCTGGTCTAGAGGCTCTTCTCTTCCAATCCATCCTGTAGAGTCTACACCACCTGCCAAAATGGTCTTTCTGAACAACAATCAGACCATGTCACTTCCTGCTTAAAACATCTCCACATTCCTCACACCCACAGGATAAAATATGTGTCGCCCTCACCAGACTGTGACCACATAGGGCTGGCATGAAGCCACTTCCTACACCTCCCCAACTAACTGTGACCCCTGAGGGCTGGACCAGGCCTGGTCCTGTGTGTCCTCCAGCCGATTGAGACTCCTGAGGAGTGCAACCGTCTGGTCAGTTTGCCTCCCCTACCAGTGACCCTATCAGGGCTCACTGAAGTGTGGCTTATTTGTGTCCCCGGAATCACCCAACACAAGACTGGGCACAGAATCAATAATCAGCATATGAAGTGAGGTCAGGGCAGGTATTCTATAATATGTCATTCCTGGTGCTCGAGCAGGGTAGAATTGGGGTGGACAACAGCCCAGGCTATGGTCTCAGGTCAAGCTGAGCCTCTTGACTTAAAGGACCTGTAATATAAGCAGAATTTCCAAAGGAGCATACTGGCTGAGAAGTAGATTTCCAGGTCTGAAGTAAAAGTGGCCTGCCTGGGGCTAGAGACCTATAGGGTGGGGGCATTGGGGGACAGGGATCAACAGGACCATGGCAGCCCTTGCTTCCACCTCAGGGACCGCTACCCACGCATTGGAGACATCCTGCAGAAGTTGGCACCCTTTCTTAAGATGTACGGCGAGTACGTGAAGAACTTTGACCGGGCTGTGGAGCTGGTCAACACCTGGACAGAGCGTTCCACCCAGTTTAAAGTGATCATCCACGAAGTGCAGGTAAGTGGCAAAGCTGGATGGGGCAGACTGGGGAGGAGAGGTCTGTGGGGATGTGGTAGGGGGTCTGTGGCCAGACCTAAGCTCTCTGCTTCTGCCTATCACAGAAGGAGGAAGCTTGTGGCAACCTGACATTGCAACACCACATGTTGGAGCCCGTGCAGCGCATCCCCCGCTATGAGCTACTTCTCAAGGACTATCTGTTAAAGTTGCCCCATGGCTCGCCGGACAGCAAGGATGCCCAAAGTGAGTGCACATACCCAGGCCCTGTCCTGTACCAAGACTTAACTAATAGGGTCAGCCTTCCACTGCCACATAATTGAGATCACAGAATAGGATCTCCAAACCAAAAGGCCAACATTGAGGTTCTGGAGTGAGACCCCAGGATGAACCTCCAGATTGAGATCTCTGCCTGAGGACCCAGACAGAACATTCAGGAGTCCCCAGTCTGAAGTTCCAAAATGGGATGCCATATTTTTGAGGGGCATGCCCAGAATTATCCCCTAAAGGGAGCTACTTGTTTCCTAGGCCAAGACCCCAGGCTAATCCCTAGACTTGCCTGTAAATGAAATTGTCCCACGTCTGAAGTGACACTGAGCCTGAACCCCCAGGGGCTGAGCCACCAGACTGAGAGCCCAGGCTGAGCTGATCCCTCTTTACTGAATTTACACAGCTGAACTCCCCCGAAAGAGATTTGTCTCATCAAGCCCCCAATTTTCTATCCTCCACACTTAGAGCCCACTCTGTGTCTACCAGCCACTACCCAGAATGAACCTTTCAAAAGAACCTGCAAGTCTGATCAGAGCTCCACAGAATCACTTGTCCAGAACTGAGTTTCCTGGAATGAACCCCATATTTTCTGCCTCCCAGATTAAGATCTCTAGGCTGAGATACCACCTCTCCAGACTGAGTTCTCACACATTGAACCACTAGAAAAGTGTTTAATTCTGATTTCTCAAGTATGAGACCCAACCCCCGGGGACACACCCCAAGAAGTACTTCCCAGAGTTTCTCCAACTTTCCCCCAGGCTGTTATTTTCATTCATTTCTTCATTAACATAATATTTACTAAGCAGCTTGGTGTTCTGTGCATTGTCCTAGGCACAAGGGATATGGAGGTGAACAAGACAGACAAGGTCCTTGATATCAGGGAGTGTACATTTTAGTCAGGGAGGCAGACAAAAAACAAACGTATAGCAAGTCCGCAAATAATGCCATTTCCTTCAACATCATTTCATTAGAACATTGATGAAGTGCTGTAGGAACTTAACTCTTACTTATATCAATTAGCGTTATGATTAAACTGGTTTCATTATACATTATTTCTCTGCAGTTCCAAGAACCAATCGATGATGTTAAGTGAGGACTTACTGTAATAAATACACAGGAGAATATAAGATAGGTGCTTCATGTAATTTAGAGAACAAGAGGGTAATTGGGTGGTCTTTTTAGAAGACATTTGAATCAAACCTGAATAACAAAAAGAAGGGAGCCACATTCAGGTTATGGAAGAGTACTGATAGGGGAGGTGTACATTCCAGGCAGAGGCAAAAGCAGGTGCAGAGTTCCTAAGGGGGAGGTTAGGGTAGGAGGTGGCAGCTTGCTTATCTCTGGACCAACAAGAGGGCCAATGTGACCTGAGCATGACAAGTGAGGGCAGAATAGTAGAAGTAGTGTTGGAGAAAGGAATAAGACTTTGAAGGCAGAGATAAGTGGATGGATTTTATTCTGAATATAGTGGGTAGCCACAGGAAAATTTTGATTGGGGTTAATTGGGGAGCAAGAGAGGGAGCCAAGATACTAGTTAGAAGCCTTTTGCAATAAAGTAAGTGAGAAAAGTTGGTTTAGATGAGGATGGTAGTAGTGAAAGTAGTGAGAAATGGCTGGATTCAGGATGTATTATACAGTTGATCCCTGAACAATGCAGGGGTTAGAGGCGCCCCCTGCCCCCATGCAGTTGAAAGTCTATTTACAACTTCACTTCCCCAAAATTTAACTGCTAATATACTGTTGACCAGAAGCCAACTGATAACATAAACAGTTGATTAACACATATTTTGTCTGTTATACATATTATGTACTATATTCTTACAATAAAGCTAGAGAAAAGAAAATGGTTATTAAGAAAGTCATAAGATAAAATACATTTATAGTATTTATTGGATAAAATCCACATATAAGTGGACCTGTGCAGTTCAAACTCATGCTGTTCAAGGATCAACTGTATTTGGAAGTAGCACTGAAAGAACAAGGGTGGAATGGGTATGGGACTTGACAGAAAAATTCAAGAATGACTTGCAGATTTTTGGCTGGTGATGATTGTTTCTGAGATGACCTTAGAAGTTTGATTTTGGACTTGTTCAAAGTGACTGCCAGTGAGGCAGTTATATGAGTCTAGAATCCTAGGGAGAGATCTAGATGTCACTAGCACATAGACAGTATACAAAGCCATGAGGCTGGACATGATCACCAAGGGAGTAAGTGTAAATAGAGAAGAAAAGGAGATCAAGGACAAAGCTGAGGGAGTGGAATCAGCAAAGAAGACTTAGAAGGAGCAGTCCTAAAGGTAAGAGGAAAATCAGGAAACTGGTGTCCTAGAAGCCACAAGAGTCAGGGACAAACAGCTGTGTACACTTCCCAAACTCAGTCCCATCTTCCCTACTAGATGGGATACTTTACTACCAAGGCTAGACCTCTAGAAAGAGCTAGAACCTTAGAAAGTTTGATAGCTGAGCTCTACAGACAGACATTTGCCAACTAAGTACCATATTCTTCTCCTTAAATGAAGCCCCCATGAGGTGGCAGAATGAGCTACTTAACCTAAGCATCTAGAAAAAGCCTTCCACACTGATTCCCATGGACTGACATCTCTAACCTGAGCCCTCAGGCTGAACCCAGTCCAAGGTCCCAGTTATAGATCCACTACACTGGTTTCCCCAAACTAAGACCCCTAGACTGGGCCTCCACAATGGTCTCCCCACCCTGAACTATGAACATGGGTTTGCAGTCAGAGCTTTCAGCCTTAGGTCCCAGAGTGAGATTTCACCAAAAAAGCTATGCAGTCTGATCTCCTTGGCCACAATTCTATAGACAGGTATTGCCAAACTGAGCACCCTAGATTAATCCCTCTACTTACTGTCCTTCAGACTGAGACTTCTAGCCTGAGCCCAAAAGACTTGATGCTCCAGATCCATCCCACAGACTGAGAACACTGACTGAGCCCTCAGACTGGATTCCCAGAGTTCCCCAGTGTAAACCCCAGAAGGGACCCTGAGATTGAGCTGCCCAGACTGAGCTTCAAACAGAGATTACAGAATGCATTCTCCCTAGCCCAAGTCCCACTAACTAGGCAACCCACACCAAGCTCTGAGTCTGATCTTCCCAGTCTCAACTACCAGACTGACTTCCCTCAGATTGTGCTCTCCATTTTCTACCTCCCAGACTTAGATTTATAGATTGAGATTCTCGGGCTGAGTCCAACAGATTGAGGTATCCTGACCGGGCCCCATACTGAGACTCAAGAAAGATACCTCACTGTCACTGGGGTCCCCAGAAGAAGCTTCCCATCTCATTTTTCCACTTAGAGCCCATGAGTTCTACAGAATCACATGTCCATATTGAGCTTCCAGGACTGAATTCTGCAACTTTATCTCCACAATGGACCCCTAGCATGATATTCTCAAACCGAAAATCTCCAAATGAGTTCACTGGGCTGAACCCCAAAGTAAGCTGCCAGTATAAGCTCTCTATACTACACCCCAGATTGAGTTTTTTAAATTTTTATATTTTTCAATTATAGTTGACATTAATTTTAGGTGTACAACAGTGATTCAACATTTATATAACTTATGAAGTGATCGCCCCAATAAATCAGTACCCATCTGACACCATACATAGTTATTACAATACTACTGACTATATTCCCCATGCTATACTCTATATCCTCATGACTATTTTGTAACTACCAATTTGTAACTCTTAATCCTCTCCCTCTTCACCATCCCCCCACCCCCCGATCTGACAACCATCAAAATGCTTTCTGCGTCTATGAGCTTGTTTCTGTTGTTTGTTTGTTTATCCTGTTCTCTAGATTCCACATATGACATTTGTCTTTCTCTGTCTGACTCCGCTCAGCACAACACCCTCTAGATTCATCCATGTTGTTGCAGATGGCAAGATTTCATTCTTTCTATGGCTGAGTAATATTCCATTGTATATACATACCACCTCTCCTTTATCCATTTATCTGCTGATGGACACCCAGGCGGTCTCCATATCTTGGCTATAGTAAATACTGCTGCAATGAACATATAGGTTCACATATACCTTCAAATATAGTTTTGCATTTCTTCAAATACCCAGAAGTGGGATTACAGGGTCCTTCTTTGTCTCTTATTATAGCCTTTGTTTGAAAGTCTATTATGTCTGCTATAAGTATTGCTACCCCAGTTTTTATTTCCATTTTCATGAAACATCTTTTTTCATCCCTTTACTTTCAGTCTGTGTGTCTTTCAATCTGAAGTGAGTCTCTTATAGGCAGCATATGTAAGGGTCTTGTTTTCTTATCCATTCAGCCACATTTTCTTTTGACTGGAGCATTTAATGCATTTACATTTAAAGGAACTGTTACTAGATATGTAGTTACTGCCATTTTATTATTCATTTTTTATCTTTTCTTTTTTCTTCTTAAAGAAGTCCCTCCAATGTTTTCTGTAATACTGTCTTTGTAGTGATGAATTCCTTTAGCTTTTTTTTTTTGTCTAAGAAGCTCTTTATCTGTCCTTCAATTCTAAATGATAGTTTTGCTGAGTAGAGTAACCTTGTCTGTGTAGGTCCTTTCTTTTCATCACTGTGGATGTTTCGTGCCCATCCTTCTGGCCTACAAAGTTTCTCTTGAGAAATCAGCTTATAGTCTTATGGGAGCTCCCTTGTAGGTAACTAACTGCTTTTCTCTTGCTGCTTTTAAGATGCTCTCTTTGTCTTTAACTTTTGCCATTTTAATTATGAAATGTCTTAGTGTGGGCCTGTTTGGGTTCATTTTATTCAGGACTCTCTGTGCTTCCTGAGCTTGTCATGTCTATTTCCTTTGCCAGGTTAAGGAAGTTTTGAGTCATTATTTATTGAAATAGGTTTTCAATTCTTTGTTCTCTCTTTTCTCCTTCTGGTATCCCTAGGATGCAAATATTGCTATGCTTGATGCTGTCCCAGAGGTTCCCTTTTTTGGATTCTTTTTTCTTTTTGCCATTCTGATTGGGTATTTTCTGATACGTTATCTTCTGAATTGCTGATTTGATCCTCCACTTCCTCTAATCTACTGTTAATTTCTGAGGTATTCTTCATTTCTGTTATTGTAGTCTTCATTTCTGACTGGTTCTTTTTATGTTTTCTATCCTCTTTGTTAAAGTTTTGAGTTCCTCTACTTTTCCTCTAAATTCATTGAGCATCCTTATCACAAGTTTTTGACCTCTGCATCTGGTAGTTTCCTTGTCTCCATTTCGTTTAGTTCTTTTTCTGGAGCTTTGTTTTGTTCTTTCATTTGGAACATGTTTCTGTGTCTTCCCATTTTGGCTGCCTATTTGTGTTTATTTCTGTGTATTAGGTAGAACATGTCTCCTGGTCTTAGTAAAGTGGCCTTATGTAGTAGGTGTGCTGTGGGGCCTAGTGGCACAGTCTTCCCTGGTCATCTGAGCTGAGAGCTCCAGGTATGTCCCTTGTATAGGTTGTGCGTGCCCTCCTGTATAGTTGAGCCTTGGTTGTTATTTGCTTGTCAGTGGGAGAGATTGACCCTTGAGCTGATTGGTCATGAGGGCTGGCCATGATCAGTGGAGGAGCTGTTGTGCCTGAGCTGACCCTACAGAACAAGTATTGCATTAGCAGGGCTCTAGTGCCTGCCCTATCTGCTCTTTGAGTATGTCGTCCTCAGATATAACCCCAGGTGGTGCTCTTTAGACTTAAGCCCCCCACTGTATGTGCAGTGCAGGCAGGGGCCTCCTGGAAGGGATCCTGCTGCAGGCCAAGTTCAGCTGCAGCCTGTGCCCTGCTCAGGGCTACCTGGCATGAGCCACCAAGCAATCCACAAATGCCACCACCCACAGTGGGCTGGGAAGTACCTCGAGAGGCCAAGCCACAAACCAAGGCCGGCTGCTGCTAGCTATAGGCTTGAGGTTGCTTAGCACGAAGTATAGGGCATGCCAAGGCCAGATGATGCTTGTTTAGGTTTTGCGAACCTTTGAGAGATTTTAGGAAAGTCCACAGAATGACCCAAGACAGGCATTTTTATGGAAAATTCATTGGTAATGGCTTGGGTGGGCCCGGGTGTTGGGAGGGGTGGGGTCTCAGGGAATCACCAGGATGGGGCAAACAGTGTTAATTACATTTGATGGAGTCTCAGATATGGTGGCCTTCTGGGTCTGCAAGCTAGGCAGGGCAGGTCTCAACAAAGGAACGATGCCTCCTGGGACCAGCTTGTTTCATGTCTCCATCCCTCTGATCAGTCTTGAGGTAGCCTTTTCTATGTGTTCCTACTTGTAGAACTTCTGTTCAGCTAGACTTCTGATGACTCTCAATAATGGTTGTTTTCTAGTATAGTTGTAATTTTGACGTGGTTGTGGAAGGAGGCAAGTACCGCATTTACCTACTTCGCCATCTTGACTGGAACTCAGATTGAGTCATTTTGCTATCTGTTTGTCCCTGGGCAAACTACTCAGTCTCTCAGTTTTAGTTTTTCTAGTGTGTAGAACAGGGATGTTAATACCTCCCTCATAGTTATCTGGAGGATAAAGGAGATAATGAAGGTAAAGCTTTTAGCATAGTACCTGGCACATGCTACAGGCTCAATAAATGTTAGTTGTTTCTATTGCTGAATGCCCTGGCTGATGCCCTCTATACTTAGTGCCTCTAAAAATCAGCCCCCAAATTAAGTTCACCAAATTTAGGTTCCTGTTTTGTACCAGTCTCATCCCTATCTGTATGTGTGCCCAGAATGAGCCTCAGAACTTGAGCTTGGCTAACTGAGCTCCCCACACTGAACCCAAAGATGAACCACTGCCCTCCCCCATGAAAAAACTTCCCAGTCTGGTTTTCTGAGCTGCTCAGAATGAGACTCCGAATGAAAACCAGCCTGATATATGCTCACTAAGTCCCCCAGCCAAGATCTTAAGCTGACCTCCCTATTTTTTCCCTCAGACTAAAATCCCCAGGCAGAGCACAAGAAAGTGCCTCCAGCTCTGAACTCCATTGAATCATACCTCTGGTTCTCCAGACTTGACTCCCCTACTTTCTACTTCCCAGTCTAAATTCTAGAGCCTGGACCCTAGACTGGGCTTCCCAAACCAAGTCAACTGTAACTCCTGACCTGAGATGCCTACCCTGAGCCCAAGACTGAACGTTGAACCAACATCCAGACTGCCAAACTCAGACCAGACCCCACCAAAGCCTCCATACCAAACTCCTACACCAGGCTCTCCAAACTGCACTCCCTAGCATGAACTCCAAATGAATTCCTGGACTGGCATCCTCACACTGAACTCCTGGAAATACCAGTCCATTCCCACACAAGACATCTCCAGACAAAGTCCCTGATAGCAAAGCCTCTAGTCTGAGTCCAGCAGCCTACACAAGCCTGACTTATAGGCCCACAACTTGCCAGAGTCTTCTTCCTGTCCCCTTCCCTGGACACCTTCTGCCTCTGCCACCCAGCATGGGGGTGCCACCTCTTCTCTGAGTCTCAGTTTTACCATAGGTCAGATGGCACAATCACACCTATCTTCTAGGGTTGTTATGAGGATTGAAGGAGTTAATTTATTCAAAGCATCTGTTGGGGAGCCCTGGAGATAGTGGTGGGACCTTGGCCCCATCCTAGGGAGCTCCTAATCTACTGCAGGATACAGATGTGTATATATAAACCTACAATGAACACACAGTGTGAACAGTAGGACATAGGGGAGCTAAGAGGAATGTGGAACCCAGCCTGGGAACTCAGGACAGGCTTTCTGGAGGAGATGAGCTGAAGCTAAAAGATTAAGTGGCAGTTGGCCAGGTGAAGCAAGACAGGACATGTTGAGAGAGGTGCAAATGAAGAAAGCTGGAGAGGTTAGCAGAAGCCAGATCACTAAGGGCTTTGAATGCCGGATTAAAGGGCTGAGTCTTTACCCTGCAGGCATAGGGGAGCCATTGACAGATTTGAGCAGAGGAATGATAGCCAGCCATGTGTAAGAAAGCTCCCTCTGACAGCTAGGATAGAAGAAGGGTTGGAAATTGAAGACTGACACCTGAAAGGCCTCTGAGCTGGGACAGGGGCCACAGATTTTGAGCACCAAGACTTGGTTATGGAGAATAGGGCCTCCTAGGAAAACAAGACTTAGTTTGCCAACCATATGCACTTTCTTCAGAAGCAAATGTGCTCCTTCCATTACGGGCATATTTTCTGAGTGGGAAAATCCAGCACCGTATAATAGACAAAAATGGGGTGCATCAGCAGGATTTGTTAGTGTATGGAGATGTATAGGGACTTATTTCAATTTTTTTTTTCTTGATGATACCTGGCCGCTATAGGAAATATTGACATTATGGGAAAGATAAAAAGGGAGGGGGGAAAATCACCTGTGATACAAGCTCCCAGAGTATAAGCACGAGAAACATTTTGACATGTATTCTTCCTGTTTTTTTTAATTCACATATATTTGTGAAATCAAGATCTTTCAGTATATACAAGTGTGTATCATTTTCTTAAAATGTCCTGAGCATTTCCCAAATTATGAAAAACCCTACATAAGTATCATTTGTAAAGGTTGTTTAGTAGACCATTATATGAATGCACATTAATTTATTTAACTGAACTTCTACGGTTGGACATTTTTGTTTCCACTTTGACAGTTTTAAATACCACTGCAATCAAAGTGTATTTGTACATAGAACATGTATTTTCTTAGTTCCTATAATCAGAATTATTGAGACAAAGAATAGGATCATATCTCTGTTTCTTCATATGACTTTTTCTTCTGATTATAAAAGTAATACATGTTCTTTGTCAAAAACATGAAAAATACAGAAAAATCTAAAGAAGATAATAAAAACCACCCATAGTCCACCATCCAGAGACAACTTGTTAAACATGGGTATGTTTCCTTCTAGTTACATTAGTAATTATTATCGTTATTTTTAATGGTAATAATAATCTTATTTATTTTGTTTTAGTGGCTGCCAGCTATTCCATGTATTATGATTGTGACATTGAGACAGTTTCTGATTTTTAAAGTGATGTTGTTATCGACATCTTTGAGGCTGGTGCTTTCTGGGATGGGGAGGGTGTGGTCAGACCAGGAGGAGGTATTCAGGGAGCAAAGCAGCCTTGAAGAGCTTCTTCTCTGCTAGTTCCCCATCTGACATCCCACTCTGCCTGCAGAGTCTCTGGAGCTGATAGCCACAGCAGCAGAGCACTCTAATGCTGCCATCCGCAAAATGGTGAGTGGCCTTCTAGCCCTGCCCTTCCTTGGCCATCCACCCATGTTGTGTCTGTCCTGGGCTTGTGACTTGTGGATATCTGAGGGGAGGCTGGCACTCCATCCCTGCCTTTTGCTCACTGTCTCTTGCCAGGAGCGAATGCATAAGCTGCTGAAAGTCTATGAGCTGTTAGGGGGTGAGGAAGACATTGTCAGCCCCACCAAAGAGCTCATAAAAGAAGGCCACATCCTTAAGCTGTCAGCAAAGAATGGGACCACTCAAGACCGTTACCTCATATTAGTAAGTGCCAGGTGTGGGTTGTGGGTGGGCCATGCCCCCATACGTGTTGACTTGGTAATCTCTCAAGACCATACCTCCCGCTAGCCATTATTTCCTCCATTAACTCATTGTACTTTTACTACCTACACTAGATAATGTAACTAAGACAGAGAGAAGCGACTTGCCCGAGGTCACCCAACTAGGAAGTAACTCCCATGCCTAGGCTCTTTCCTTGCAACTTTTGTGCCCAATCTGGGCTGTTTTCTCCATCTATTGCCTTGAGTCCCCAGTAATAAAGCTCAAGGAGTACTATAAGGATAGGGAGCTGGACCACACCCCTCCTGGGTCCTCCACACATACATCCCAAATCTTTTCCTTCCTAGTTCAATGACCGCCTTCTTTACTGCGTGCCCAGGCTGCGGCTCCTTGGCCAGAAGTTTAGCGTGCGGGCACGCATTGATGTAGATGGCATGGAGGTAAGTAAGCACAAGGAGGTGGAAATGAGACCTGGTGCGGGGCCTTGGTGCTGGGAGATTTTAACAAAGACATTCTGACTTTGAACCCAAGTCTGTACAGAGGATGAAGGCCCTGGGGAGCTCAATAGGCCTCACAAAGCTCTTTCTCCCTCCCTTCAGCTAAAGGAAAGTTCCAACCTCAATCTGCCTCGGACCTTCCTGGTGTCAGGAAAGCAGCGCTCCCTGGAGCTTCAGGCCAGGTACTTGCCCTTGCCTATACCTTCCCTTCAAATATGCTGAGGCATTCTAGGCCTAACAGCAGGCAGACAGGCTACCTCCCTAGGGGAGAGATTGTACCAGACAAAGATGCAGTCTTTCTCTTCTGGTGAGTTTTGTTGGAGGAGAAGGAAGAATGAGATGTTAATCCAAATATGAATAACAACAACACAAATAGTTAACTGTGGATTCAGAGATTTAAGAGAAATACCAAATACAGTGCTGATTTGAGAAAAAAAAGCCTTAAAAGATATTTGCAAGACAATTGGGAAAATCAAAATGTGAACTGAGTATTACATCTTGGGGAATTACTGCTAACTTCTTCAGCTATGATCATGGTATAGTGGTTCTATAGGAGAATGGTGCTGTTTTCTGATGCATGCATAAGATTTAGTATCACGATATTCATAATTTATTTTTAAATGGTTTATCAACCAAAAATACATGTGTGTATACATATATGCATATACATATACATACATGTAAAATATATATTAATAATATATACATGCATGAAGTAAATATGATAAAATATTTTTAAATTTTGTATTTATATAGAGGGTATATATTTAATGTCCTTGTGTTATACTGTCTACTTTTCTGTATGTTTGAAATTTTTCATAAGAAAACATTTTAAATAACAAATTTAAAAATAATACCCAGTCATTTAACAAAGGGGCTTCTTTCATATCCATCTTCTACTGGATGATTATAACAATAGCTCACATTTAATGAAGACTTGCTCTTATGCTAGGCACTGTTTTTAAGTTTAACTTAAACAATTGAAGTGTAAATCGATGAGTTCAGTCCTTAAAACAACCCTTGAAGTATCCACTGTTACCATCAGCCCCATTTTACAGTTGAGGAAACTGAGGCACAGAAGAGTTGTGTACCTTGCCCAAGAGCCCATCGCTAGAAAGGAACAGAGCTGGGATTGGTGCTCACTGCCTTCTGAGGGCCCAGGTGATAGGGTATCAAGGTCATGGTCAGGTCTTGAGCATGGATGCACATGGCTAGATGATCTGCTTCTGACAGGCTACAAAGAAATGAGAAACGAGAGTCAGAACCCTCATTGTTGAGACTGCATGGAGGCTGGAGAGGTGGATGTGGGCTGGGGGTGTTAGAAGTTCTGGGAAAAAGAGCATCCTGGAGACCTGCAGCCAGGAAAGTGAGACCAAAGCTGACAGGCATATCCGGAAGGTGGTGGGAAAGGCATGGGACCCAGTCGCGCCTCAGAAGAGCCTGAGTGACAAGCTTCATGACTGGGACACCTAGGATGCTGGGAGGATGGAGGGAGGGGGCTGCAGAGGAATGCTGGGCCCAGAAGAGTGCACTTAGCAGTGTAGGGTTTCCTCCTAGTGGCAGAAGGAAGGCATGGAGGGTTTGCTTTACTGTCCTTTGAAAAGTTAATTTAATGAAAAATTTCAAATTTTTTGTAAAACTACAACAACCACCCATATGCCCACCACTTCTCAACCTTGGTGACATGTAGGAATCAGCTGGGGAACTTTCAAAAAAACTGATGTCTGGGACCCACCCCCCAGAGGCTCTGATTTAATTTGTACAGGGTGTAATCTGAACATGGGGAGTTTTAAAAGCTCCCCAGGTGAATTTAATGTGTGTAACAGGGTTTAGAACCACTGCCTTAGAAAAATGGCTATTGACATTTTGCCATGTATATCTTTTGCTGAACCATTTTAAAGTAAATTATAGACATGACACTTTACCCCTATATACTTATCATGCATTGCCAGAAACACTATTGTGGCTCTTAAAAATCAAAAGCAATATTTTTTACTGCAAAAAAAAAATAGAAAATATAAATTAAATTTTTTTTTAAAAAAAGAATGCAATCAGAATAAAGTAAAATTCACTAAACTATACCATCTAGAGAGAGAGAGCCATTGCTAATGTGTTGGCAGAATCCCTTTAAGGGCTTTCCTCTGTGTGTGTGTGTTTGTGTGTGTGTACACATAACACACGATGTTTTCTTTCTGTATTTTATTATGAAAAATTTCAAAATACGGAAGAGTTCAGAGAATTGTACAGTGAACACCCATAAACCTATCATATAGATTCTACAGATGTTAACATTTTGCTATATTTATTTTATAACAAATCTATCCTTTCAACCATCCACCAATCCACCTAATTTTTTTTTTTACTGCATTTCAAAGTCAGTTATAGACATTGCTACACCTCATCCTTAAAGATTTTGGCGTGTGTATCATTAACTAAAGTTCAATGTTTGTTTAAGGTACCTCCTCCCCCACCCCTGCCTTTTCTTGAGGCAAAATTTTCAGACAGTGAAAGCACAGGTCTTAAATATACCATGGATGAGTTTTGACAAATGTAAACACTCGTGTCACATATATTTTTAAAAAAAATGAAATGCTATATATGTATGTTATATATGTTGTTTTTACTTAACATATAAACAGCTTTGTAGCTTATTCATGTTGTCTTTTTTTGTACCTGATTCCCTGTTGTTGGACACTTAGGCTTCTTCCAAGTTTTTCACTATAATAAATAGCATTGCAAATGGACATTCTTGGAGCTACATATTGACTTACATCCTCAATTTTTCATAAAGTAGTTCTAAGGATGTAGTCAGAATTTCATACTAGAGAAACACTTTTGATGTCTGGAGTGTGGATGTGGAAGGGGATTAGAAGAGAGAGGTCAGGAGCAATCAGCCAAAAGGCTGGGTTCTATCACTAGTTAGCACTTGATAGGACTGCAACTGGGCAGAAGCCTTGGAAACTGCAGGGCAGACAGTAGAGTAGGGGAAGGGGAAATTCACATCAATTGAGCATCTATTGTACCAGGGATTGTGCTGAGCATTTTTTTTTTACACGTCACCTCATTTACTGCTCAGAACAACCCAGACTGATAATTATCATCTCCATTTTACAAGTGAAGAAAAATAAACCGCCCTCCTTTATCAAACTTGACGTTCCAGCAACAGGGAACTATCTGTAGTTTCTTGTATGTTTCCATACTCTTCCACATAATCCTTCCTTAGCAGCCCCCACCAAAACTCCAGGCTGGGGCAGGTTTCCTCTTCTGGGCTCCTCAGCCCTATTTTCACTCTGTCACAGCACTAATCCCCTGTGTTGTCCCTATCTCCCCTCTCTAGACCATGAGCTCCTTGAGGGTAGGGTCCTCTCTGAGGCTCAAGTTCCTAGCACAGGATCTGGAAGGTATTAGTAACCATGAATAAACACAGACAGGTAATAATTGAATGAGCAGAGGGTCAAATCCCAGGTCTGTCTTGACTCCAAAACACCTGCTCTTTACCATTCCAATTGCTTTTGGTTGGCCTGCCTAACCCAACATCTTTCTTTTTTGCCCCAAGGACTGAGGAGGAGAAGAAAGACTGGGTCCAGGTAACATCCAGGGAGCTTTGTGGTAGGGGGCTGGAGGAATATTAACAAGTCTCCTAGGGGTTGGTGGACTCTCCCCTAAAACTCACATCAGACCAGAATGGTCCTGATCAACAAACTTTACCATCCCCATTTTACAGATAAGCCAACTGAGGTCCAGAGGTTAAGCAGAAACTCACAAATTCTTCCTTTAGAGCTGGCTCCTCTGAGAGTATAACCCCAGTGAGTTAAGCCCTGTAAAACCTTAAGCCCGGACAGT
Organism: Eonycteris spelaea; assembly: GCA_003508835.1. Taxonomy (NCBI): domain Eukaryota; kingdom Metazoa; phylum Chordata; class Mammalia; order Chiroptera; family Pteropodidae; genus Eonycteris; species Eonycteris spelaea. The sequence goes on from PUFA01000574.1 coordinate 93,644, forward strand.
TGCTAGGAAGGCCTTCTGAGGTTTTTAGCCACTGATTTCCCCTCCCTCTTTCCACAAATATAAGAACTGAAACCTGAATTTGGAAAGGGACTTGGGAAAGGGACAAGGGGCAGAGCAGTGCCTAGGACTCACTTTTCTGACTCCAGGCTAGGTCACAGGAATGTTGAGATGAGAGTGAAAATGAGTGGGTTGTGGTGATCTGACCTCTCATTTCTTAACACCGCCTCCCCAGGCCATCAACTCCACCCTCCTGAAGCATGAACAAACGCTGGAGACCTTCAAACTGTTGAACTCAGCAAACAGGGAAGATGAAGACACACCCCCTAACTCTCCAGTAAGAGTCTATACCCCCTCCCTCTGCACTGGGACCCTTCCAGGCCTCCAAGTCCCCACCCTTACTTTGAGTCGTTCTTCTCTTCCCAGAGAATAAAGACCAGAGAGGCAGTGCATGACTTCAGAAGCACTCTTCTGTTGGTAGGGCCTCAGAGGAATCACTAGAGAAATGGAGGCCCAGAAAGTAGAAGTGATTTACCTTCAGTAGTAAGTGAAGTAGGGACAGAGCCAGGACTCAAGGGCAGGTCTTCTGAATGTGTCTGCTGCCTCCCAGTGATGATCTAAGCCTTGGAGCAGGGGCAAGGGCTGGCTGGACTGGGCTAGGATATAGCTGTCTCTGACCTGGGACCTGGCCCTCTCTCCAGAACGTGGATCTTGGGAAGCGGGCACCTACACCCATCCGAGAAAAGGAAGTCACCATGTGCATGCGCTGCCAGGAGCCCTTCAATTCCATCACCAAGCGCAGGCACCACTGCAAGGCCTGCGGGCACGTGAGTGTTGGGAGGCAGGGGCAGAGCTAGGGAGGGGACAGGCTGGCAGCCTAAAGGCCAACTTCTGAGAGGGCTCCCACCAAACGGGGAGAGGCTGTGAGTCCGTAGTGGGAGTCGGTACACTGAAGGGGAAGGCCTGCTGGAATCAAGCTTCTCTTGCCCACCTGCCACTGCAGGTGGTTTGTGGGAAGTGCTCCGAGTTCCGGGCCCGCCTCATCTATGATAACAACCGTTCCAACCGTGTGTGCACTGACTGCTACGTGGCCTTGCATGGGTACCTGGGAGCAGCCCAGCCTGCAGCCAGCATACACCCCAGCGCCGGAGGTCTATCCTGGAGGTAAGAGCCAGACCCACAACCACTAACCGTCCCACATCGGTCACATAAGCCACAGCCACCCACACAGTGTGACTGAAGCCTGGGCATCTCTAAAACCATAGGGTGGCATGTACATCCATTGAACAAGTGATCCAGGCTTGGAGTAAATACAATGAATGCAAGAGTGAATGAAAGCCAGTAATTTTTATTTAAGTGCTTTAGACATTTCATTCTCACAGTAACTATCTATCCATGCTATTACTATCCCTATTTTACAAATGAGGAAACTGAGGCCCAAGGAGGTTTTTTTGCCCAAATCAGACAGCCATTGAGTGGCAAACCTTGCATGTATTTTTTTAAACAAATTTGTTTATTACAAAGTAGGATATGAACACTGAAGAAAATTAGACAATATTAAGCAAAAATAATAAACACCCTATACTATCCACTAATACTTATGTTTCTTATCTTTCTAAGCACATGCACATTTTGTGTTTAACTAAATTGAGGTATTGATTTTATTTAACACTTAAAGAATGTTTGCTTTGTGCCAGGCACACACTGTTCTAAGCATTCTGCCTCTATTTATTTAACTCTTACAACAGCTCTATAGACTCTCCTTCCAAGTGCACACATTTTCATTTAGAGCTTGGATTCTGAGCCAGACTGCCTTACCCCCACCCCCATCCCCTTAACCACAATGCTAGGTTGCCTCTCACTGAGTGCAGGGAATGGATATGTGAAAGGTGAAAAAAGATGGAAAAAAATGGTGAGATATAAATGCATAAATGGCTTGAGGAATAAATGGACTGATAGAAGAATGCCTGGCATTTAGGTGTCCCTGCTGAGAGCTGTATATCCTTCCCACCAACTCTTAAAGGTGGAAGCCATGGCCTGACTGACTTACCTGAGGACATTGGGCAAATCACTCCTGGCATCTGAGCTTCGTGTCCTCATCTGAAGTATGGGCATAGCAATCCCTACGCTGTGGGGATATTGAAGCCCAGAGAAGCCAGGCTAGGCCTTCAATCAATATTGATGCTCCCCATATCTCTGGCCACAGAAACAGGCCTCAGTGGCTGCGGAGAACAGCGTCATCTGCAGCTTCCTACACTACATGGAGAAGGGTGGGAAAGGCTGGCACAAGGCATGGTTTGTGGTCCCTGAGAATGAACCCTTGGTGCTGTACATCTATGGAGCCCCTCAGGTGTGTATCCTGCTCCTTTGGGTTTCTTCAGCCACCTGGCAAAACCTGGCTTCCCCTTGTCCTTGTCCTCTCCTTGGCCTTGGGGCATAGGGTAAGCCTAAGTGGAAGTCAGAACCCCCACTATTGTGAGACAGTCTAGCTTGAGGCAAGGAATGATTGTGAGCCAACATATGTAGGGGAAAATGGGGTGAGTTGGGACAGGAAGCTGGCTTCCTGAAGGAAGCCAGAGTGGAGAATGGGGCACTGCTAGGTCCAATTTGAGGGAGGGGAGGACATGTGGATGGGGCAACAACCTAGACAAAGACCTGAACATGTTATTTGATGTATATTTATATGCTAAAGAGACTAGCCCAGCTGTTTTGGGGCATGAGGAAATAGGCATTTGAACCCAGCCTGTGTCCTAGCCCCAGTTCAGACATTTCCCTGTTGCTATCAGTGGAGCCATGGAAGGTTATCAGGGAAGAAGGGTTTAGCAGGTACAAAACCAGCAAGAAGCCTAACCCCAAAGTGACTCCAGCTCTGTCCCCTTCCCCAGGATGTGAAAGCCCAGCGCAGCCTACCCCTCATTGGTTTTGAGGTGGGGCCTCCTGAGGCGGGGGAGCGGCCTGACAGAAGGCATGTCTTCAAGATAACCCAGAGCCACCTGAGCTGGTACTTCAGCCCTGAGACAGAGGAGCTGCAGCAGCGCTGGATGGCTGTGCTTGGCCGGGCAGGCCGTGGGGACACGTTCTGCCCAGGGCCCACACTGTCTGAAGACAGGGAGATGGAAGAGGCACCGGTGGCAGTTTTGGGAGCCACTGCTGAACCCTCTGAAGCCCCCCAGACCCGAGACAAGACCTAGAGAGTTTGGGGGGAACTGGGGCTCCCTGTCCCACACCCTAGCTGCCCATGTCCAGTTGGGGGCCCCAGCCCCCTTCCTCCCAGCTCAGTCAATACTTGAATTCCCATCATGGGCACTTTCAATCCAGAATGCTGGGTCTTGGGTTTTTTAATTCATCTTTTCACAAAATGTGGGCTTTTAAAAGAAATATTCCTACAGTGATGTTAATTTTTTAAATCCCTGTCCCCAGGGAGGGTGGGAGCTGTTGCTAGACCTGCCTGAATTAGGCCGATTTTCCCTGATCCCCTCAATACCCTCACAGATCCTGCCTCCACCCAATTCCCCACAAAGCACCAGAGGCAAGAGACCTGGATTCAAGTGCCACTGACCCCATGGCCCTGGTTCACCCCTGCCCCCTCAACCAGTGTCTTCACATGTACGATGTTATGTGGGGCGGTGACCAGACCCCTCTTGCCTCTCCACAACTTACAGCTTCTACCCAGCCTCAAGGCTACCCAGTATTTTATTGTCCAGACCCATGGCAGGGCCACCGGGCAGGACAAGGGAACAGGGGAGAAAACAATGGATACTCTTTGTTTTTGTTTTTTGTTTTTTTAAAGAAAATACAGTTTATTTCAGGCTTACAGAAACTTTAGAGCACTGCAGTGCTCCATTCGTCCATCTGTTTATTTGTCCAAAGTACCAGGCTGCAAGCATGGGCCCAGAAACTGTTCCCTTGCTGAGTTCTGAAGCTCAGCTACCAGAAGGCTGCTGCCAACACTACTTACAGAGTAAACAATAAGGTATTATTTATTGAGGTCTTACGCCTCATCCCTGGACTTGGATGGGATGGAAATAAGAGTTTGTTAAAAAGTTGGAAGAGAGAGAAAATAAAGCCCAGGTCCCCCAAGCTCACCACCTTGCCAAGGTCTTAGACTTCCTGAAGGAACCCAGGGCGGGAGGCTGGGGTGCAGGAAGAGAGTGTTCCTGGGAGGCTCCAATTTCTGGGCAGGGGTACAGAGCTGCTGTGTGTGTGTGTATACACGGGTGAAAAGTGGGAGAGGTACCACACCTACTTTCACTTATATCAACTAATCTTTCAGTTGCATTGTTCATGTCACCATTCCTGACCCAGCAAAAGTATTGGTTCCCTTATGCTGAGTATTGGTTCTGCTGGTCCTCTCCCTTCACAAGTCTACCTGCCTACTGTCAACCAGTATTTAACTTCTCCTCTAGCCACACCCATTCATCCTTCCCTCTTCACACTGCACCCAAAAGGCACTGTGCTGGAAAACCAGGCCTTATTCAGATAGTAACTTACGGCCCAAGGGGATATAGTGAACCAACTTCCATCAACCCAAGACCAAAGACCCTAGGGCTCTCCTTCCCCTGGAGGGAGCTGGACAGGGGAATAGGGAGAAGGTAGAGAGATGAGATAACCAGTCCAGAGGTTCACAACCCTCCAAAAAAATCTCAAAACAACTAGCAAACAAGGGCCCAAACCATTTGTGGCCCCACTCATTTCTTTCTCCGGACGATGGTCCAGCCATCCTCCACTATATCCTCTTCCTTAATAGTCTGAGAGTCTGGACCAGAGGGTTCAGGCTGGGAGCTGACTCCATCTGTAGCTGCCCATCATTCACAGCTGTGACCTGGAAGAGAAATGCAAAAGAGCTAAATGCAACACCTCCCAGATGTGGCCACTGGAGACCCAGGCTCTCCTCCCAGCTTTGCAAGGGTTGGCTGTGTGACCTTAGGTAAGTTCCCTGCCCTCTCTAGATAATGCAACCACCACCACAGCACCCCCATCACTTTCCTGTGAAGCTACCTGATCTCCCAGAAAAGTGAAAATATCTGCATCTCCCCACACAAGGGGCACCCCTTTACCTCCATCTCCTCCACATTGTCTGCATCATCCTTATCCGTCTCTCTAGCTGTTGTAAGTGCAGTGGCTCTAACCTCACACTTTTTTTGAGTGATGTGGGAGGCCATCTCCTTCAGAGCAGCACCATCACCCTCTGGAAGTGGTGAAACAGGGTCTGCAGCTGCTGACTCACCTATTAAGAAAACATTCAACCAGCTTGGATTTTTCTAGAGAACCTACAATACAACCAGCCCATATTTGCAGCAAAAGTGGGGCGGGGTTTGGAATTTTCCAGAAGAAAATGGGGCTCTTTTCTCCCCTAAAGAGTTCACTAATGAACAAACCACATATGAAGGGCTCAGGTAAGGGCCTGAATCTTTGAAGGAGGGCCTCCTAGCAGGGAAGGCACTGGAACTGGGCTTGAAAGATGTAAGATGTAAAGGGAAAGAAATCCCAGCAAGGGGAGTGATAGTGACCAGAGCAGTGGTGGAAATGTACATGGCCTGACCTGCCCTTGGGATGGGGGTGAAGAACAGACCTGACTAAGAATGATGTATGGAGTGAAATAAAAGAGAAACAGGGTTTGGAAAGGCCTAGGATGATTAGACTTTTTCCATTGGGCAACAGGTAGTCATAAAGAATTCTTGTGCAAGACAGGAATGGTTGGAATCAAGAGTCTTGGCCTAAAATAAATACTTTGGGAGAAGACAGACTGCAGGCAGGGAGATGGCAGTTGTGTCCATGACATGCTCACCTGGGGCAGACTCCCATCCTCCACAACTGTGTCAAATTCATTTGTCATGAGCTCTCCAAGGAAGTCTTCCACCTCATTTAGCTCCAAGTCAGCTGAGTAGAAAAGGATAGGGCCCGTTGGTCAATGATCAGCCAACGTCACCACTTCTGCCTGCTACACTTCAATACCTACCTGCTGGGTCCACATTTGGTTGGTGGGTAAAGGTCCAAACAGTGAGCCTTTTATTTGCTAAACTCTTCCACATTCCAAGTTTTAACATCACTTTTTTTTTAATTGAGAGACCCTTCACGACTGTGTCTCCACTGATATAGGAGGGCACAGACCAAAGAGATAAGTAAGAAGAAATGGATATAAGTATTTGCAATGATGAAATCATCATAGCCTTGACATCAACATATTGTGTGTCTGGGCTACAGTTACCTTATAAGCTCATGCTCTTTTTCCTTAATTAGAGAATTACTCAGTCTTTCACAAAGCTCCTTGCTCTCTCTTCCTTTTGGTAGAGCTCATTCACCCCCTTGGCTTTCCCTACATTCTAACTTAATATCCCTTAAATATGTCTCCAACACAGACTATGTTCTACCTGTTTCACAGGTACCTCAGACGCTCCATATCCAAAGCCAGGCTCATCACCTTACCTTCCAAACCTACTTCTTATCTCCAGGGTTACTGTTCCATGAAAGGTACCTATTCCACATGGCAGACTCACACCAGAATCCTGCCTCTTTTTCCTTCCCCCTCTACAGCCAAATAATCTCCAAGGTCCTAATTGACTCCTCCTTTTCCATGACTATCACCACTGCACTAGTTCAGGCCTCATCATTTTCTAGACAGAAACAGTCTTAGTCTTTCCCTGTCCAGTCCATGCTCCACGTTGATTAGTTTCTGAACATTCTCGCCAGCAAATTCCATCCTGTTACTCACCTTAGAAACTGCCCATTAGTTTTTCTCACTTACTGCAGTGTTCCATATTCTGCTTTTGGGAAATAACTGTCCTGGGTTTTAAAGGAAATCTATCCATATAAAGCTAATGGGAAACAAAGATAAACAGGCTTCTTTTTAGTGGTTCCTATCCTGATCCAAGCCTTTCTATGTTAATGATTATTATGACTCTTAAGTAAGAGCTGAACAAAAAAGCTTTTCTTACATAATTTGACTGGAGAAGTTTTTTCTTCACTGAACATCTAAAAGAACTAGTCTTCCATAGCATGCATTCTGGCAAAAGCTGGCCAATATAAAAGGCACATAAGGCCTTCCACATCTTACCCTTCTCCAGAGGCATCCCCAAACCCCATTCTCTACCACTCTTCCCCTCCACACACCCATAAGTGTGTGCATGCTCACAAGCCCTAACTCCAATAATGAACACCCTACCACTTTCCAAATATAACACATAATCTCCTCATACCACAGAATTTGAGTTGCTCTCCCTGCCTCCCCCACCTAGTTAATTCCTCATCCCTTAAGACTCAGCCCAATCACCAACTCCCCTAACAAACTTCAAAAGAAGCCTTCTCCCCAGTCTCGTGTTACTCAAACACCTTGAGCTCTTTATTAGAGCATCTATTGCCCTGTGTAAATGCCTACTTACTTATCTGGATCCCTCACTAGATTGTGAACTTCATTGAGAGATCTCTGCCTAATGTCATCTCCAAGACTAAAAAACTAAGTGAAGAATTTTGTAAAAATTATACTACGCAAGATGCCTCTGCAGAGCCCCTTTTTCTTATATGACCATCAAGACACATCAAATGGATAGATCTTTGCTGTTCGAATAGCCAAATGTGCTTACTGAGCTCTTAAAATGTAGCTAGGCCAAAATGAGTTGTGCTAAAACTGTAAAAACACCCACTAGATTTTGAAAACGTAATGCTAAAAAAGGATGCAAAATATCTCATTAATGTTTTATACTGATATAGCTGAAAGATTTTGGACATATTGAGTTGAATAACAATTTCATCTGCTTCTTTTCACTTTATGAAAGCGGCTGCTGAAAAATTTTAAATTACACGATGTGACAGCGCTGAGATGGATACTTTCATACTCATTTTTAAGAAATTAAGACTGAGTGTCAGGGAGGTAAAATGATTTGTCAGAGTGATACCATGAGTCCACGACACAGCCCCTAAGACCCCAAAGCCTGTACTCACTCCAACTCGCCCTCACACCAACTTGACAACTGCGCAAGAGGAAGTGCGGTCTCTCCACCACCGGCCGCCACCTCCTCCTCCCCGCCTCCACCCTCCCAACACACCGGTCACAGCGCCTCACGGTCACTCACCATTGCGGAAGAAATACTCCTCCACTGCACCCCCCAGCCACTCGGCCTTCTCCTGGCTGTGCACGCCCCCGAAGCCATTCTCCACAGCGATCTGTGAACACAGGCCCAATCCGACCACGTCAGCCCAGGAGCCGGCCTCGGGTGGAGTGGGATTCGCAGCTTACACTGCCCAGTGAAGCCTCAAGGCCTCGCCCAACCAACTCCTATTCTGCCCCAAGCCCTAAGCTTTATCCCGGCCCCGGACCCACTAACCTGCAAGGCCGGCCAGGCCTCCAGCGCTGCGCGGACTCCAGCGCGGAAGAGGGCTCGCGAATCTTCCCCAGCGCCCGCCATCATGCGGCCGCAGACCACGTGAGGCCCAGGCGGCTCAATCCCTCTGCAGCGGGGCCCAGGCAGAATGAGGCGAAAGCCGAGCCTGAGAACACAGATTTGCCTTTCCGCTAACCTAACGGGAAGGCTAGAGCAATAGAAAAGTTTGTCAGAGCAATGGATGACACCACTACAGAAACTCGCGCGCGATAATTAAATGAAAGGAAGCCAGAAGTGGAGGGGCCATGGGTTCCGAGCCATGGGCACTGAGCAGAAAAGGTATGGGGAACTTATTAACGATACAGATTTCAGTCCCTGAGAAAGAGGAATCAACCTCTGGGAGCACAGCCTAAAACTCTGTGTTTAAAAAAAGCATCCTAACATCTGTAGAACACTGCACCCAATAGCCGCAGACTACACGTTTCTCTGTAGTGCGCAAGGAACATTCTCCAGGACGTCTGCTACGTGACATATGCTAAGTCACAAAGCAGGCTTCAGTAGATTTAAAAGGATCTATGTAAAATAAAGTGTATTCTGACCACAATATAGTGAGATTAGAAATCAGTAACAGAAATTTGTGAAATTCACAAACATGTAGAAATTAACTTACTTCCAAATAACAAATGGGCTAAAGAAAAAATTGTGAGGGAAATTAGAAAACATATTGAAATGAATGAAAATGAAAGCACAGCACATCAAAATTTATGAGATGCTGCTAATTCTATGCTTAAAGGAAATTTTATAGTTGTAAACACCCATATGTAAAAAAAAGAAGAAGAAGAAAGATCTCAAGTTAATAACCTAACCTTCCACCTTAGGAAACTAGAAAAATAAGAACAAAGTAATCCCAAAGCAAGCAGAAGGAAAGACATAATAAAGATTGGAAAGGAAATAAATGGAATAGTAAATTGGAAAACAGTAGAGAAAATCAGTGAAACTAAAAATTGGTTATTTCAAAAAATTAACAAAAGACAACCTTTAAGCTAGATTGATTAAGTAAAAAAAAGAGGGAGAGAGAGAGGATTCCAATTATTGAACTCAGTAATGAAAGAGGTGACATCATTAGTGACTAGTCAAAGAAGACGATGTATTGTATGATACCATTTATATGAAATGTGCAGAATAGGCAAATCTACAGATTCAGAAAGTAGATTACTGGTTACTCGGAGCTTGAGGAGGCAGGAAATGGGGTCTGACTCCTAATGGGTACAGGGTTTCTCTTGGGGAGTGATGAAAATGTTCTAAAATTAGATGTGGTGATGGTTCCTGTTCAAGTCTAAGTTATGCTCCCCCCCCCCGCCCCCGCAATTCATATGTCGAAGCCCTTATCTCCAGTACTTTATAATGTAACTGTATTTGGAGATAAAACTTTTAAAGAAGTAATTGAGGTAAAATGAGGCACCCTATGAATTATGGTTGCACCCTAATTCAATATGATTACTGTCCTTACAAAAAGAGATTAGTACACAGAAAGAGACACCAGACACATGTGTGCAAAGAGAGGCAATGTTGTGAACACAGAAAAGGTGGACATCTGCAAGCAAAGGAGAAAGGCCTCAGAAGAAACAAAACCTGCCAACACCTTGATCTTGAACCTCTAACTTCTAGACTTTAGAGAAAATCAATTTTTGTTGTTAAAATCATCAATCTGTGGCATTTTGTTATGGCAGCTCTAACAAACTAATACAGTCGCACAAGCCTGTGTATATACTAAAAACCATTGAATTGTACACTTTAAATGGGTGATATATATATAATATCTTAATAAAGCTGTTTGAAGAAAAGTATTGTAGGTGACTCCTCACAGCAAAGGTTGCAAACTTTGGACTAGACCATGTTAACAAACAGTACTGAGGCTGAAGGACCACCCCCCACACATATAGTCAGAAGACAAAAAAGGCTTCTTGGTCAGCAGCCCCAAGGAAGACAATGAACAAAGGATTCTGGGCAATGCCTGCTCTCAGGGACATTTTCTGCTGTTCTTATGGGCACTGTATGCTTCTTTGGCCATTCCCATGGACATTATCTGCCTGCTTCGCTTGAGAAGGTGGCTGGTCCGCTGTTCTCAAAAACACTATCTGCTTCTGTAACTAAGCAGCACATTTTGCTCTCACTCTCTTGGGAAGGCAGTTATCCCCTGATGAGCTAGTTTTGCCAAGTAGCAAGGTCAAGGGATGACGCAGCAGCTGATTCTAGGACCAGACACCCAGTTTCTCTTGCCACCCCTCCAGGTAGCCTGGAAAACAAACCCCAGCTGAAAAGACAAGATAGATGGTCTTGGCCACCCTAACACCTTTAGTTTCCATGACTACCAATTTCCCTATATAATCAGTGATTCCAAGACACTCGTGGACCCAGGCATTTAGAGCAATGGCCGCCTGTGTCTCTGGGAGTTGCAACTCTCTAATAAACACGTATTCTATTTAGCCCAACTCCTGTGTCGGTCTTTTGGCTGTGAGTGGCACAGGTATCAAGAGTCCCAGACTCAGTTCCCCTCCAGTTTCACTGCTTCCATGCCTGGCCCTATGCTGAATGCTCCTGGGTCATGAGGTTTGGTAGATGTTCAAGGAGCTTGCAGTCTGGCATGCAAGATTTGTCCAAAGACCACAGAGCATGATCAATCTTCAAGGTGAATCTAGGTTTTTTTTTTCCTTTTTCTTTTTTTTCTCTGTCAGAATTAAGTTTTATGAATCTAGGTTTTAAAGGGCCTGAAGCAGAATTTTGCAAGCCCTCTTTAAAAAAATATTACAAGGGTTGGGGGGAGGAGGGAGAGGAAAGGTAGGTGGGGTAAAAGGGGTCAAATATATGGTGACAGAAAGAAACCAAACTATGGGCAGTGAACACAAAATGCATTATATACACACACACACACACACACACACACACACACACACACATGCACACACACATACATACATACACATACATATATGTGCTTTACTGTTGAATTGTACGCCTGAAACTTACTGGATTCGTTAACCAATGTCACCATAATAAAGTTAAGGAAGGAAGGAAGTAAATAAATAAATAAATAAATAAATAAATAAATAACAAATTTAGGTATGAAAGTGAGTATTGGTTTAGATTTACAAAAGTAAATTTTACAAATTACAAATTTTTAAACTGGCAAATACCATAAACATCTTCAAATCCATAAAAAAAATTTTATTAATTGCCTGACTCACGACCTATTTATTTTTCTCTTTTTCATAGCAAACTCTTTGATGTCCTCTTCTAAATAACTATGACAATTATTTTATAATAATATTTCCTAGACAGAATAAAAAGAATTCAATTGAATTCAAGTCCATTCAGTTGAATAAAATTTTTACATATGATAGTTTTACAAAAGGTTCAACTTCACAACTTGTTATTAGTAATGTAAATTTTAAGATTGTTGTCAAATTTTGGAAAACTTCTATCTAGTTTATTTACATGTGAACTATAAAATTTCAGGGTATTTTAACTTTGTTGTGCAGTGACAAATCCTAAATACTCTTCCAAGTAACCAGGGACTTGGAAATGGCCTGTGTAAATTTGAGGCTCTGAGGTTTAAACGTTTTTGGTTATCCTTCTCTGTGCAATGTGAGAAGAGAAAGGAGCACAGGTCCCAGGGGATTCCAGCAGAGGGGGGGTCCCTAACCCAGTTGTAGAGGTGGTGACAAACCTCTCAGAGATTGATGCCAGAGCTGATGCAAAGTTTGAATGGAATTTTGCCAGTTGATGGGGAGTTTGTATGTATGAGAGTGGGGGTGTTACTATAAAAAAAAATAAATTTAAGAAAAAGCCTTTCATGCCAAGGAAACAATGTATACAAAGATTCATAGGCAGGAAACAACATGGTGTGTGGTGAGCATCATGAGCATTCCCAGGCTGATAAACTCAGGAGGCATAAACTCCTACAGAGCTCCAGAGACTTGTTCCCACAGACTCAGCAATTTAGATTGAGTTCAAAGAGGCCCAAAAGAAGAAACTGAGATTAAGCACCTCTGCATGAGTTCCCAGGGTCTGAGGCCTCAAACATAGACAGAGAGATTAGATTAAGATTCCGGTCACCAATTCCAATGGGTGTGTGGGTTTTTCCCACACCACCAAGCAATTCTCTGACATCAACTGGTTGTCCTACAATTCAATTCTGACTCTATCTACCTAGAGGTAGCATCAGATCCCATAGGTTAAATAAGGACTCAGTCCTACATGCCCCACCCCAATTCAGACTCCAATTGCAAATCCAGGTTGTCACCTGTGCTTCTGACCAACCAGCTATAGATCAGAGGTTCCAACGACCCCCTCCTTGGGTTCTATTCATTTGCTAGAGTGGCCCACAGAACTCAGAGAAACATTTTACTTATGAGATTACTGATTTATTATAAAAGGATGTAACTCAGGAACAGCCAGATGAAAGAGATGCACAGGGCAAGGTATGGGGAAGGGGTACAAAGCTTCTATGCTCTCTGAGCACACCACTCTCCCTACATCTCCCTGCGTTTATCAAACTGGAAGCTCTCTAAATCCTGTCCTTTTGGTTTTTTATGGAGGCTTCATTACATAGGCATGATTGAGTAAATCATTGACCACTGGTGATTGAACTCAATCTCTAGCATCTCTCTCCTCCCAGGAGGTCAAGGGGTGAGGCTGAAAGTTCCAACCCTCTAATCACACAGTTGGCTCCATAGGCAACTAGCCCCAATCCATAGGTTATCTAGGTGCTTTCCAAAAGTCACCTAGTTATCATAGCAAAAGACACCTTTTACCATTCTCATCACTTAGGAAATTTTAAAAGGGAATTAGGCGCTCTGTGCCAGAAAAGTGGTGGAAGACCAGAGACCCAAATACATATATTTTATTATAAATCATAATATCACAGTAAGCCTGCAAGAAATCCCCACACATGGAACCCTGAGATTTAGCCTTGATACTGAATTTCAAGGCTGAGTATACTAAGTTGACAGGCTTCTTCACCTACTCTGTGCCTTGAACCCATCTGGCAATCTGGTGAAGCCAATACATCCCTTCCCAGAATGTTTTTAAATGCATAAAGTAAAATATAGGATTACAAAGGAAACCAATTATATTAAAATAAAGCTATTGAAATATTACAAAACTAATTGTAACATGTGTTTATTAATGCATTAAGTACTATGATCTACTAGCAGGTTAAATGACTATGGTACTGTGACTTCAAATTAATGAGGAATGTAAACAGTATTTTAAGAGATCTGCTATGAAAAATATCTGTGTATTAGTGATAAAGTCATAGGTACTGCTAATACTACTGTGGTTGCCTACATTCATTATTGAAAGAAATGTCAAATTTCATTGGAGGTTAGTGAAAATAGATGTATCTTTTGCATTAAAATACATAGACATTCTAATTCTGTGCATGACACTTTATAAGTCTATGCATTCCAGGTTAAGTACTCCCACTCTAGACCTTACTCTAGAGCAAACATTTCAAGCTAGATTAAACCACTAGATGAAGATGACCAGATTTTCATATTGAAGACTGAACTTTTAAAATCTAAACCCAAACTCAGTCCCCAGCATGAGGACTCCAAGATTGAATTGCAGATTGAACCACCAAACTTAACTGCTAGTGTCTTAATGTAGAGGGTGTTTCCAGATGGAAATTTTCAGGCTAGGACCTATTTTGGGATTCCAGGGCAGACCCACCAGACAGAGATCCCCAGGTGAGGTTATCACATCAAGATTCCCTAGACTTGACTCCTCAGGCTACAATATCCCAGACTGAACTCCCAGTATCTAAGTATCCCAAAGCAGGCGAGACCCAGCCACCCATTCTGACCTCCAAGCTTGGCACTAACTTGGTGAAAGGCTTATTCATATCTTAAGCTACAAGTCAAGCTCCCAAACTGAATCCTTAGGTGTCTCAAGAGTGAACTGTCAGTTCTAAACCTGCAAAGTCATAGGGCCTCAAACTTAGCTCCTTGAAGGAGGATGGGGACAATATCCTGGGAGTGGACTCAGGCTGAGTTCCCAGAAGGACCCCTTACACTGAGGCCACAGATCAATCCCTCTACTGAAAATACAGACTGAGCCCATGTTCTAAAACAGTTTCCCTCAGACTGAAAGCCTCATGTCTGGGTTCCCAAATAATATGCCCAAAAGGCACCCAAGTTAGAATCCCCAGAGAGAACCACCAGTGTGCACCCCATAGTAGCCATGAGAAAGCATCTCATAGACTTAGACTTCAGAGAGTATAATTGATCAAGGGCCCCAGCTGCCATTCTGAAATTCATCCCCACATTTGTGCAGAAACCATGCTCCTCATGAGCTACTCTTGGACAGTGACTAAGTGTGGCAGATAATTTGGCAACTTTGGTTCAAGGAATCCCAGACAGCCTTGCCAAACTATTCTTGAACTGCATAACAGTCTAGAACACTTCCACTCAACCTTCTCTTTTTCTCTCCTTGGGTCAGACTGCACTGCTCTCCCAATATTCCATGATGCCCACCCCATTTTCTCTTATGGGCATTTTCCCTGATAAAATCCTTGCTCACTTAATCCCATCTTGGTGTCTGCTTCTCAGGACTAACACAAACTCCCTGACATGAGATGGTGAGGTTAATTGCTCCAGACTGAGCTGCCAATATGTGAGACCCTCAATTCCCATTTTCAGAATGAGCCTACAGATTGAGATCAGGAGCCAGAGCACTCCCAGATAAACTTCCAAGATCTCGGCCCTGAACTATACTACAGCCTGACTTCTCAGACCTGTAAGGAAAAGGAAGCAACTCAAGTGCACCTCAGAAGCTGCCAGATTGAACTCCCACTCTCAGAACCTTAGGCTTATGTTCACAGAATTAACAGCCAAGACCGACCCCCAGTCTAAGTACCCCAGAATGAGCTCCTAGATTATCCGTTTAACTGACCCTCTGGGGGAGATCCCACACTAAGCCCCCAGACTAAGTTCCCAAGACATACTAAAAATGAATCCCCAGCAGGCATCCAGAGAGATAAGGGTCCCTGAAAATCCAGACTAAAGTTGCCACCCTGAATCCTAAAAGTGATGACTAGAGGCTAATTCCCCAAATTGAGCTGGTTCCCTTAGATTGAGCCTCCAAAATCTGAGCCCACAAACCCAAAGCCCAGAACGAAACACTGAACTGACAATACAGAGACTCAAACAGACCCTGGGTAGACCCCCAAGAATCAGACTCCCAGATTGAACTCTCATATTGAAATACTAGACTGATTTCCCCAATCTAAGCACACCCAGACTGAGCCTCTATAAATGGAATACTAAGAATGGGAATCTATAGACTGAATTTACTAAAATGTCCACAGACTCAGAAATTGAACCAAGTCTTTTAGACGCAGCTTCTAGACCCAGGTTCCTTCAACTGTGATCATAAAACTGATTCTTAAAAATTGAGCTTCCAACCTTTCAGACCCTAAATTCATACTCCAGAATGAACACCCACGATGGTTTTCATAGAATCAGGGACTCAGGCTGAGACACTAGTGTGACAAGGCTGTTAGCTTCATACTCCTACTTCCATCCTCCCTTTCCTCCTTTGGAACAGAACCCATATTTTTCCTGGGTGGACCTAAGTCTAACTACAAGATTACATTTCCCAGTCGCCCTAGCAACTGGGTACGGTCATATGATATAAGCTTTGGCTAATGAGATTTAAGTGGAAGAGGGGGTCAGTTCCTTGAGACTATTTTTACATGAAAGAAATTAAGTCTTCTATCTTGTTTAAACCATTATTATTTGGTGGTTTTCTATTACATGCAATCATATCTGATGCCAGCTGAGCCCTCTTGAGTGGGATGATGTTTGAGCCACAATGACTCAGCACTCTAAACCTGAATCCTGAAGACCCAACAATAAATGACCCAGACAGAGCTCCTGACTGACCAATACAGTGAGATTGATCCCCAGTACTAAGTTAGAAGTGTCTGAGCCTCTGGAAGGCAACCATAAAGTAGGTGGCCCAATTTCTAGACCAAACTCCCAACATAATATCTCCAGATATCATGCCTGCCTGAGCCCTCTGAAGAAGTTCCCCAGGCTGTATACAAGAGATTTTATTTGCAGAATGAAGTTTCAGGTCTTCATACTGAGGGCACACTCTGAGCCTACCAAATTAAAACTTATCACACCAACCTCACAATGAACCCCTAGATGAAGCACCAGCTTATCACATCCAGAGTGAGCCCCTTGACTATGTCTAGTAGACAGACATCTCAGCTGGAACCCCCAAGATGAATTCTCCAGAGTAAAATTCCTAGGTACAGCTCCCTGAAACTGATCTACCAAACAGAGGTGCTGAGATCGAGTCCCTCAGGCTGACTCCAGACTGACTTACCTGCAGTGATAGCCACAGGCGATCTACTCAGTTTGCTCAGATCGAACTCAAATACAGGCCCTCAGAGGGAGTGCCTAGACTAAGTTCCCAAGCTGATTCCTCAGATTTAAATCTTCAGATCAAGCTTCTGTTCTGAAATTGAGACTATCAGTGACAATATTGAAACTCTTCTGAGCCCTGTGTTCCTAGAAAACAGCCACAGTAAAAAATCCTCCCACTCTTTTGTGCTCTGAGAAAGGGCTAACTGAAAAGAGCCTCCCTGTTCCCACATACTCCAAGATAAGACTCAGCTCCACCTTTCCTCAGTGACTCAGATAAGGCCTGTCTCTATCTTTCCTCACTACCCCATGGACTTACAGTGCTGAATACGTGCCAAGCACTGCACCAAGCAATAGGGAGCTAACAAGATAGAGAAAGGCTCTACTTTCACAGGGTTTACATTCAAATGAGGGTAACAGGGGAGAGAGGAACAGATTTTTATAGCGTGATCAGGGAAAGCACTTCTAAGGATGTAGTATCTAAGCTGTGCTCACAAGGAAGAGGAGATGGAGGGCCAAAGGAAGAAGATTCCAAGAAAAGGGAACAACAAGCACAAGGTCCAGGGTGACAGAACTTAGCTTGAGAGAAAAAGAGCTACAGGAGATGATGTGTGTGACACAGACAAGGGCTATGTTGGTCATAGCAAGAAGTTTGAATTTTATTTAAATTGCAATGGAAAATGTTTTATGCAGGGGAATAAAATTATGTGATTTACTTTTTTGAAAGACCACTCTGGATACTGTGTGGAGAAGGGATTATAGAGAGACCAAAATGGAAACAGAGAGACCATTGGGAAACTATTTTAATAGTTCACACAGGAGATAATGGTGGTTTAGTGTAGGTTAGTGATAGTAGAGACAGAGAGATATGGAGAAATTCAAGATAAATTTTAGAGATAAAATCAATAGTATTTTACAATAAGTACTACTGAGTGTGGAAGAGGTGAGGGAAGGGACGATTCTCAGCTTTCAAGTTCAGTAACTGCTAGTTATACTGAAATAGATGAGGGTGGCAGGAGGAACAGATTTGGGGGAAATATCAAGATTTCTGTTTTAGACATGTTTGAGGTGTATGTGAGATATTAAAGTGGAGGCAATAGTGACAATTAGGTCTACAAGTTCAAAGAACACCAACATTTAGAGGTCAGCAACAGAGAATGAAAAGAAATAGACATATTTCAAGAAGGAGAAACTGGTTGATTGTGTCAGATGCTACTGAGAAGACAAGTAGGATGAGAAAAGAAAAGTATCTGTTGGATTTGACAACATATCTTTGGTGACTTTGACAAGAGCAGGTTGCATGGAATGGTATGAAACTAGACTGGAGATGATTGAAGGATGAATGGGAGGTGAAGTGAAGAAACCAATGTGTCTTCAGAAGTTTTCTGTGAAAGGAACAGAAACAGGCAGTAGCAGGAAGAGCTCCTAGAATTCAAAGGGGACTCTTAAAGATTGTAGATAGTAGAGCATGTGCATTCACTGATGGGAATCACACAAAAGAGGAGAAACTGGTGATGCAGAAGAGATGGGAATAACTGAAGGAGTGAAGTCCTTGAATAGGTGGGAGGTGTTTAAAGCAAAAGTGGAGGGACTAGTCTTTGATATGAGGAAGGACAGTTCCTCCATGTGACAAGTCAGAAGAGGAAGTCGAGTGTAAAGAAGATAGTCAATCTGGTGATAAAATAGAGGAAATCCCCATTTGAATATATCTGTCTTGTCAATAGTGACCATGAGGCCATGAGCTGAAGGTGAGGACAGAAGCTGAGATGTGGGAGGTTTGGGAAGTTTGGGAGGAGAGGGGAAGGTATGAAATAGCTATTTTTGAGAGTGTGGAGGTGAGCATAGCAGGATTGCTATGTTATTAAGGCCCATTTGAGGTCTGCAATCAATAATATAGAGTGAAATCAATTGACTTGTGTGGTTTTCTCTGATAACATTCAGCTGCATTGATACACATGTTGAATAGGTGGAGCATTGTAACTAACCTGGGTTATGTTTGGCCAGGCCAATATAAAGATGGGAAAGGGGGCTATGTTAGTTTTCTAGACTGTATAACAAATTACCACAAACAGTGGCTTAAAATAACATGCATTTATTATCTCACAGTTCCAATGAGGAGTCTGGGAACAAATTACCTGGGTCTTTTCCTTCAGGATCTCGTAAGGATGCAATACGGATATTAAGTGGGACTGCGGTCTCATCAGAGTCTTGATTAGGTAAAATATCCACTTCCAAGCTCCCTCGGGATATTAGAAGAATTCATCTTCTTGAAACTGTTGGACTGAGGTCCTCGTTTTCTTACCAACTTTCAAACAAGGGTGGCTCTCAGCTACTGGAAGCCAAATTCTTTGCCATATGGCTCTCTCCATAGGCCCTTTCACAAAATGGCAGCTTATTTCTTCAAAGCTAGCAAGGGAGAATCTCTTTAATTCCAGTCTGCTAAGATGGAGTCTTAGGAGAGTGATATCCCATCATTTTAGTCAAATTCTATTGGCTAGAAGCAAGTTGTAGATTCCACTTATGCTTAAGGGGAGGGAATTACACAGGGCATGAACACCAGGTGGTGGGGATCACTAGGGGTCACGTTAGGGTCTGTTAGACATAAGAGCTAGAATAGCAAGGATGTTTGCAAGGGAGTGATTATAATGATGAATAATGAAATCTAAGCTGGGTGTATTAGTTTTCTGTTGGTACATAACAAATCATCACAACTGTAGCAACTTAAAACAACACATGTACTATCTTACAGTTTCCAGGATGTCCAAGCACAGCTTATCTGAATGTGTGAACAAATCTTTTTAAAATGAGCCTCTTCTTTTGGATATGCACAGGTTCACAAAAGGGCAGACAGCTTGTTGAGTGGATCACAGGCGAGATTTCAGCCCAGGCCCCACTCATCCTCTAGACTGGGCATGCTTATATAATGCATAAACTATACAACCATATACAACAGCCAAAGCAGAATGTGTAGGGGAAATGATCAGTATGAGGTTAGCCTCAGCTCTGCCACCACCTAGCTAGACAACCTAGGGCCAGCTACCTCCCCTCTCTGAGCCTCAGTTTCTTTGTTGGGCAAATGGGGCATAATCATACCTATTTTACAGAGTTGTCATAAGGATTAAAGGAGCTAATTTACACAAAGCATTTGATGGGGAGCCCTGAAGAGAGGGTAATGGGATCTGGGTCCTGCCATAGGGAATACTCAGTCTGGTAGTATATGTGGCCCACTGCAGGCAGGGACCACTTCAGTTCATCTAGTGTCTCTCACAGTCTACTCATTCCTCCACTGTATTTCCTTTTCTGTGAATGGTCTGTTCATATCCCTTCCTTATTTTTTTGGGATGTCAAAGCTTTGTATCTAGTGGTACAGAGATGGAAGAAAATGATTGGTATTCATTTATTCATTCATTCCAAGAGTGGTATCTGGGACAACCTGTTAATAATTTTCTATTATAAAGTTCTCTTGGGAGCTGAGGGACTTCTGTCTATCCAGCCTTCCTTTCTATCCTGTAAGTTCTCCCCCAGCCTTGAAATAATTCCATTTTTGCTTAGGGTAGCCAGGATCACTTTTTGTCATTTGCATCCAGAGAATCATGATCAAAACCCATAGGTATAAGTGAGGAGAGAAGGTTGAGCTGGCCTTCAGTCAACCTCATAAGAATGACTTTGAGGGGATAGAGTTAAATAGCATTCTGAATACTATTGAATGAAGTCTAACCGATTCAAGTTTTGCTCCCTATGGGTGGACTCTAAGAAATTGCTATGTGATATACAATAATAAGCTGATTGTAAACCAAAGTGTGAGTGGACATAATAGCTCATGCTATTTGCTCTTGGAAAATTTCTGGAGTCTTGGAAACAGCCATTTGGCCAAAATGTTGGGCAGTTTGGTACCATCGTTTATGAGAACGGTGTGGACAAGCAAACTTTACTCAAATTTTTGCTTCTTCCTCTATGGTATCTGCTCCATACCAAATAAGGCCCTAGATGGAAATTCTGTAAGAGTGTTCCATTACCTTGCCTGGGAGAAACCAGAGCTGAATAGTTCCTGGCATTCCCAGCTGCTGGGCTTTACCCACAATAATGTCTACATCCTCAGGCATTCATTTCATCTCTGGGAAACAGGACTTCATATGAGGGTTTTATTCAAAGATTAACCCTCACGGAGATGTTAAATTTTTAATTTTTTGTTCCTAAGGAAGAACTTTCTGAATTGTTCTTATCAGCTTGGCAATAATCTCTCAGGTGCACACTGAAAATCTTGAACTTTGTCTTGCAGTTATGTACCTGAATTGTGAGAACAGTGAGTTTGGAACATCAAGGTTAGATCACCCTTTAACCATATCTCCCTCCTGCCACATAGTTTTTTAATAAGCTTCCTCATTTGTAATGCCAAATATTCTGAACATGGCCTTCCAGCAACTTAATGAACTAAAACAATTAAAGATTACTTTGACATCAGTGTAAAGAATCATACCAATGTGCAAAACTTTAATAAAACTGATTGAACAGTCAAGCATCTATGCACATAGTTCCTCAGTTTTCTTCCAGTTGTTGCTAGACAAAGAAACCTTCTATTACTTTGATGATGTCCAAGAGCCTTAATAGTCAATGAGACTCACAAAATAGAATGTCTTTGATGACATCGGCAGCACATAAAGTCTGAAAACTATGTGCTGGCTATATGGAGAGACAACAGTTCTTTGACCCAGTTGCATGCTGAAGGGAGATTGCTTTCTCTTTTCCTCCCTCTCTCTTTCCCTTCCTTCTTTCTCCCTTCTTCCCTTCCCTCCTCCCTCCCCTCCTTTTCTCCTCAACTCTCCTCCTTTCTTCCTCTGGTTGTAAGCCTCAGAATCCAATTCTGTCACCTTGAATACAAAATATAATTTACTGTAAGGCTACAGAGAACTTAAAGAATGGAAGGAAAGGCTGAAGATTCTGATCAGCAAGGGCAGGTTTTAGAGCAGCTCTGGACTGATGGGCTCTTAAGGTTGCTGCATCTGGATAAAGGTACTCCATCATCTGCTTACTCACTCTATTCACTTTCTACTCAAAGGGTGATCTGTGGACTAGCAGCATTGGCCTCATCCAGGAGTTTTTCAAAAAGGTAGGATATCAGACCTCATTGACTCAGAACCTGCATTATAACAAGACTCCCAGGTGATTCATATGCATATCAGAGTACAGAGAAGCCTGTCCTATTCAAAACCCAGCTGGTCTAGTTTGGGTCTCGTGCCTGTCCCTTGACTAGAGGAGAGTATGGTACCATCATTGACAGTCCTGCCAGACTATATCCAATGGGGAAAGTGATAATTCAAATCTCCTAAATCAGGGTGCTGTTACTGAAAGAATAGGAAGTGAATGCTGGGTAGATGAGAAATTACGCTGTTTTAAATTGCCCCGCTCGGTCCCATAGCCACTTTTGTTACTATATACCCCAGGAGCAGTCCTTTTCACTGGGGGCTTCCCTGAGTTGCCAATTCTTTCTCTTTCTATTCCTTCTCTAGCAATCCTAATCCCAAATTCCCTTAAAGAGAACAATGTACTGTATTGAATAGTGTCCTTCCCCTCAATTTATGTCCACCTAGAACCTATGAATGTAACCTTATTTGTAAATATGGTCTTGCAGCTGTAATAAAGTGAAGAAGATGAAGTTATACTGGATTAAGATGGGTCCTAAATCCAATGAATGGTGTCTTTATAAGAAGAGGGGATTTTAAACACAGAGACACAAAAGACAGACACACAGGGTAAAGGCCATGTGAAGACAAAGACAAAGATTGGAGTAATGGATCTAAAAGCCGAGGAATACCAAGGATTGCCAAGAACCGCCAGAAACTAGGAGAGAGGCATGGATCAGAGCCAACTCAGGTGACACTTTTATTTTGAACTTCAGGCCTCCCGAGCTGTAAGAGGATAAATTTCTGCTGTTTTAATCCATCCAGTTTATGGCATCCTTAAGAAACTAATACAAATATGAATGCTCTTGTTTCCTACTAGAGGAGTTAGGAATGGTAAGGCAAAAGAAGAAAGCACAAAGATTAAGACTTTAAGATCTTATCCTGAGATTTTTAGCATGGCCTACACCTTGCTAATCAAAGTGGGTCCAAGGAGCAGCAGAATTACAGTTTAAGAGAGGCTGGCCTGAGGAAATTCTGACATATTCCACAGCATGAATGAACTTTGAGGACATTATGCTATGTGAAATAAGCCAGTCACAAAAAGGCAAATACTGTATAATTCCACTTATATGAGGTGCTTATTATAGGTAAATTCACGGAGACAGGAAGATCTGTGATTGCCAGGGTCTGAAGAGAGGAGGAATGAGAAGTTACTGTTTAATGGGTACAAAGTTTCAGTTTTGCAAGAGAAAAAGAGTTCTGGAGCTGGATGATGGTGATAGTTACACAACAATGTGAATGTATTTAATGCCACTAAACTGTGCACTTAAAAATGGTTAAGATGGTAAACTTCATGTTATGTCTATTCTACCACAATTAAATTTTTTTTTTTAAAAAAAGGCCTGGCCTGCAAAGTTATTTCTGGCCCCTGACACCTCTATAGCCTCATTTAGTCCCATTCTTTCTCTCACTTTGTGCTCCACAACTAGGAGTTTCTTTCTGTTCCCCTAGTGTACCACCTGTGGATGTTAACAAGATGCTGCTCTCTCTTCCTGAAACACTTCCCCACCCTTTGTCTAATATTGAATGTCCCTTTCTCAAGGCAAATGCTTCTTGACACTACAAACCAGCTTGAGGCCCAACTGCACATTCTCAAGGTACCCTTACTTTTCCTTTCTAGTGGTGATTGCAGTTAAATGCTTGTACAATTGATTGTTTAATGTCTGTGTTTCCAACTAGAAAGTCAGCTCCACAAGGACAGAAACTGTGTCTATTTTGTTAGTGCTATATCCTTATCCAAGAACAGTTAGATATTTAGTAAATATTTGCTGACTGTCTGAATGAATGACCCACTCATTGATGATTCACGCTCCTTACCTTCTGCAATCCAAGGCCTGTGAGCCTCAGCCATGTGGGTCTAGAAACCTAACTTTGAAGAACAGAGGTGATCCAACTCAGAGCTGGATGACACAAGCAAACTGTACACTCAATTACTCCACAAAACAAATACCATTTAATTAATTTATGCGGTGGCTGCTTGGTTGGGCAGAGAACCAGTGCCAAGAGAGATGGAGCATCTTGAGTGATATTTGCCTAATGAAAGAAAATGAAACAGAAAATACCTCTAAGTGATTGGTATTTTCCTGTCTCTGACCTTGCATCTCTGTTAAGGTTGTTGGTTGTGAACAACAGAAACTAACTCTGTGCTTGTAGAATCCATGCGTGACTGGAAGACAAGGCTGAGGATGGCGCAGGAAATAAGGAAGCCACAATAATGCTATAGGGAGTGAAAATCTACATGCTCTTCCCTCCATCTTTGTGTTTTTGGCTCATAATTCAAAGACAGCATCTGGTTGGCTAAGCTTAGGTTATAAGCCTATAGACCCTTCAACACACTAGGGAGAAAAGAGGTACTATTTACCTTATTTAGGTTTTCACAGTGGCTTTTACTGTCCCACCAAGACTACATACAATGGGTATATTAATCAATTAATTAAGCTGTAAATAACTTCGAACCATACTCAACTAGCTTAAATAAAAATAAATGTATTATTCTACAAAACACAAAGTCCTAAAGTAGGTGGCCTTCTGGGTTGGTTAATTCAGTACCTCAAGGACCCAGTCCTTTCACTTTGCAATTGTGTGAAACTCAGTGCATTGACTTTGTTTTTAGAAGCTACCTTGCCTTGCTGGCTGCTGAGTCCCAGCACCACTTCCAGATAGGGCAATATCGAAGACAAACCAAAGAATGATTGCTTCCTTGTTTGTTTCCTTTTCAGATCAAGGAAACCTTTCCCATAATACCACTCCGCAGTGGACCTCCCTTTCTGTCTCATGGGTCAGGATAAGGTCACATTCTCCTTATTTAACCAATTGTTGGAAAAAGAATGGGACCACTATGACTGGCTTAAATCAATAGTTCTCAAACTTCTTGGCCTCAGGACATCTTTATACTCTTAAAAATTATTGAGGACCTCAAAGAGCTTCTGTTTATATGAGTGATAGCTGCCAGTTTTTACAATATTAATAATATTAGTAACTAATATTATTTTAAAATATGATTATAAAAAAAACAACAAAAAATGTACTAACTTTGTGTGTTTCCATATAGATTCAAGGAAATCTTTGGGATTGAAAAGTTGTGATGTATTGGATGAGGATAAGGTTGCAGAGATTTTAGCAGGTACAACTGAAGACAGCTAGTAACTACAGTAGAAGTACTAAGATCAAACAGAATTTATATGTTAAATCTTTAAAAAGTAGAAAATACAAGAATACACTAACACACATTCCATTAACTGTCAGAATTATGACATGATGATATTTCATGTAACCCCTAGAAAACTTCGTTGTATACTGGTAAAATAATGAAAGTGAAAAAGGAAAATGACATCATGAAAAGAGTTTTTAGCATATGTGCTGCCAAAGTGAGCACATGAAAAGAGTTTTGACCTTGCAGTCTGAGAACTGGCTTAAATCAATGAAGACTCAGTCCTGAGTCACATAGGAGAAGAGTGGGTCCTGGAACAAGCAGGGCTAGGACAGGTTGGAAGAAGGTGACAACGGACAGAGACCTGATACAGTAGGTCAGGAAGAATTCCCCAATGACCAGAAAGGAAGGGGAAGAAGTGAGTCTGGGCAACCATAAATCAATGAGTAGTGTCCTCTAATCTCTCTCCCCTGGATAGGACTAGCCACACTATTCCAATTCTGCATATCTCCTTTTCAAGGCTGGGCACACTTGTCTGTGGAACCATTCTTCCTTCAGATATGTTCATAGCCCTGATGAATTTGTGTAGGCACTTGGCCACCTTCAATTATATGTTGATCTCATTAGATCAGTGATTCCTAAACAGCAACCACCGGAGAATCACTTTAGAATGTTTGCCAAGACCTAGTACCACCTTGACTATTATTTACTTAGCCTTTATCTTTAAATCAACTCAATCTATTTCAAAAAGAACATTTTATTCACTATCCACCCCATTGATTGAAAGTCTCTTTACGCTTCTTCAAGGAGTCTCAGGAAAAATGATCTACCAGACTATTGATTATTCATTAGAATTACATTTGTGTGGGGGTTAAATTGGTTTTAAAAGCCTTTTCTGTTTTCATTGTCTTATCAGATGCTGTGGTCTAGGCATAACTAGTGGTTTAAATGATGTGGTTTCTTAGAGGAGTTTTCTTTCCTAGAAAGTCAAACCAAGCTCTTAGACCATCATTAATTGCACCTCCTGCA
Source organism: Eonycteris spelaea (assembly GCA_003508835.1). NCBI lineage: Eukaryota > Metazoa > Chordata > Mammalia > Chiroptera > Pteropodidae > Eonycteris > Eonycteris spelaea. The sequence goes on from PUFA01000574.1 coordinate 119,754, forward strand.
AGACAAAAGAGGAAGTTTTAAATTCCTCATTTTTTTCACTTTTCCCCTTCAGAATGAAGGGGAAAAAAAGATTACAAGTGTAACAACGCCCCCTTTTCCCTGCTACCCCTCCCCCTCAGCCCCTCCTGAGGGTCAGCCTTATTCAGGCCTGTGAGGTGGGAGGCCCCAGTGGCTCAGAACAGCTGTGGAAGGTCCAGACTCTCAGAGGTTGCTCATCCTTAAACCAGGGAGGAGGAGGAAGGGTAGACTGGGGGTGGGGCAGACACAAGAGACAAAGAGAGTTGGGGGTGGAGGTGGGGGCAGGATGGTGTGAGGGTGGTGAGTTAGAACAACCTAAAGATCAACCAACCCATTTAAGAGAAGAGAGAGACAGAGCAGAAATTTGAATCACAGAAAAGAAAAAGCGGTAACACAAAGATGAGGCCAGTAAGGAGAAAAGGTCATAGATAGACAAAGGCAAGGTAAGACAGAAATGAAGACAAGAAAGGGTAAAGAAAAGTGGGTAGAACCGACTCCTCTAACTTCCCCTTTCCAGGAAATGATTACCATTTTCTGAGTACCACTCCATTAAATCTCCTTAGGGTAATCTCATATCTCTCATGCCCAAGTCCATGCAGTGCACCTAGCCTCCCCCTGCAACACTGGTGGGCCTTAGAGAGCCAATGTAGGTTTGGAACAAGGGAAGACATACCTATGCAACATCATGATGCCACCAACTGCCACACAGCCAGCTTTGTAAGAGCTTCCCTCACTAATTTTCATCCTACTTGCTCCATCAACTTCCTCTTTTCAGGGAATATTATATTTATTGTACAAATGAAGAAACTGAGTCTTCAGAAAGTGATTTGTCAAAGATCCCTTAGGACTACTTAGTCCTAGTACCTACTAAGTGCCAGGTCCAATCTAGCTGCTTTGAATATATATTTGATCCTCACAACAATCGTATAACATTAAGTGAGGGTTAATATCCTCATTTCTCACAATTTGCACAGATGTATAACTGCTCTTGGACACCCTTGGAGAGGACAGCCTATTGGCTATTGTCCTTCCTAGGGGCCAAAGCTCCTCCATCCCCCAGAGTAATTACCTCCATCTCTCCCTTAGGGGAGTTGTTTAGGACTGGAATGAGTATGAGCCCACATATTTGGTGGACATTAGAGCCACTCTTAGAGAAGCAATAACACGCGAATTCTTTCTAGGGCTAGGGCAGGGAACCAGGACTAAGGATTTCCTCAGCATACTCCTTGTGTATTTTCCTCTGCCCACTCTGCTGACCTCGATCAAGCAATCATCATCTCTCATCTAGATTACCCAGTCTCTTTGATCAGGACTGTAGACAGTGTGTGGTTTGTGTACTGCATAAGGACATCTGGCTGAGGGCCCAGTAGGGGCTAAAGTCCAGCTTGTATTCTAGTGCTAAATCATGCACCCTGGAGTGGGGCTACATCTGTAAGAAGAAGGGGAATCTTTCTCTTAGGCAAAGGCCCTTTTTTTCCTGAGCCAAGTGCCATGAGACTATATCTACCTGGAGGAGTCACCTTTTCCAAAGTAGTACAATGATAAGCAAACAGCACCTAAACAGCAACCCTGTTCTTGCTTCCACACTTGCCTCCTTCAACCTGTTCTCTCAGCAGCCAAAGCAGTCCCGTGAAAACCCAAGATGAACACACATCCTCCTCTGTTCAAAATCCTCTTACAGCTCTTACCTCACTCAGAGTCAAAATCAAAGTCCTTACAGAGGCCCACAAGGCCCTACATGACCTGGCCTCCAAACACCATTACAATCTTAACTCCTACCTCCCTCCCCTTCAGTCATCCTATCCCACCCTCACTGTACTTCTTCCAGTTTCTTAAACATTAAAAGCCCATCTCATCTCAGAGTCTTTGTACTTGCTTTTCCTGCTGCCTGGAATTCCTTTAGATATCCCCATCACTGACTCCTCAAGTCTAGGCTCCTTAAAGAGGTCTTCCCTGACTACCTCATCTAATATGGTCCTTCCCACTCCAACCCCAAGTGTCACTTGATTACACTTCCTGTTTTATTTTCTTCATGTAACTTATTACTCTCTGAACTTATCTTGTTTATTTATTAAGAATCTGTCTTTCCCCACTGGTAAACAACCTAATTACAGCCAAGCCTATGTGTGCCTTGTACTTCGTTGTATCTCCAGTATCTAGAACAATGCTTGGCCCAAAGAAGATGCTGAATAAATTTATGTTGAATGAATTAATTGATGGCTTTTCTCTAGTAACCAAAAATACAGCCTCAGCTAGAGAGTCTCAAATATATAATCACCCCCACAGGGGAAAAGAGTTGATATTTAGGGAACAGACTTAGGATACTCTCAGTTCCACAAGTCCCACATTAGCACCCAGAGCACAAGTAGTGGGAAGGAAAAAGATTTGTGACATCATTGGATTACAGTGAACACTCTCACTTCCAAAGTTTCCTCCATCATTGCATCACTCATTCAGTATTCAAAGTCCTGAAAGAGAGCCAAATTTGGGTCAAGTGCCTACATGGTGTCTATACCAGGGGGAGGTAAAAAAAGATATGGCCCCATTGGCTTTTGTAACAGGAGCCAGCAGTGGAAAACAGGTGTTGGGATTTCCCCTTTTGCTAAGACTACACACAGTGGAAAGTATGAAACTGGATAGCCCAAAAAACAACTGTCATGTTTTTAGGAAATGAAGTGGGAGCCTCAGTCTGAAGCAATCACTTGACAATTGCCATGAGGAAGTGAAAGGGAGGTGATGAGATTCTTATTTTTTTTTTAATTTTTAAAATTTAGTTTCAAGTATACAATACATTGGTAAGACATCTATGTAGTTCATAAAACAATCCCCCGATTGTACCCTCCATTCCCTGAGATCCTTAAAGGTACTGGTTGGTATGGCCATCTTGCCAAATAAAAAACCAAAGCAGAACAAGTGTCAAAACTTGTCAAGGAAGCAAAAGGCCCACAGAGTTCTGCCACCAAGTTGAAGGTGGATCGATCTCTTCTGGGGAATTTTATTTTCTTTTAAAATTTTTAATTTTTAAAATCCTTCAAAATTGTTTTAAGTTCTGTATCTCTGAGGCCTATAATTGGGTTGATTTGCTAGATCATTGTGGTGGAGAGATTCAAGGATCACTCCCCCCCAAAATTCTCACCTCCTGATGTCTGTGCATTTGTCACTCCTGTGAAAATGTTATGTTATACATGACTCTGCCTCAGAAGACTAGAGTCAGAGAAACTCTCCCTTGCTTATTCTGATGAAGCCAGTACCTGCAGTGCAGCCTGGTAAGACTCTGAAGGAGAGACCCCGACTTAGCTGTGCCAAGACTCTTGACCCACACACACTGGGAGATGATAAATATGTGTGTTGTTTTAAGCCACTAAATTTGGTTATTTGTTACATAGCAATACAAAATCAGTGCACTTCTACTCCTTAGTGGCCTCATCATCAATCCAGACAGGGTACCACATGGAGATAATAATAGCACTTTCTTCATAAGGTTGTTATAAGGATACCATGAGTTTAATTTTGTAAAGGGCATAGAACAGTTCCTGGCACATTATCTGAGCGTTTTTACTCTCTTGTGTCTTTTGATGCACAGAAAATTTAAATCTTGATGAAGTTTAATTTATCAATTTTTTTCTTTAGTTCTTGTACTTTTGGTGTCATATCTAAGAAACCATTGCCATATCCAAAGTTATTAACATTTACTCTTACCCTTTCTTCAAATAGTTTTATAGTTTTAATTCTTATATGGTTGTTGTATAGGTTTCTGATCCATTTTGAGTTCATTTTTGCATATGTGTTGAGGCAATGCTGCATCTACATTCTTTTGCATGTAAATATTCAATTCTTTTAATACCATTTGTTCAAAAGACTATTGTTTCCCTATTTCATAGTCTCGGCAACCTTGTTGAAAATCAATTGACCATAAGTGTATGGGTTTATTTCTGGACTCTCAATTCTATTCTATTAATCTGGATATCTATCCTTATGCATTACCACACTGTTTTGATCACTGTAGTTTTGTAGCAAGTTTAAAATCAGGAGATGTGAGTCCTCTAGTTTTGTTCTTTTTCAAGATTCTTTTGAGCTATTCAGAAAACCCTTTTATTTTTTTAATATTCACTACCTACATCACTTTCTACAGCCGACAGTTTGCACTTTCACGAAGAACCACTGTTCCTTTTGTCTTAGAGCAATTTGAGATCTATAATCCCACTAACTTTCTAGTGCTGATGAGTATTTATAGTCTGGAGTTGAGAGTGGCAATGTCATGTTGATTTCTCTAAGTAAAAAAGTGTACAATTACCTGGAAATGCTAAGTAATGTTTTGAAGGTTACTTCTCCCAGGTAGCCTTAAAAATTGAAACGTGAAATTGTAATCATTTTGTTGCTGATGTAAATGGATCCGTGGTTTAGACTTTATTTACATGAACAATGCAGGAGACATGCAACCTGAATTCAACCCAATAGGCTTGGGGAAGCTGCTTTCTCTTGACATAGCATTTGATCTAGGAAAGTGAGCTGTGAGAGCTCTACTCTGTTTGTTACATATGTAGCTAAGCTTGTAATTTTCTTCTTGTTTTCATGAAAAAAAAAGTTAGAATTGATTGCCATGTCAAAGATAACTCCATAGTTTATGACAAATAACAGCAGCAGCATTCTTATTAAATTTACTTTAAACATTTTAATTGAAAATGTTTTTATATAATTGTAGATTCACATGCAGTTGTGAGGAATAATACAGAGAGATTTCTTATACACTTTGCCTATTTTCCCCCAAAGGTAACATTTTGTAAGACTCACGTGTGTGTATGTATGCATGTATTAAATTCTATACAACCGTATTACCTGTGTAGGTACATGTGTCTATCACCACAGTCAAGATACAGAAGAGTTCCATCACCACAGGGTCTCTTATGTCGCTCTTTTATAACCACGCTACCTCTCTACTGTGCTGCCTCCCCACTCTCACTGGCAATCACTAATCTCTCCTCCAATTATAAAACGTCATTTCAAAGGTGTTATATTGACCAAATCATAACCTTTGGGCATTGGCTGTTTTCACAAACCTTAATTCTGTGGAGATTCATCTAAATTGTTGCATGTATTAACAGTCTGTTCCTTTTATTGCTGAGTAGTATTCAATGAGATGAATGTCCCGCAGTTAGTGTAAACATTGACCTATTGAAAGGCATCTGGACAGATTCTAGTTCTTAGCGATTATAGATGAAGTTGTTATGAACATTCATGTACAGGTTTTTGTGTGAAAATAAATTTTCATTTCTCTAGGATAAATGCCCAGAAGTAAAATTGCTGGGTCATATGGTAATTGCATATTTAGTTTTTGTTAAGAGATGGACAAAGTCTTTTCCAAGTGGCTATAGCATTTCACATTCTTATCAGCAATTTATGAGTATACGGCTTCTCTGCATCCTCGCACCATTTGATGTTGTCACCATTTTTATTTTAGTTGTTCTAATAGGTAAACAGTGAAATCGCGTAGTGGTTTTAATTTGCGTTTCCTAAGAGCTAATGATGCTGAGCACCTTTTCATGTGCTTCTTTGCCATCTCCATAGCCTTTTAAGTGAAATGTCTACTCATATCTTTTGTCCATTTTCTAGTTGAACTGTTTTTTGTTTTAACTATTGAATTTGAGAACTCTTTATTATATTCTACATACTAGTCTTTTGTTGAATATGTGGATGGCAAATATTTTCTTTCAGTTTGAAGCTTATCTTTTCTATTATTATTAAAATTACTTGGGTAACATTGGTTAATAACATTATATAAATTTCAGATGTACAATATTACAATATGACATCTGTATACTCTATTATGAGCTCACCAAAAGTCTAGTTTCCTTCTGTAAACTGTTTTGTTGTTGTGTTGTTTTGTTTTTTCCTTCTGTATACTCTTATCAGGGACCTTCACAAAGCAATTTTAATTTTGATGATTCGATTTATCCGATTTTTTTTTTGGATTGTGCTTTTGGTGTCACATTTAAGAACTCTGCTTAGCCTAGTTCCCAAAGATTTTTTTTCCCCTAAAAGTGTTATAGTTTTATGTTTTACATATAAATCTAAGTTCTACTTTGAGTTAGTTTTCACATAAAGTGTGACATTTAAGTCAAGACTCATATTTTTGTCTATGAATGTCTAATTGCTTCAGCGCCGCTTGTTGAAAAACTATTCCTCTATTAACTGCCTTTTTTTTGTCAAAAATTATTTGGGAATATTTGTGTAGATCAATTTCTGGGCTGTCTATTCTTTTCCATTGACATATGTGCCCATCCTTCTGCCAGTACTACAGAGTCTTGATTACAGTAGCTATAAAATAAGCCTTGAAGTTGAGTGGACTGATTCTTCTCACTTTATTCTTCTTTTTCCAAATTGTTAAGCTATTGTTTAGCTTGTGTCTTTTATATACATTTTAAAATAAGCTTGTCTATGTCTACAAAAATGTTGGTTGGAGTTTGATAGAAATTGCACTAATCTTATAGATTAATTTAGAGAGAGAATTAACATCTTTACTATGGTGAGTTTTGCAATCCATGGACATAGTGTTTCCTGCCTTTTATTTAGGTCTTTGATTTCTTTCATCAGCAGTTTATAATTTTCAGCATTCAAGTCTTGTACATGTTTTATTAATTATATCTCTAAATATTTCATTTTCTATGGAATGACTGTGACATTGTGTTTTCAATATTGGTTTCTGCATAATTATTGTTAGTATAGAGAAATATGATTGATTTTTGTGTGCTAATTTTATATTCTACAACATTGCTGCTGAATTCATATATTAGTTTAGGGTTTGCTTTTTGGGGGTAGATTTCTTATAATTTTCTACATAGGCAATTGTGTCAACTATAAAATAGAAGAGGTATCTTTTGTAGGTGCTCTTTATCAAGTTGAGATAGCTCTCCTCCATTTATAGCTTACTGAGAGTTTTTCATGAATAGTTGTTGGGTTTGTCAAATGCTTTTTCTATGCCAATTGATATAACCATATGAGTTTTATTCTTTAGCTTGTTGATATGATGGATTATACTGATTGATTTTCTTATATTGAACCAGTCTTGCATACCTGGAATAAAGTCCACTGAGTCATGGTTATAATTCTTTTTAAATATTGCTAGTTTAAATTTACTTTTGAATAGAATTAGAGGATTTTTTTTGTATTTGTTTCAACTTCAGAATTTTGATGTATTTATTTTTCCTTTTACTTTATATTTACCTCCCTCCCCAGAACCGGCCTTTCTTTTTTTGTGTAACAAATGAGAGTGAGAAAGATAATTATTTGAAAAGATTAACTTTATTTCTTATTGTCAACACAATTAAATGCATTTAAAAAGAGGGTTAATGAGCATTTTCCTAAGTTCCAAAGCTGGCATGAGAGTCTTAAAGAAGTCAATGAACCAAACATGGCTGTTTATGCAGATGATGCCCAATCTTTATTTCCTGCCAGATTTCTTCTCTGCACTCCAGATCTAGATCTCCACTTGCCTACTGAACATCTCCCTGTGAAGGTCCCATAAGCACTTAAAATTTAACATGTCTCACCAAACTCATGTCTTGTTACCGAAACTTATTTCTGTTTCCTACCTCAACTGGTGGCATTACCATTCACACAATGACTGAAGCCAGAAATGTGATAGTTATTTCTCCTGCTCCCCGCCCAATTCTTCCAATTAAAGCCTGATGACGCTACAACTAAAGGTCTATCAAATCAGTCCCCTCTTCTCCATCTCCACAGTCACCTTCCTAACTCCAGCCTGAACATCTCATGTTTTGATTATTGCATTATTGCATTTGCCTCTTTTACTCTAATTTTCCTCCTTCGGTCTACTCCCTACAATGGCCCCTGCCGATTTTGTCCTGGTAAATGTTTAACAGCAGGCTCTCTAGGAAAAGAGGTCTAATTTGTAGCATTTGCTGATATCCGTGATATAAATATTCTCATCATAACTGATTTCAACCTATTAACATGTCAGTTGGCTTGCAAAATTTCTGAAATTTTAAGAATCGTCTCTCTTGGTAGCTGTTAGGAGCCAGCTCCAGAAAACCACCAGCACAACTGAATCTTTGTAACATGCAAATTTGACCAGGTCGTTCCCTTGATTAAAACTTCAATGATTCCCCATTACCAGCAGGATAAAACCCAAGTTCTTCAGTTCAACATTTCCATTTCTTTGTGATTTAGCCACTATAGACTTCACCAGCTTGACCTCAGACTTTATCATCTTCACCAAACCACAACTACAACCACATACATTCTGGATGGCTCAACATTCTTGGATTCTTGGAGGTAGAAGTCCAAGGTTAGGGTGCCAGCATAGTTTTGATAAGGGTCCTCTTCCAGGATGTAGATGACCATTTTCTCCTTATATCCTTATGTCCTTACATGGAAGAGAGGGCAAGAAAGTTCTCTAGGGTCTCTTTTACAAAGGAACAAATTCCATTCATGAGGATGCCACCATATTGATCTAATCACCTTTCAAAGGCTCACCTCCTAATATCTTTGCATTGGGGTTTAGGATTTCAACATAAGAATTTTGAGGTACACAAACATTCAGTCATAACAGTTGGTAAGTTGTTGAGCAAAATGAGGGTGAAGAAGTATCCACTGCAGTTGGTAACCTAGAGTTAACTGGTGGCAATTTTGCTGGAGTAGTGGGGACTAATATCTACTTCCAATGGGTTGAGGAGAGAAAGGAATGTGACATCAGCTCTACAATGCTACCTGGTACCATCTGAGGTTGGTGCATATTAACCAAGATCTTTGTTTCTTCTTGGGAGACAGTGTGTAATACTATACAGATTACAAAGACAGACCTTGGAGTCAGACTGCCTGGTTGGAATTTTGACTTAGTCATTTGCTAAGTAATATGACCTTGGGCAAATAACTTTTCTTCTCTGTGCCTCAGTTTTGTCATTTATGAAGTGAAGATAGGTTGTTGTGAGATATATAAAAATTAATCTGTGTGACATAGAACAGTGCCTGGCTCCCAATAAGTGCTAATAAAATGGTAGATCTGATTAGTATTTCATTTTTGTCTTTCAGAGAGATCTTTGGATTGGAATCTTGGAGGTCAGGCTTCCAGTCCTACTTCTGCCACAGATACCCTGAGTGACCACGAGTAATTCACTTAAAAAATAAGCAAATCAAAACAAAATAGTCTTAGAAATTCTGGGATCTGGAATAAGTTCCAACCTATCTGAATGGCAACCTACAACACATTCAGAATGGGTAAATCATGGTATTTTATACATATACATACAATCACACAGAGACCCCTGGAATTTGAAGGGTCAGAAACATGATCACATTAGCTACTGAGTTTAATGTTTCATCAATTAGGAAGCAGCAGGATACAATGAAAGGAGAATTGATCTGGGATGCAAAAGGAGAAAGAAACAATCAGAACCAACATGACTCAAGTGTTTACACAGATTAACCAGGCATTTCACAGCTACCTGTTACAGTTTTCTCATAGGTGAGAAAACTGAAGTTCAGAAAACTAAGTAATTAGACCAAGGTGGCACAATTATTAAGTAGAAGAATCAGAATTTTAGCTCCACTATTTTGACATAAAAGTGCCTGCTTTTTCTACCACTAAGGCAGCCACAGTGTTCAGTAATCAAGAGCACAGGCTTTGGAGTGTGAACGCCTAGATTTGGTTCTAATTCCTTCCATTTACCAGCTGTATGACCCCGGGTTAGCCACTCCATCTCTCTGGGCTTCTCTTTCTCCATTAGTAAAACAGTGATGATAATAAGGGTATTTAATTTTTATAGGGCTGCTGTGAGGATTAAACACAGTAATATTAAGAGAAGGACTTAGGACATAGTAACTGATCCATAAATGGTAGCTCATAGCAATACAATATTTACTACTCAAGGTCTAGATTTAGGTTCAACAACTAATGGACCCAGATAAGTTACTATGCCTCCCTGGGCCCCAGTTTTTATCTCATCTCTAAGGTCCCTTTATGTTCATTAAAACAACAATAACAACAAAACTGTATTGAGCTATTAGCTTTATTCAGTCTTAATTGTAAACATCTCATGTGAACACTGACTACTTCTCATGAACAACTGAGATCACAAAGTTTTCCCTTATATTTGACCTATATCTGTCTGAAATTATTCATATTATAACCCCTTCTGTGATGTTCTATACTCATGTAGTTATTCATAAGTTAAAAGTCCACATAAATGTCTATTATGGAATCAAATATCCAGGTGATTCAATCATTCTTCTGTTACTTTCATTTCTCCTTTCTGAACACATTCCAATTGACTAACTTCAGCAGATTCTGCTGATTATTTCTTCCATAGATCCTTTTTGAGTAAACTCAAAGGCATGAAGGGTTTACTTCAATAATGGTCCTTAATGAATCAAGTTAGACCTTTCTTGCTTTGAAAAACACCACATGAACCCCAAAAAATGTTTAAAGAGAAAGAGAAAAGGTAAGTACATACTACACTAAATATATCCCTATATATACCATATATCATACCATCGAAAAATTTCAACTCCAGGTTTATTAGACACTTAAAAATAAAGGCAAAACTTAGAGAAAGAAAAAAAAAAACCAGAGCACCCCTGACATTCAGAAGCTGGTCTGGCACTCATATCTAGGCCATGTTATTCTTTTATTTAGACATAAACACAGAATATCAACTTCACACAAGGCTATTCTGAGACCATAATAAATTGACCTAAAGTAAGGTCACTTTATAATTTTGTCTAAGCACTGTGCCACTGATGAAGTACTAAACACCCCCTCTCTTAACCAAAATCAGTGACTTCTACTTTTTTAGTAATTACAGATTTGGCCTTTTACTATTCTCCCCTCCTTATAAATAAGATTTATTGAGATACCCGATCATAGAATTGTCCCCGTTTCTGATGGCATCCAATCTAGACTAAACTCCCACATTTTTAGCCCTTCCTCCAAATCACTCAACCAAAGTTTAATTCCAATAAAGGTTTTTTTCTAATACAGTCTTACTGAGAGACACTTCTTAAATCCTCGTGGTGTATGTTCTCCTCGTACAATGAGTAACGACCCCAACTTGTTCTATCACAGGTGTGTTACTGATAGTCTCTGGCTAGATGACATTGACAACTTAAAAACCTTTAGAAGAAAATATTAGGGAATATATTTTTACTTTAGGGTAAGACAGTATTTCTTAAGCAAGACACAAAAACACTAAAATATAAGATAAAATTGATAAATTTGAATGCATGGCAGGCAGCTTCTGAAATGGTCACCTCCTCCTGGTTTTTATACTATTGTATAATTCCCCTCCTTGGGAGTAGACTGGATGTAGTGGCTTGTTTCTAATGAATATAATAAGGTCATAAAAACACTATGGCTTCCATCTTGGGTAATGTCTCTCTTACTCACTCTCTCTCTTGGATTGCTCACTCTGAGAGAAGCCAGTTGCTAGGTCATGAGACAGCTCTATGAAAAGGCACCATGACAAGATACCAAGCTCCATTAACCACCACATAAGTGAGTTTGGAAGTGGATACCCCCTCAGTAAAACCTTCAGATGAGGCCCACCCAACAGCTTGACTGCAGCCTCATGAGAGACATTGAGCCAGATTCTAAACAATGTTTGAATTCCTGACCCACAGAAAATGTAAGATAAAAGTTTATTGGTTTAAGCTACTACATTTTGAGGTAATATATTATATATTGATAAATAAATAATGTAGACCACATTAAAATTAAGACTTAGGTTCATCAAAAGATATGTAATTAAAGTGAAATCACAAAGCTGTAAATTGTGAAGAGAATATTTGCAATACACATGCTTGACAAAAGGCTGGTAACCAGAATATAAATCAAGAATTCCCACAGATCAAAATGGGGTGGGGGGAAATGACCCAATAGAAAAATGGGCAAAAGACAAGGACATGCATTTCACAGAGCAGGAAATAGAAATGTCAAATAAACATGAAAGGACACTCAACTTCATTAGTAATCAGGACAAAGCAAATTAAGACCGCAATGAGGTACCTTTTTTATTCATTAAAAAGCTGAAAGTTAAGAAGTCTGCCAATACAAAGCAATAGGAAGAGGAATGCTTATGTACTGTTGGTGGGAAAGTAAACTGGGACAACCACTTCAGAAGCATGTTGGTATTGCCTAACTAATAAAATTGAGCATACCCATATCCAACAACCTAGACATTCCAATTGTAGGTATATGCCCCGGAATGTCTTTCACATGGGCATTATGAGAAATGTTCATACCAACATTTTTGGTAATAGCAAAATCATAGAAACAGTTTTCTCTCAAAGTTCATTGAGAGAAAAATAAGTTGTGATGTGTGCACACTAGAGAGCATGATATATACTTGGGAATGAATGAACTGCTACTATATGTACCAAAACAGTGGAATCTTAGCAACATAATGTTGAGTGAAAAGAGCAAGATGCAGAAGACTTATGTGAGCATATAATATTACAAAGTTAAAAATAAGAAAAAATTAAGCAATATATTATTTATGAATACACACATAAGAATAGAACTTTTTAAAACTAATGCTAAATATAAAACTCAAAATAGTGGTTAGCTATGTAGAAAAGCAGGGGAAGGGATAGAGAGAAACATTCAGATAAATTCAACTTATTGATAATATTCTAATTTTTATGTTGGGTGGTAGGCTCATGGGTGTTTATTTAATTATTAAGCTTTATAACTTAAACATAAGTTACAAATATTATTTTGTGGGCATCAAATATTACTTCATTGAAAATATTTTTAAATGAATTAGGAGTATTTTAATTTTTATTATGGAAAATTAAGAGCATATTTTATATCTAAAGAAAGCAATGAAGTTCATTTTTTTAATGGAAAGGAAAAATACAGGGGGAAGAAAAGTTTGGTGAGCTCCTAAGCGGATCAAGGAAAGGAATACAATTCAGGGAAAAAGAAAAAATTCTATTTTAAACCATGCGATTATTTTAATCCTAGATCATTCAGGAAGCTATACTGGCTAAAACTGGAACTTATTAAGAAGATTATAGTTTCACCTGCAGTTCACATTAAGTAATTTCCATCCATGCTCTGTGTCTACATCTTTAAATAGTTTTTAATGCTCTCCTTTCTCAAATCAATCTCAAACTTCAGAAACTGCAAATAAGGAAGTAGATAGAGCTATTTCTGTTGGGGCTAGAGGGGGGTCAGTCTCAGTTATACTCTTGGGACTTCCCTAACTGGTTCTGGGGTCTTAGGCAATGCCAAACCTTGGGTAGGTATTGAGGAAGATCATTTATCCTCATAGGTTATTACTGAGGGACATCATCCACTTGGCATCCATAGATTGGCAGTATCTCTGTGGCTCTGTGCCAGTCTTGGGACACACAAATCTCTTGTAATGTTTGAAAGCTTAAATCTTGCATCCCTGTACCTCAAGTTCATTAAAGGAGCCATTCCTCTCTAGGGTCTCACCAGGAGGCCATGGGAAGCAAGGCCCAGGTCCCAGCTGAATTCTCCTACAGTCTCTCCTACCAGCCTAAGGGGCATTTCTTTTGAATTTGGTGGAAGTCCCATTTGGTGGAGGAACCCAATTCTCCTTAATGTGTTTAGGCTTTTAGTAAAGAAAGCTCAGATATCTTGCAAATCTCCTTTCATCTCAGCCACAGACTTTGTAGAAAGCAATGAAGCACAGAATCTGCTGTCTGCTGGAAAGGGAGAAAAGGAAAGGGTGAAATTCAGGGAGAAAAACCCTAATACTTCAAATATTATTTAGAGGTAGGCAAAGGTTTTTAAAATAGGACTTAAAAAACGCTAACCATAGAGGGAAAAATTGGACTTCTTAAAATTAAAAAAACTGTTGTTTATCAAAAGATACTGCTAAAAAAGTGAAAAGGCAAGACAAAAAGAAGACATTTGAAATGCATATATTCAACAAGGATTAGTGTTAAGAATTCATAATAAAGTCCTGCAAATCAGTACGAAAATGCAGACAATCCAATTGAAAAATAACTTAAAACCAGCACTTCACAAAAGAGGACATCAAAATGGCCAATAAAAAATATGAAAAATTGTTCAACTTCATAAGTCATCATGACAATGTAAATTAAAATCATAATGCAACACCACTACACACCTACTAGTATGGTTAATGTGGAAAAGACTGACAATACCAGATGTTGGCAAAGATGTGGAATATCTTGATGGAAACATAAAATGGTTTTTATGTTTCTGAAAAACTGGCATTAACTACTAAAGCTAAACCAATACATACCCAATAGCCCAGCAATTCTACTTCTAAATATATACCCAAGAAAAATACATACATATATAAGAATGTCTGTGGTAGCAGTACTTATCATAGCCTCAAATGGAAACTCCCCAAATGTCTGTCAACAGTAAAATGGATAAAATATAGTATATTCATACAATGAAATAACATACAGCAATGAGAATGAGTAAACTATTTCTGCATGAAACAACATGGAAAACTCACCCACACAATATTAAGTAAAAGAAGCCCGATATAAGAGTACATGTTGTATGTTTTAATTTATGTAAATTTCTAAAAGAGGCAAAATTAATCTTTGGTCTTAGAAATCAGGATAGTGGTTATCTTGAGATGAGTAGTGACTGGGAGGGCACATGTGGGGGGCTTCTTGGGGATTGACCATGTCCTGTTTTGGGATCTGGATGCTGGTCCCAAAGAACAGCTGTGTTCTCTTTATGAAAACTCATTAAACTTTACACTTAAGATTTGTGCATATGGAAAACAGTATTGAGGTTCCTCAAAAAACTAAGAATTGATCTTCCATATGATCCAGCAATCCTTCTACTGGGTATTTACCCCAAAGACTCAAAAACCAATATCCAAAAAGATTTATGCACACCGATATTCATAGCAGCATTATTCACGGTGGCCAGGACATGGAAGCAACCGGAGTGTCCTATGATAGATGGTTGGCTACAAAAGCCGTGGTACATATAAAGAATGGAATATTACTCAGCCACAAAAAGAGATGAAATACTGCCATTTGTGACAACATGGATGGACCTTGAGATAATCATGCTAAGCGAAATAAGCCAGACAGAAAAAGTTGAAAATCACATGATATCACTTATATGTGGGATATAAATTTAAAGCAACAAATGAGCAGGACAAACAAACAGAGACTTGAGGACATGAACAATGGACTAGTGGTTACCAGAGGGTAGCAGGGTGGGGGGGAGGTAGACGGGGTAAAAGGGGTCAAATATGTGGTGAAAGAAGTCTAACTATGGGAGGTCAACACACAATATAAAATACACACACACATACTCACATAGATGCAGGTGAAACTTACTGGAATTTGTTAACCAATGTCACCATAAAAATAAATTAATTTTAAAAAGATTTTTGCACTTTTACTATGTATGTAATACTTCGATAAAGCTTACCTTAAAAAAATCTTTTACCTAAAATTTATCCAGCTACATTGAACCTGCAAGTCTGAGTGTCTGACTCTGAAATGTGATTCACTAATGCCACCCTGAAGCTTCTTAAGTACTGCTCTTCCACTTTTCCTGGTGATATCCCTATGCAGCTTCTCCTGGAACAGAGAGGGTTCAGTAACATTTCTTTTACAGGTTACTATTTTAGAATTCTGAATAAAGTAATCTGAGCACATATGTAGATTTTCATTAAATATGGTGGGCTGTCACCCACTTGGAAACTTGTTCTATAACTACCTCAGCTGGAAGTGAGGGACAGCCGTTCACTTGAACACAAATGCACTTGATGCTGAATCTCACCCAATCCCCAAGCAGATTGAAAGTATCTTTCTTTCTTTCTTTCTTTCTTTCTTTCTTTCTTTCTTTCTTTCTTTCTTTCTTTCTTTCTTTCTTTTTTCTTTCTTTTTTTGCTTCTCCACATTTTCAATTCACACATTTGACTAACTAGGAGACGTAAATGTTATTGCTTTTACAAAAATCAAGTATGCTTTTTATAGAAAAGTTAAGCAATAGAGAAAAGGACAAAGAGGAAGGCAACAAGTACCTCCAAATTCCACTACACAGGAATAGCCAGAGTTAATAAATTTGTAAGGTCTCTCAGCAAGAAGGATGCATGAATAGATGGGTGGTGGGTGGTTAGATAATTTTTATGAAAATTTAAGTACAAATCAGGAGACAACAAATTGCCATAAATATAGCAGCAAAGGATTAATATCCAGTATATATAAAGAACTATTAATAAAAAGATAAACAATTCAATTAACAAGTGGAAAATGATATGAAGACAATTCACACAGAATGAACCACAGAAGAGCCAATAAACATATGAAGAGATGGTAAATCTTACTAATAATCAGGAAAATTAAGAGTAGAGTGACACAGAGTGGAAGAGATGGGACTTATTTCCACATCTATACAATCTGGTTGGTAATATTTCACATTCATCAGATTGGCAAAAATTAATTAAATTTAAAAATTAATTAGTTCTGGTAATATCAAGTATCAGTAAGAATATGAAGAAAATGAGACTCAGGCTTTTTTTTGCTCTCAAGATGGTGGGACAGGTAAATTCTGTGCTCACCTCCTCTCACGACCACATCAAAATTACAACCAAACTATAGAACAACTATCATTGAGAATCATCTGAAGTTTAGCTGAACAGAAGCCCTATAACTAAGGATATACAGAAGAAGCCAAGCCAAGATTAGTAAAAGGGGTGGAGATACAGAACAGGTTGTGCAGCAGTTAAAAATCAGGAGGGATATCTTGATTGCAGAAGTCACCTCTAAGAAGCAAGGGGTTCCAGCCCCACACCAGGCTACCCAGTGCTGGGAAGAGAAGTTCCCATAACTTCTGGCTGGGAAAATCAGAAGAGATTGTGGCTGAGTGAGATGGAGGGTGTCTGGAGAACCAGACATTCCTCTTAAAGGGCCTGCATGTGGATTTACTTGCTGATAGACTCACTCACTCTGAGCTCCAGTGCTGGGACATATGTGAAGGAATCGAATTGTTTGGCTTCAGGGTGAAGGCTGGAAGAGCAGCTTTCTCCTAGATGGAAGTGCTAGCAGAAGCCATTGTTCCTTTCCTGAGCCCTTTACCTACCCAGCATGCAGATGCAGGCAGCCACCATATCTGAGTCTCCATTGACCTGGCTAACGCCGTTCATCCCACCCTGGTGATTCCCTGAGACTCCACCCCACCCAATTGAGGGTATCCCCAAGCCGCTTCCAGTGGCTTCTCCATACAAATGACCTTTCTTGGCTCATGTCATGAACAGTTCTAAAATCTCTTAAAGGTTCACAAACCCCAAACAAGCAGCATCTGGCCTCACTGTGTCCCATACCACTTGCTAAGCAGCACCAAGCCCAGAACAAGTGACAGCCAGCCTTGGTTCACAGCTTAACCTCTCCCAGGCACCTCCAAGCCCAGCACAAGGGCAATCATCTGCACATCACTTTGTAGCTCATACCAAGTGGCCCCAGGCAGGGCACAGACAGCAGATGACCTTGGCCTGCAACAAAGAGGCTCCCAAGAGGCCCCAGAACCAACACACCTGGTGGCCAGCTTCAGACCATACCAGAGCACCACTCAACCACCTCCACAAACAGTACACCCAAAAGGCAGACTGGGCAGGTACCAGAGTACTACTAAAGCGAATCCTGCTCTATAGGGTCAGCCCCTACACAACAGCTCCTTCACTGTACTCACAGTCACTCCTCACAACCAATCAGCCTGAAAGTCAATCCCTTCCATTAATGTGTAAAGCACTACCAAGGTTCAACTACAACAGAAGGGCACATACAGTCCACACAAGGGACACACCTGGAGCACCTGGCTCAGGTGACAAGGGATACTGCACCACAGGATTCCACAGAACACCTACTAAATAAGTCCATTCTACTAAGACCAGAAAACATAGCCACTCTACCTAATACATAGAAACAACCACAGGGAGGCAGCCAAAATTGGGAGACAAAGAAACATGTCCTAATTGAAAGAACAGAACAAAGCTTCAGAAAAAGAATAAACAAAATGGAAACAAGCCATCCACCAGATGCAGAGTTAAAAACACTGGTTATAATAATGCTCAATGATCTCAGTGAGAACTTCAACAAAGAGACAGGAAACATAAAAATGGAGATAGAAAATATAAAAAATAATCAGTCAGAAATGAAAACTACAAAACTGAAATACATAATAAATTAGAGGGAATCAACAGTAGATTAGATGAAGCAGAGGATTGAATCAGTGATTTGGAAGAGAAGGTAGCAGGAAACACCCAATCAAAATAGCAACAAGAAAAAAGAATCCAAAAAAAATGAGGATAATTTAAGAAACCTCTGGGACAATGTTAAGCGTACCAAATTTGCATCCTTGGGGTACCAGAAGGAGAAGAGAGAGAGCAAAAAATTGAAAACCTATTTGAAGAAATGATGATGAAAAACGTCCCTAACCTGGTGAAGAAAATAGACATACAAGCCCAGGAAGTGCAGAAAGTCCCAAACAAGATGAACCCAAAGAGGCCCACACCAAGATACATCGTCATTAAAATGCCAAAGTTTAAAGACAAAAAGACAGTCTTAAAAGCAGCAAAAGAAAAGCAGTTAGTTACCTACAAGGAACCTCCCATAAGACTGTCAGCTGATTTTCCCACAGAAACTTTGCAGGCCAGAAGGGACTGGTACAAAATATTCAAAGTGATAAAAAGCGAGGATCTACAACCAAGATTACTCTACCTAGTAAAGCTATCATTTAGAATTGAAGGACAGATAAAGAGCTTCCCAGACAAGAAAAAACTAAAGGAGTTCATCACCACCAAGCCAGTATTACAGGAAATGTTGGAGGGACTTTTATAAGAAGAAAAAAATGTGTATCAAAAATATGAAGAGTACAATGGCAATAACTACATACCAATTAATAAGTATTTCAAATGAAAAAGAATTAAATGCTCCAATCAAAAGATAGGGTGGTTAAATGTATAAGAAAACAAGACCCTTACATATGCTGCCTATTCACTTCAGATTGAAAGACACACAGACTGAAAGTAAAGGGAAGGCAAAAGATGTTTCATGAAAATGGAAATAAACAACAAAGCTGGGGGAGCAATACTTATACCAGACAAACTAGACTTCAAAACAAAGGCTATAAACAAGAGACAAAGAAGGACCCAGTGATCCCACATTAGGTATTTATCCAAGCAAACCCAAAACACTACTTTACAGGGACATGTGAATCCATATGTTCATTGTAGCATTATTTACACTAGTGAAGACATAGAGGCAACGTGATTGTCAATCAATGGGTGAATGAATGAAGAGGTACTACAAATATACAATGGAATATACCTCAGCCATAAAAAGAATGAATTCTTGCTAACTACAACGACATGGATGGACCGAGTGGCTATTGTGCTGAGTGGAGTAAGCCAGACAAAGAAAGACAAATGCTATATGATTTCACTTACATGTGGGATCTAAAGAACAAAATAAATAAACAAATAGTCTCTTCAGAGAGAGACTATTTTGATGGTTACTAGATGGGAGGGGTTTTGAGGAATGGATGCAAAAGGAAAATGGATTAAGAAGTACAAAGTGGTAGTTATAAAACAGTCATGGAGATGTAAAATATAGCATGGGGAATTAATCAATCATATTGTAATAACTATGTGTAGTGTCAGATAGGTACTAGATTTTTCAGGGTGATCACTTTGTAAATATGTTGTACACCTGAAACTAATATAATATTGTATGTAAACTGTAATTGAAAAATAAAACTTTTTTTAAAAAAGTAAAAGAAAAAGGAACTCAGAGACTAATGGAGTATAACTCAGTATAATCACTTTGGAGATTAATTTGGAAATATCTAGAATGTGAACTGTAATTGAAAATAAGTAAATAAATAGAAATCCCTAGTAAAATTAAATATTGATGTCCAAGATCAAAACACATATTCACAAAAAGACTTCACAAGACTGTTCATAGCCACTGTATTAGTTATCTATTGCTACATAACAAATTACCTTAAAATCTAGTGGTTTAAAACTACAAATATTTATTACCTCATAGGTTCTGTGGATCCAGGCATGTCTTAGTTGAATGTCTCTCCCTCAACATGCCTCACAGGGCTGTGATCAAGGCATTATCTGGGACTGTGGTCTCATTTGAAGGCTCAACTGAAGAGGCAGATTACAGAGGTCATGCACAACAGAAGGCAGGGTTCATTTGGGGCTATTTTAGAGGCTGCCTACCATAACAGTTTTTATTCATAACAGCCCCAAACTGGAAACAGGTTAGATGTCCATCAGTAGAAGAATGGATATACTATGATGCGTTCATACAGTAGAATATTATTCAGTAGTAAAATGGCTGAGTGAAAGAACCCTTACACAAAAGAATACATAGTGCCTGATTCAATTTATATGAAGTTCTGTAAAAGACAAAACTGCTAATCTACGATAGAAAAAATCAGAACAGTAGTTGCCTGGGGTGGTGGTAATTGATTGGGAGGATGTGTGAAGGAACTTTCTGGGTTGATGCTAATGTTATATGTCTTGGTAAAGGTTTTGACAAATGCATATACTTGCATTTGTCAAAACTATTTCAATTATTACATAAGTAAATTCACTGTATAATTCTTTCCACTTTTCTTTACATTTGAAAAATTTCACAGTAAAATGTTAGAGAAAATTAAAGATGCGTATTCCTTATTACCCAGTAATCTGATTCTAGATATTTACCTTAAATGCGAATATAGGTAGACATGTGCAAGGATGTTCACTGTAGCACTGTATGTAATAGCAAAAAAGTGGAACCAACTCAACTGTCCCTCAGTAAAGGAATAGATAAATCAACTGTGATTTATTCATACAATGAAATATAATATATGGAACTAGATCTATGAGAATCAACTTGGAAAAATCTGAAAACCAATGTTGAGTTTAAAAAGCAAGCTGCAAAATCATACATATACTATGAAACCATTTATACAAAAACAATGGTAAATATTGTTTACCATTGTATATGAAATGAAATGAAAGTATAAAAACATTTATTAGAATAATATATATCAATGCAGGATGATGGCTACCTCTGAGGAGGGATAGAGGGGAAAGAGATGTGAGGTGGGGATCAGAAGTATCTGTCATGTTTTATTTCTCTCAAAAGTAAAAATATCTGCAGCAATTACAGAAATAAATTAATATGTTTAAACTAGTGGTGAGTTTATACTCCTTTAAACAATTACCATGTGCCAGAAATTTTGCTAAATGTTTTATGTGTTCCATGTCTAATTGAATCCTCAAATTAGGCAGGTTATCGTTTATACTTACTTTCCAAATGAGAAGCATAAAGCTTAAGGAGATTAAATAATTTAATGAATATGATACATACTAGTAGACCTAGACATCTAACTGCAGAGCCCTCCTTCTTGACCATTGTGCTATATGATTTCACTTACATATATTGTCTGTCTCCTGACTAACCTTGTGGACTGGTGTCTGAACCTGAGGAGAGTTTCCAGGCACAATATGAGGAGCTGATTATACAAGGGATTCCATGAAACACAAGGGGGACACAAAGTGACATGGAGTGGCAAAATGAAACTCATTTCCACTTCCTTGCAGAACAGAGCCTATCTCTAGCACCTCAAGATTGGAAGCGGAAAGAGACACAACCCATAACACAGATGTTGGAGTTCTCCTGGTGGGTGTTAGCCTCTGTTGTGAGTTGAATTGTGTTTCCTCAAAAGATATATTTAAGTCCTAACCCCCAGTACCTGTACATGTAACCTCATTTGGAAATAGGGTCTTCGCAGATATAAGCAAGTTAAGATAAAGTCATAGTGGATATTCCTCTCTCTCGCCCCTCCGTGTTGTCAGGCACTTCAGGGGACAGTCAGAACCCTGATGACGCAAATCCTAGTACCTCTGAAGACTCCTGACAGAGTTATGCTGAAAGCACATTCCAGGTAACTGCACCTTTGTTATTTTATAACTATGTACCTAGTAAAGTAGAATTGAAAAAAAATTATCCCACTCTTTTTGATGTCATGAATGTAACTCACACTTAGCAGATTTTTTTATTATAGAAAAAAAATCATTTGGCCAGTTCCTTAAGTTATGTAAATGAAAGGCAGGAAGGCACTTTTAGCAATGTAATTCAGAATTCTGGAGGGTCTTAGGAAGGGAGACGAATTTGCACAGAAAACAAGGTCTTTCTAAGAGGGAAGATGCCAAGAACAAATGCTTTCTTCCCTTGATTTAAAGTTTTAAGAATCGTTGCAGTGGTGAGAAAGGACACCAATGGTCCCAAAGGAGAAATTACCTTGAAGGCAGCAAGAAGCTGGGCAGCTTATCTGGCTCAACACCAGAATCAAAGGGTTTCTGGGTTGGGCTTGTTCTAAGGTTTAAAGCCTCAGAGCTGAATATGGCAGCACAGTGGTATGTTTTGAGGGTCAACAGCTGCCCATGAAGAAATAACTCAAAGAGCCATAACCTTGGTACTCTGAGCTCTTGCACTGTGCAGGACCAAAGAGGATGGCAAAAGAGCAGTGAGGCTGGCTAGTGGACTGACTAGAATTTCTAGTTCTCTCCCTCTGCCTAGAGTTTAGAAATAGTACTCATCACCTTGGAATGAATAGGTATCTTGGTTATTTACCAAGTTAGGGGGGCAGAGCCTTCAAAAGAGAGATAGTGATTTTCTATTAATAAAGCCAGATAATTGTTTAAACAATTAATTGAGAGAGGAGACAAATAGCCTTTATTTATATTCCTTTGTTTCATTATTTATACTCTTAAGTGATAAAGCTGGTCATAACTTTATTCAACGAGTATTTACTGATTGTCATTACACATCAGCTACTACCAGACCCTAGGATTACCACAATGTGCAAAAGAGACAGACTGGATGAAGACTCAGTTTCTCTGCTGGCTCATCAGTTTGTGTAGCCCAAATGTGGGCTCTAAAACTCCAAATTTAATCCTTATCAGTTCAAACCTGTAGCTAGCTAACTGGAGTGTGTGTGTTCCTTTCCAAAATCTGAGGGAAGAGAAACTGATCAGCTCAGCTTAGGTGAGGTATCTACCCTGATCCAACCAGCTGCAGTCTGGGAATGAGGTGACAATGGCCTATTGCCCACTCAGTGAGGTTGTTGGAAGTTTCTGTGAGAAGTGAGTATGTGGAAGGCAATTGAAAACAATGGACCTGCTATTCAACGCAGCTCTACATATTAGATTTCACAATGTGCAAGTAACTGCAATGACCTATACAATTCTTTATATAATTTAATAATATCAAGTCCTTTTCATGAATAAGTGAACACATTCTTCTTAAGGAAAAATTATAGCCCATATATATCCTAAACACCTCATCTCTAATTTTTTTTCCAGCAGGATCTCACCTGGGTACCTGGGGGGAAGCCTGAATTCATAATTCTCTTTCTATAACCTGGGCTGTCTTCTACTGTGGCTGTTCTGTTTGGCTTTGGGAAGAAGTCCTTGGGAAGAGGAGAGGTCTGACTCTTGCTGAGATGAAGCTGAGGGTTGCCTTGGTCTTCCCCATCCTGAGATGTATCAGATGTCAAGATCCACAAACTGATCAGTGAGAGATCATTTTGTCCCTTTCCATGATTTCTGCCCACCTTCCAAACTTCCACAGGATACTGAGAGGCATTCATTACCATTTCCCAGACAGTAAGCAGAGGTACTGGCATCACCACATTACATGTATACATACTCACCATAGGTGGCTGAGCCACAATAGATGTTAATTGTGCTCTATGAGAAGACACTTCGCAATGTAGGATTAGGAAGATCTCACCCCAGTAAGAGGTACTAGTGTGTGTATGAGCCACAAAGAGTCTAAAATGGATGAATCTTTCCAGAGTAAAGTCAAAATTAGAGACTGGCCAATTAAGCGCCTTGGTTCTTCCCTCTAGACTCATATCCTGGGTTCTGTCCCTCTCAATCTTATTATTCAGACAATGAGCAGTAGGAGAAATAGAAAACCTTTTCATAAAGTTTAGAGCAGTGTTTCTCAATCAGGGGTGATTTCGCTCCCTCCCCTCTTTCCCAGAGGACATTTGGCAATGCCTGAAGACATTTTTGGTTGTCATAATTATGTGTGTGTGTGGGTGGGGGGGAGGTGCTACTGGCATCTACTTGGTAGAGGCCAGGGATGCTGCTAAACATGCTACAATGCACAGAACAGCCCCACAACAACAAATGTCCATAGAATGAAGTTGAGAAACCCTGGGTTTAGAGGAGAACATGCCTCACTTCCACCTCCTATTTGCAGGCCTCCAATCTTTTGGACTCCATTTAAGTTCCCACTTAGACTGCTCAGTAAAGGATTATAGTCTATGAATGAACATTTCTACCCTACAATCTGCATAGGAGAAAAATGCACCATCCAACAGGTTAACTAGAAAGAGAAAGATGCCTAAGCAAGAGGAAGATCAAGACAGAGATATGCCAGGTCAAATACAAATATGTGGTGACAGAAAGAAATCTAACTATGGGCCGTGAACACACAATCTCTCTCTCTCTCTCTCTCTCTCTCTCTCTCTCTCTCTCTCTCTCTCTCTCTTCTCTCTCTCTCTCTCACACACACACACACACACACACACCCTTACTGTTGAATTGTACATTTGAAACTTACTGGATTAACCAATGTCAGCATTAAAAAAAAATACAGAGATATGCCAAAGGAGAGAAACTCCATAGCAACAGCTTTTAACCGTTACGTTTTTTACCTCATAAAGGTCCACCCCCAAGGGAGTGATTTAATTTTATGTCCTTGAATCTTATCACAAGATCTTCATTGGGGGAGTAGGTGGGAATAAAGAAAACTTCAACTCTTCCCACTAACCCGAGTAAGTTGCAAACTTCCAATATCCAAGCTTTTGCTTCCATCTAGAATGTCTTTTCCCACCATCTTGGCCTATCTAAATCTTATCATTTTTCGGGACCCACATGCGTGTTGCCTCTACCTGATCCCCTATAACTTCCCTAACTCCTCTAAGTTGGATATCCCTTTATAGCCCATGTTATTTTCTACTTTGCATTAGGGTTATTTGATTTCACAGGTTTTCAGCTTTTATATATTTGACTTTTATAAAAATGAACAGTAACACATGATATATTAATACATCTAAACCATCTTGTTTGGGCTAAATTTGGACTTTAATACATCAGACAACTAATATTTCAAACATTGCTTGTCAGCCAACCCCTCAGAAGATTTTGTACAATGTTTCAAATATTGTATTACATTTTGTCTTATTATTTTATAAAATACAAATGGAAAGCAAACAAAGTAACAGGCCTATTCTACAATTTAGATAAAAACTAATAACATTAAACATGCCAAAAGAAATGACTCTTGAGATAAGCATATTGGAGCAGTTGGTCAACAGGGGATTCAATTTTGAAGGAAAAGAACAAGGTAAAATATTATGTACAGATGACTGAAATACAGCATTGAAAATTGAGTCAATATATGTTTACAAAAGAAATATTTTTAAAATTTTTAGGGTAGATACCCAGAAGAGAGATTGCTGGGTCATGTGGTAGATCTATTCTTAATTTTTTTGAGGAAACTTCATACTGTTTTCCATAGTGGCTGTATCAATTTACAATTCCACCAGCAGTGTATGAGGGTTCTATTTTCTCCACATCCTCTCCAACACTTGTTATTTCTTCTCTTATTAATAATAGCCATTCTCACAGGTAGAAGGTGATATCTCATTGTGGTTTTGATTTGCATTGATTTCCTTTATAGCTAGTGAAGTTGAGCATCTTTTAATGTATCTGTTGTCCATTTGTATGTCTTCTGGGAAAAATTATCTGTTCAGGTCTTCTGTCCATTTTTAAACTGGATTGTTCGTTGTTGTCGTTGTTGAGTTATATGAATTCTTTGTATATTCTAGATCTTAGCCTCTTATAGGAGATGTTGTTTGCAAAATATCTTCTCCCATTCAGTTGGTTACCTTTTTGTTTTGTTGATGGCTTCTTTTGCCGACAGAAGCTTTTTAGTTTGATGCAGTTCCATGCATTTATTTTTGCTTTTATGTCCCTTGCCTTTGGGGTTAAATTCATAAAATTCTCTTTGAGACCAAGGTCCATAAGTTTAGTACCTATGTTTGTTTTCTTCTATGTATTTTATTATTTCAGGTCTTATATTTAGGTCTTTGATTCATTTTGGGTTAATTTTTTGTGTGTGGTGTTTCAAATAGCACTCTAGTTTCATTCCTTGCATGTGGCTTTCTGATTTTCCCAGAACCATTTATCGAAGAGGCTTTCTTTCCTTCTTTATATACACCCTATGTTCACAGCAGCAAAGACATGGAATGGCTGGATGATTGGATAAAGAAACTGTGGTACATATATACAATGGAACATTACTCAGAAATAAGAAAAGATGAAATACTGCCATTTACAACAACATGGATGGATATTGAACATATTATGCTAAATGAAATAAGTCAGATGGAAAAGGACAAGAACCATGATTTCACTCATATGTGAGATATGGAACAGAAAGCAACAAATGAACTGACAAAGCAAACAAAGAAATCTCTCAAACACACAGACAACAGTTTGGCGGTTGCCAGAGGGGAAGGGAGGTCCGTGGAGGTTGAAGAGGTTAAAGGAGGTCAGATACGTGGTGACAGAAGGAGACAGACTACGGGAGATAAGAATACAATGTAATATACAGATGATGTATTATAGAGTTGTACACCTAAAACTTATATGACATTATTGACCAATGTCACCTCAATAAATTTAATTAAAAATAAAGAAAAATGATTCAAAAATATATAGTGTAATGATAAAAGAATAGAGACTTTTAAAAAGATTTCTAGACCGAGAATCAGTATAGCTTACTGATATATGTGAACTTCCAGAATCAGAGAAATTCACAGCTCCACAGGGCTATTAATTGTGGCAAGAGTCCTATAAACAATGTTATCAAATGAAAAAGAAGGCTGACGTTAGACTTCCTTTGGACAAATTTGTCAAAAGAGTTGAAAAACACCTCAAAATCAACATAAAAATTCCCTGCTTGAAACTTTGAAAGTCATTTTCTAACAAGTCATTCTTCCCAACATTAAAACCAAAAATGGCCAAACTTTTTCAAAATTTGGTGAAGATTATAAAACAACAGATTTTTTTTTTCTTTTTTTGGGAGGGTGGGGGGTGCACAGCGTCGACTAAACCATAAGCCCAAGTGTTGAGACTTGGCCTAACTTAGCCTTCTGTCTTGGGTTCTCAACTTAGTGGAGCAGAGTGTTTTAAATTAATAAATATAATACATAAATGAACCTCATTATTTCCCAACAAATATTTGCTGAGGTCTACATAAGAGATAATACATTTCTTGAAAGTAGATTGGTTTTAAGTATAAGATTTATTGTGAAGGGAGCATCTGTTCTCCATAGTCACAAGAACTCTGCTATCATCTTTACCATTGTTCTGTACATAAAGTATCTTTTTAAAAACAAGCTGCTTTAAGATTTTCTCTTTGGTTTGCAACAGTTTGGTTATTACATGCCTTAGTGTAGTTATCTGCATGTCTATTCTGCTTAGGTGTTTCTGAGCTTCCCAGATCTGTGGTTTTCTGATTTCTTTTTAAATTAAGTTTATTGGGGTGACATTGGTTAATACAATTATATAATTTCAGGTGTACATTATAATTTGACATCTGTATACTCTATTGTGTGTACCACCTCAAAATTGTGGCTTTCTAATTTTCAACAAATTTTGAAAAAGTTCAGCCAATAGTTATTCAAATTTTCTTTCTGCCCTAGGACTCCAATTTCATGTAGATCAAGGCCTCCTGAAGTTGTCTCACAGCTCACTAATACTTTGTTCATTTTTTTCAGTCTTTTTTCTCTGTGTGTTTAATTTTGGATAGTTTCTATTACTTTGGTTTCAAGTTCATTAATCTTTCTTCTGCAATGTCCAAGAAAATCTTAAAGCAATTTTTTAAAAGATGCTTTATGTACAGAACAATGATAAGGATGATAGCAGACTTCTTGTAGGAAACGATATATAACCTATTGGGAACAGAAGCTCCCTTCAAAAGTAAAGCTTACACTTGAAAGCGTTCTACTTTCAAGGACTGCGTTATCTCTTCTATGAACCTCAGCAAATATTTGTTGGAAAATAATGAGGTTATTAATCCCATCCACTGTAATTTTCATCTCAGACAATGAATATTTCATCTCTAGAAGTTCAATTTAGTCTTTTAAAAAAAATGTCATTTTTCTTTTTAACATGTTCACTCTTTACCTTATTCAACATATAGGACATATTTATAATAGCTGTTTTAATGTCTTTTTCAATTAAATTTATCATCTGTATCATTTCTGTGTCTCTTTCTGTTGGTTGATTTTTCTACTTTTGGTTTCATTTTTCTGCTACTGTGCATGCATGATAATTTTTGTTGGACTCCAGACATAGTGAATTTTACCATGTTGGGTTCTGGATTTTATTTTATTTTTATTCCTTTAAATGATTTTGAACTTTGTTTTAGGACACAGATAAGTTACTTGGAAAAAATTTTATCCTTTTGAGGCTTGCTTTCAAACATCATAGTCTAGGGCTAATTTTGCCTTACTATTTAGGCAATATGCCTCCGAGCATTTGTTCTAATGTCCCATGTAGGTTTTCTCCGCTCTGACTGTTGGAAATGTAAACGACCCCAGGTATGTGTGAGCCCTAAAAATTCACATCCCCCTCATGTTCCTTTTAGGTGATTCTTTCCTCAGCCTTGGATAATTTCTTCACACGCATGTGCTGACCAGATCTCAGCTGAAGATTGGAGAGGAAGTCTCTGCAGGTCTCTGAAGTTCTTCCTCTGTGCAGCTCTCTATTCTCCACACAGCTCTTCCTTCTGTGGTATTTTGCTCTATGAAATTTAGCCATCCTGGCTTTCCCAAATACTCAGTTCCACCTCCTCAAGTTAGGGAGAACACAAGCTCCATTTGAATCCCCTGCATCGTGGCCTGGAAATTCTTCAGGATCAGCTGGGACAATTGCAAAGCTCACCTTATTTGTTTCTCAGGGCTTACTTCTCTGTACTGCTTGATGCCCAGCATCTGAAACCTTTTTTTTACCCATATATTTTGTGTGTTTTCAGTTGTTTTAGAAGAAGGTAAATATGGTCCCTGTTATTTTCATCATGACTGGAAGCCGACTAAAGAATTTTAAGCAGATTAAATGACATGGATGGATCTGTGGGTTAGAAAGATCATCGATTACTGATATGAGAGATGGACGGTTAGTATTGGACCATAGGCAGAGAGATTGGCAAGGAGGCTGGTGCATTTTAGATCCATGTAAGCAGCATTATGGAAATCTGGCAGAAGATGCAGAAACTGAGTCATTCCTAGTATAGATTTCAGGACTCCTCTCTGGGAAGAAGTGGGCCAGGGTAGACCATGGCTGTGCCCCAGGCCCAAGCCAAGATATCTATCACCAAAACAACCAGGAGACCAGATAAGTAAGTTTCAGACACCAATTTTTAGAAAGGGAGGAACGCAGAGACAGCTACCCAGGCAAGGTCTAACATCTTGGCTTATACACTAGAATCTTATAAATGAATGAATGAATGAATGAATGAATGAATGAATGAATAAGTGCCTTCAGCACTTATTATAAGCAACATGCACATGTCAATCAGTTGTTAAGTACCTGCAACAATTCTTGAATTATTACTTTCCTTTTCACATATTTATGCCTTATCTCTTTATCCACATTCTAAGTCCACCAGAAGCAGGGACTGTAATTGTGTGCTTCTCTTTTTTCCAAATAGCAGTATTAGTATAATTATTTTGTCTAGGTTTCCTGACTTTCAGTCCAATACTCTTTTTTAACTATAGCACTAACCAGCATTCTTAGAAAAAGTATACTAAGATAATTACAAGCACTCCTTGGTATATGGAAGGATGCATTCTTGAAAAGGTATATATGGTTTAAAACTGTGCAAATCAAAAGCAATGTTCCCTCAAAAATACTAATGGTAAAAGACTTCATTATGCTATTTCCATTTCAGCTAGTTCAAAGTTTATAGAAGTAGCATGTGCTAACCACCCCTAAATGTGCATACTCCCAAATGAGGTAACCATTAATAACAGTATGGTGTGGACTCTTTCACAACTTTCTCCAGGTCAACAAGAGTAAATATAACTCATGATTTTTAATAGCTTTAGGGTGGATATATCACAATTTATTCAACCATGCTTTGATTGATGGGCATGTAGTTTGCTTGGTACTTTTCTTTCTATAGGATAGACACCAAACGGTTCAGCCAAAGGTTAAATGTATGTAGCAGATACTGGTTGCTTAATCATCTGGCTTCCTTCCCTTTCTTTCCTGCCAACATAATGATAATCTTGTTCAGGTATTAGGCAGAGAACCCTGATTTTAAGGAAGCTGGTCCCACTCCTGGTCTATGTGTGACATATAATCCAGTTATGACAAAGGAGATGTATGGGTAAATTTGTTGGGGATGTCTGGAAAAAATTGTCTTCCCTGAAAAAAAGGATAGTGACACCTCTCTTGCTTCCTGGCCATGCCCTTTTTCTACCTTTGAATGCAGCTGTGATACCTAGATTCAGAAGTCCATCTTGTAGGCCTAGGGAAGTAAAAACCCTAGGTAGAAAAAGCTTACATGTCAAGGAAGGTGGAGTAGAATGACAGAGAAAGCTGAGATTCTTGAGACTTTGTTGAGCAGCTGATTCATTGCTAGCATCTGTGACTTTCCAGATTTCTTGTTATGTAAGAAAGAAAAACAAACCTCTATTTGTTTAAGCCACTATTAGTCAGATTTTATCACTTGCAGTCCAAACCATTCTGAACTGATACTGTTAGGTTCTTCCAGATTACTATGAAAAAAAAAAAGGTAGTAGTGAGTCACATTCTATTGGAATGGATAGAAGCAGGGAAATGGACATTCATCTGGAATTTATTCTTATATATAGCACACAGTAGGGATCTTTGCTTTCTTCTAGTTAGAGGACCAATTTTGAAAGCATTATTTATTAAATAAACTATCCTTTGTGCACAGAATTGAAACAGGTACTTTTGTCTTCTGTAGTTACTGCTTTTAATTTCTGCATCTCCCTCTTCCCCACTTTGTCTCCCACCCAGATTTTATCGTGCCAGGGAAAGGGATGCTGCAACATTAAAAGTAGATTTCACTTGCTAATCTCTTTGTGTTTCAAAAGACCAAGTCCTCAGGGGAAGAGGATTGGGGCATAGACAAAGTGTTTTGCCCAGAAAATATGAAAGAAGGATTTTATCCAGCCAAGAAATAGATTCTAGCCTTTCCTGTACTCTAGGGCTGGGGATAATGTAATGCTATCAGGGAGAACCATAGGTGCTGGGTAGAGGAGACCTGTGTCCTCTTCCCTGGCACCATCCCTGGGTAGACAGGAAAACCTGAGAGAACAGGGGTTGTTCTAGATAGCTTTAACAAAAATTCCCAAGCTACTGGCAGGGTCCCAATGCAACAAGGACCTACTAGAACATAAAGGGACACTGTAGGCAGAGGCAATGGACCCCTGACTGCTAATCTGTGTCACCTGATGGCCCAGGACTTAATGGACCATTGCTTCCAGGCCTCGGCACTGTGGCATGAGCGTGGGGTGGAGGAATGTCAAGAAGAATTAAAGTTATTTTGTCAGCCCCATAGAATGGGGAGTTTGGAGTCTAAAGTTAAATGGAAACATAGACAATAAAGAAAGATACAACAAAATGATAAAAGCAAGGACTCTGAACTAAATTAACTGGGTTCAAATCTAGGTCTGTCATTTACTTGGTGTGTTACTCTGAGCAAGGTATTTAACCTCTTTGTGCCTTGGTTTACTAACTTTATAAATGGTGTTAATAATGGCATTTATCTCATAGGATTCAATAATTTTGTATAAAGCACAGTTTTTTTTCATCATCATCATCATTATTATTATTCATCTTAGTGGTAGACTCTGATTCATTCCTGCTACATTAAGAATTTTAGCAAGACTGTTTGGAAAAATTATTATGGAATGTTGGAACAGATACAGAGCAGTCAGTGGAAGGCGGGGAGGGAAGGAGAGAGGAAGGAAAGGCAGTCGGGTGAATGCAGCCTTGTTAGTTATCCCAGGTTACTGAATTCTCTGATTCCCAGAAGAATATACTATGTTAGATTGTACATTTCTAAAAGAACTGATCTTCTGGAAAGGGAACAGGCTGTTCTGGCGATCCCGACCCAAACTCTGTAACCTGTCCACATAGGGGCTTGGCAGAGAAGTTAAGATTCCAGACACTTATCAAGTTTTAGAGAAGTGATGTGGGTTTACTTTTTCTCAGGTTTCCAAGGGTCAGTTGTCAGGACAAAGGCATTTGCCTTAAATCTGCCCCCTGATATATGACCTGGAACACACAAGGAAAGATGTTTGATGGAAGAGTAAATCAGATACCATAGTAAGTCTTGAGAAATTATACTGTCCAATCTGCAAGGTGGAGTGTTTCTAAGACAGTCACTAAGCCATAGCCATTCACTTCTGGGGAAGGAGACGCTTATTCTTACTCAGGCTACATTTGACTTATGCTGGGAGGAAATAGAGCCTCCTGGGAGGACATTAAAAGCCCCTAGGTGATCCAGGTGGAAATTCCCCCAGTGGCAAGGTTTGCCTAGAGAAAAGTTCACCTAGGCACCCGAGCCCTGGGAGTTATTGTGTTCAGCAGGGGGAATCTGGATAAGAAGTACATTTTCATTGCTGAGATGCTAAGATTTAATAGAGGGAGAATGTGGCTGCAATATTATTTTGAGATATAAATGGATTTTTTTTACTTGTTTATAACAGTTTTATTAAGATATAATTCACACACCATAAAATTCAGCCTTTTAAGGTGTACAATTCACTAGCTTTTTAGTGTATATGCAGAGTTGTGCCACCGTCACCAGTATCTAATTTTAGAATATTTTCATCAGCCCCAAAAGAAACCACATGCCCATTAGCAGTCTAAATGGATTTTTTTCTTTCCTGTATTTCCCTCTATTCTCTACCCTCCACCCCCCCCCCCAAAAAAAATGTCAGCTTTGTGATGTAGCTCAGGGAAGGGAGGTGGCAAAGCAGGAAAGCACTCTGCCAGTCTCTCTGGCTTCTGTGTTCCAAAAGTATAAGCCCTAGGGGAGGGGGAATTAGGGTGCGGGGGCAAAGTATCTAGGTCAGAAAACTAAAAAGAATAAAGATTTGCACAAGACTATAAAAAGATTCTTCTCTTTCTCACTCCTTCTCCTTGGGGAGAAGAGACTGAGAGAACTCTGTGGGAGCTCAAGCAGCATATACTCACGGAAACAACCCTTGGTTGGCAGGAAACTCAAGACAGGAAGGGATGTGCGAAATGTCTAGGCAGATGGGCCAACAGGTGACTGTGGCAATGAGTTCTATGCCATAAGTGTGGCAGAGAGATTGGAGAGGACCACAGCACTTGAAAGGACCCATGTGGTTACAGGGCTCAGCAAGAACTGACAGGATCTAAAGACCTGTGAGTAGATACTTTTATTCCAGTCCCATGCCTGGGCATTACATAAGATCCCCAAACTATGGCATCAACTGGGATAAAGGAAATTAAGGTCAAGAATAACACTGTTTTCCCAGTAACCTGGTTAAAGGAGGGATTAAGGTCAGAAACTGAGTTCCAGTAATGGTCACAACTCTACCCATGGCTGCAGTAGTCAGCTAACTGTAAACTTTGAGGTTCATCTTGGTTCCATCCTGATTGGAGGAATTACCATCCTGTGTAGTAGGGAGAAGATAGCTAGCAGGGCCATGAAACTAAACCCCATCCCCATTTCTGCAGGAAGCTGGGGTCTAAAAATGGATCCAGTGAAGCTTTTATAATATCTTGGCAACAAAAGCCTTCAGATAAAATGAACTAGATTATCAGAAGGGCGTTTTCCTGAAAAAATGTAAAGCCAAATTACAAGTGGTTAATATAAGTCAAGTTTTCTATTTGATAAATAGAAACAGCACACAAACACCACTTGTCAGTGGAAACTAATGTAGAGAGAAGGCGAGAGAACTAAAATGTTAAATCAAGCTATACTCAGAGATTATAATATGCTGATCAGCCCTGCAGCCAGACCCAGAGGAAACCTACAGAATAAAGGAAGATTTCTGCTGGGATTGCTAACAACCCATTTTCCCACATCGTGAGGGAAAAGAGGAAAACAGAGTCTTTAAGTGGCTGCCCTACACAAAATAAAATCATCCATTCTCTATGGCTAAAACCATAGGAACTTATGAATCAAAGGCTGGGAATTGCCAGCAGGGCTTTCGTGCTACATATTCTTACATTTCATGCTACATACTCTTATCCTTCCTCACTGTATGCCCATATTATCAAAGGAAAATGAGTAAACAAAGTCTTTAATTCACAGAAACTAAAAGAATGATATATAAGCTGAATTACCCTGGACTCACTCTCAGTGCCTTCACTCTGTCCCTCTCACTGTCCCCGTCTCTCTCTATTGTCTCTGTCCCTCTGAGTCTCTCTTAGGCTCTCTCTGTGCCTCTGAGAGAAGACCACACTGTCTATGGAGTGTTACCCCTTCTCCAATAAAATTTCCTTTTGACTCTAACTTTCGTGTGTGCTTGAATTATTTCTCATGCTCAGCTAAGAACTCTTTTCTTTCTCCATGTAGGGCCTGAGTTCCCCCACTCGGGGGAATTTGCCCTATTCTGCGTCAAAACCAGTGGGTAAGAAGGGAATGTTCTCTACTGTACATTTGTTGTTGACTAGCTATAATTGCCCACTCTTCTTTCTGCCTATAGTGGCATTTTTGGTGAGTTATGGACAGATCGTTTCAAACAGAAGAGCACATATCTCAATAATTGAGAAGGCCCTGTACTTGGATGGGGAGCAGACTTGTTTGATTTTCTAATCTGTGAGGTTTCTAAAAGTCACACTACTTTATAGTCATTTACCAAATATTTGACTGTCAAAGAGGGACTTCTTAGAAGGGCTCACATCTGAGCAGGTTCAGCGGCTAACGTTTCCAAAGATTGTTCTGCGCTGATTACGTCATCAGGCTCAGAGACAAAGAGGAGCAGGTCACAACTGAGGGAGATACCTGTTGCTTTTCCTAAAGATGGATGTATGTGATGGGTGGTGATGGCAGTAGGGTGACATTAAGAAATAAAAATGGAGGGCACAAGTTTCTAGGTACCATGTCAGTGGGAATCAGGACCTACAAAGATAGAATAACTTGGCAACCTTTGATACTGTCTTTAGGTGGTTATTTGGCTATGCTTCTGGTTTTCCCCACATAGTCAACAATTTAACAGGGAAAGGGACTATCTTCAGGCACAGTGAAGAAAGGATTTTGGGAGACTCCCATCCAGTCTACGGCTAATTTGGAATGAAGAGACCTCTAAGGTAGAGTGGTGGCACTATTTGGAGAAACCACACTTTGCCCTTCCAAACTTAGCCAAGAAGGAAGATCACCACAGGTAGAATAGCTGGACCCCATAGTCTTGAATTTGGTTTCCCTCAGAGTCCTCCTCCATTGTTAAAATTTGGAGATGGGGGTTTGAATTTATTAAGGGTACAGTCTAGTTTCCTTGTATGTCTGGCAATACTGGGATTAAAAAGTAACTTTCAAGGGGAAAGGTACAGAGGCAAGAAACAGGGCCACCTTTCCTGTCGATTTGGACTCTGGAGGCAAGAAACAGGGCCACCTTTCCTGTCGATTTGGACTCTGGAAAGTTAAATTTATTGATTAGTTTTTAAGGAGCTGAAAAAGGCTGAGGTTCTCAGGCCTACAGCAGAAAAATAAAAAGAAAGTGTTGGAGAGGGGAGAGATTGATATAACCCACTGATAGGGTCCTGAGGCTGGACAGTTGAAAATATTCAGCTGGCATTTTCCAGCCTTCTACCCTTAAGGATCCTGCTAAGGCTTGAGGGGGCACTGGGAAATAAAGTCTGCGGTTAAGGAGCTTTCATTCAGGGGCTGTGACACCAGATGCACTCTTGGGGATTGAAAAATGCCTGGGCTCTAGAGTGAGCATACCTGGGTTCAAGTTCTGACTCCTCGATACACAGTTGTGAACTTGAGCAAGTCATGCCTATTCCCCACTCCTGAGCCTAAGTTTCCTCTTCTGTGGAGTCAGAATTGTTCATGTGAGAATGACAGAAACGATTCTGCATAGCGCCTGATACAGTGCAAGAAGCACTTCTTAAACAAAACTGCCATGCCGAGGTTAACACATAGCAAAAGCTCCAAGGAGGTAGCATTCACAACTAGAAGATCTGGGAGGTGAATGGTAGATGGGGAGAGCCAGCCCGGGGGGAGGTGGCTTTTCCGCATGCGCTTAGTCTAGGAGCCCAGCAGAGCAGCAAGGGGGCGGGGCCAGGTTTCTGAAGGGGTTGCTATGGCACCGAGGGGCCAGGAGAGGTTAACCGAACCCTTAAAACCTTACTCCCTCCCCCACCCGCCACCGCCTGGGCCGAGGGCCATTGTTCCTGGCAAAATGGCGTCGGTAACCCTCCTCCCGGCCGAAGGCCTAAGTAAGCCTGAGGGTGGGAGTGGAACTGGAGGTGGTAACAAGAACTACAATTCCCAGGGTACACTGCACCTGCCCGCGAGGCGCAGGGCACGTGCCCAGGCCTAGCGGTTACATGCCGTCAAAAATCTGTTTCATGGCTTCCCTTTTCCATTCCTGCTTTCGTTGTTGCCGCCCCCGCGCGCGCGCACTGCAGTCCTGGGGGGTGGGGGCATATGCCTTGGCCATAGCCCTTGCAACATAACCCGGAGACCGGTATTTGTAAATCTGTGCTTCGACTTCTAATTTCTAAACTAGCAGGTATGGGTCTCGCGAGAAAAGCCGGGAGTTGGAAAAAGGGAGTTTAGGGGTGGCGGGTGAAAAGGTGCGGGCGGGTACCACATCTCGGCCGAGCTACCGCATTTAGAGGCATGTGGATAACAGAGTGGGCGGTGGGTGGCTAGGAAGTGTGCTTGGACTTTTTTGTTTTTTCCTGAGGAGAAGGTAAAGCAGCTGTGGGGAGAGATTTTGAACACGCAGGAGGTGTTACCCGTGGCTCCTCATAGATTTTCTTCTTGGAAAGGAGAGAAGCCTTTCTCCTCGACGCGCATCACTCTCTCCTGCTGCGCTGAAGAGCGCGGGGGAGGAGCGCGCACGCTCTAGTTGGCTAGCCGCTCGGCACCTCGCAGCGTTCGGGGCTATTCGGAGTTGGGGCTCCTCCGTCAGCTTTCTCCGCCCCTCCCCCTCTCTTTTCCTCCCCTCCCTTTTCCGCCCCCCCCTCCAGCCCCCTCTCCTCTCCCTCAGAATTCCCTGGCTGGAGTACGCGTGCGCCTGCTCAGCTCCCAGGCGAGCGCGAGCTTGGGCTCGTACCCCGTTTCCCTTAACCCCGCCCGCTCTTTACCTACCGGCAGTAGCTGGCCCGGTGGGCTCGCGGGGAGACGCTCGCGCGCGCACGCGCACACAACGCGAAGCGGAGCTCGAGACATCGAGGAGGGGAGTTAGAAGCATCGGAGGAGGCGATAGAGGAGGAGGCGGTGTCTGTGTATGTGTGTGTTCTACGGCGTTGCTCTTTGAGGGACGAGAGTAGGCTTGAAAGAGGGTAAAGGAGAAGCGAAAAGAACCAGAGTCTCCCTCTGCGAGAGCCTCTAGTCTGGTGAGGGTCCCGGGCCGGCCGGAGCGCTGGGAGAGAGGGAGGAGGCCGGGGGGCGTGTCTGGTATCAGGCTGAGAGATGAATGAGCCGGGGATGAATGGAGGGAGGCAGCGGCGGCCAAGAGTCTGTTTGGAGTAAGAGCCCTAGTGGGGGGCGGTTTGACCGAGGTGGGGTGATTGCCGTCACCAGGAGGTATGGGAAGAGGCCGGACTCGGTTCTTCGGGGTTGTAGGAGCTGTTGTCGGTGTGAACGTACAGGCGGAGAGGAAAATTCAGAGGGGGAAAGTGGAGAAGGGCAGGTTTGAGGTTGAGGGGCGTTTTTTGTCTTTTTTGTTTTTGTTGGAGGTTGGCAACTTTAGGAGTTGATGGAAGACTTGGGGTGAGGAGGGTGAGGATGATACTTGAAGGGGGTGCGGGGGACAGTTGACAAAGGAATGAGTGATTATTTAAGTGAGATTGAGGCTACTGCAAGGGAAGATCGCTTCGGGTGCGGGAAGTTGAGTTTCAGTGACCAAAGGGGTGGTGGAAAGTGAATTTTATTTAGACATTCAGTCGATGTGTGAAGGTCGATAGGACTGGATCGGGGGTGAGGGATATTGCTGGCTCGTTTCGTAAATGAGCTAGGTTCAAGGACATTGAGAGGTGTTATTTGGAACCAGGTAGTGCGTTCTGTGACTGACAGGTTGGGGATGGGAAGGAGATGGTATGATGGGGTTAGGATAAAAGTGGTTAGCTGGCTTCACTGTACTGAAAGAGGTTTTGTTTGACCAGTTAAGAGTGGTGAAACATTTATGTAGTGGGATGCGGGTGGAAATCCTGCACGTGTGTGTCTCTATCTTGGGAGTTGATAGACATTGTTGAAATGAAATGGAACCCTCAAATCAGATCCGAATGGAATGGCTATTCCTTCTTAAGAGTTACTGTTGACTGAAGCAATTATATGAATAATAGCCTTTAAAGTTTTGCAGATCTTCTGTACAGTAGCCCTTGCATCCAATTTTATGAAGTATTGTTACCTGTTTTAATCTATAGTAAGTTGTAATACTAAAAGAACTTTTGAGGTCTCAGTGTATGACACAGAGCAGCAGGTGTCTTCTAGACAGTCTCTATCCTTTGGATTGATGAGTTTAAAAATTGTTTAAACTCAACAGTCCAAAGGAAAGTTAATTTTTATTAAAGGATAACTCAAATGCACTAAAGCCGGTTTTGAATGTTACAATAATTATACGTGATTTTTTTTTTGTCATTCTGAAATTTACCTTGTTTAAAATTGGCAGTTATTTTTTGGTGTGTTTAAATTACAGCAGATTATTTGGACATTTTGTTCTCTGAATACATTATTTATCGTCTGGTAAAGATGTCTTGTGATGGTCTCATTCTGTTCCTGGTCAAGATTAATAGTTTATGGATTTTTAACTTCATTATTTTTACAAACTTTACTGACAGATTCATTTATCTTTAAAATGTTGCAATTTTGAGAACATTCTTAATGCCCTTTTTCTTTTATTCTACTTTGATGTTGGAAAGCATGTAACTTTTGTTTTGGTTACCTGGGGTTTAAATACAAAAGTTAATACTATGTTCATATTCTCACATGAAGATGAATACTTAGTATGTTAAATGCTAGAGTAAAAGTATAAAAGTACTGTGGGAGCCTGGAAATGTTACACTGACTCTGACAGGCAATGTAGTCTCCCAGTTTCGAATTAGATATTCCTGGATTGGAAGAACATTCAAGTATTGAGGCTGGAAGGCATGGTATATTTGGCGAGTGGAATGAGATAAGGCTGTGGTCTTAGAATGAGGTTGGTGTGAGGGTTAGGAGCCCTTGATTGTTCTAGGAGGATAACAAACAGATTTGTTTGCTTCTAATGCTCCCCACCCCCAACCTGGAATGCTGTCTCTCCCCCTTCCTTTGAATTTGAATTCATCTTTTTAAACTAACCTGCCGTTGGCTATTCCTGAAAGCCTTTCCTGTCCCTTCCGTTTTCCCCCAGCACCTGCCTTGAGCTAGATTAGATTAGGCAACCCACTTTAGTGATCCCAGCACACCTTGTATATATGTATTTTATTATTGTATTTTTGTTGGGAGGCAGGCAAGAAAGTTGTTTTCCTTTTTATACCTTAGAGAGAAAATAAAGCTCAGAAAAGTAAGACTTGCCCTAGTATGTAAGTGGTAGACCCTGGAGTTCTGACTTCTAGACCAGTGTTGATCCTCATATCACGTCTGCATTCATTGATGTAATTATTCTGTAGTGTTTTAGGAGTTGAATTTCTGTAATGTGGACTTTAACTTTCTTCTGTAGAGGGATTTTGTTTCATTAAGGTGTCCCATCGTTTAGCCAGTAAATGATGAAGTCAGTGGTGGCAGTGAACCAGAGTCAGAAGAAAATATTCAGAAGTAAAGAAAATGAGAACTGTTATATTGCTATCAGATTTCTAATCAGATAATTTACTTTAAAAGTAATTAATAGAGAGCCAGAGGTTTTGTGTATATATCTGCGGGGGAGGCATTGTATGTAAAAAAGAACCCCTCCCTTTTTCAGTCTACCATTTTAGTGTAAGTAGACCAGCTTTATTTGCAGATATACTTGATTATGTCTTTTGGCCTAAAGCCAGAATACTTTCAGAGGGATGGGCCTTTTCCATTTTTGTTTGAGATTGTAAATTTTATGGCACTGTTAGGAGATATTTGATGACTGTAAAGAACATCTATGAAAGCATTCACTCAGAAATTCCCAAAGCTTCAAAAGTAGAATTTGATGCCATTTTTAATTGTTTTGGTAGAGTTTGTCATGAAATATTTGGTTTGTAAAATTTTGAGATTAACTTTAATGTCCCTTTCTTCCAGGGATATATTATTTTTTCCATGAACTTTAAAAAAAAAAAGAAATGAAGCAACATTATTTTCTG
Organism: Eonycteris spelaea; assembly: GCA_003508835.1. NCBI lineage: Eukaryota > Metazoa > Chordata > Mammalia > Chiroptera > Pteropodidae > Eonycteris > Eonycteris spelaea. The sequence continues at coordinate 160,340 of PUFA01000574.1, forward strand.
TGTTTTTACCTGGTAACATTTTTTATGTGATAATATTCACATAACATAACATTTACCATTTTAGAGTATCCAGTTCAGTGGCACTAAGTACCTTCGTGATGTTGCACATCTAGATTCAAAACATTTTCATCACCCCAAAAGGAAACCCTGTACCCATTAAGCAGTCACTCCCCATTCCCCTTTTCTCCCAGCCCCTTGCAATCACTAATCTGCTGTCACTTTGGATTTGCCTATTCTGGATATTTCATATAAATGGAATCGTACAGTACATGGCCTTTTTGTGTCTGTCTTTTTCACTTTGCATGTTTTTGAGTTTTCCTCACATTGTAGCATATATCAGTACTTCATTTTTATTGTTGAATAAAATTCCATTATATGTTATACTGCCATTTTTGTTTATTCATTAGTTCATGGACATTTAGGATCTTTCCATCTTAGCTTTTGTGAATAATGCTGGTATGAATATTTGTGTACAAGGTTTTGTTTGAACACCTGTTTTCAACTCTTCTGGGTATGTACCTAGTAGTGTAATTTCTGGGTCACATGGTTATTTCTATGTTTAACTTTTTAAGAAACCACCAAACTATTTTCCACAGTGGCTGCACCATTTTACATTGCCACCAGCAATATATAAGGGTTCCAGTTTCTCCACATCCTTGGCAAATTTGTTACTTTCTATTCATGTGTGTGTGTGTGTGTGTGTTGTGTGTTGTGTGTGTGTGTGTGTGTTTATGGCCGTGCTAGTAGGTGTGAGGCAGTATCTCTTGGTTTTGATTTCTCTAATGGCTAATGATGTGGAGCATCTATTGTGCTTGTTGACTATTTCTTCTTTTGAGAAATGTCTATTTAAGTCATTTGCCCATTTAAAAATTTGGTCAATTATCTTTTAATTGTTTTTTAAGAAATCGTCAAATCCAAGATCATGAAGATTTACCTCCATTTTCTTTAGAGTTGTATACTTTTAGCTTTAATATCTAGATTTTATCCATTTTGAGTTAATTTTTATGTATGGCATGAGGTAAGGGTCTAGCTTCATTCTTTTACAAGTGGATTAACAAAGTTTTTTAAACTATAAAATACGTAGTACACAATACTTTGTGTGTATATTATTTAAATGAAGCAATCTTGTGGCGGTATCTAAATCACTAGACAGTTGTGGGAGAGAAATGTTTCTATAGGTAATGCTTTGTATTTGAAGTGTGGTATATTCTAACACACTTTAGAAGTGAGACATTTATAATCAGGAAACTTTAATATGGCAAACTAGACAATCCTTATGCTAAAGTTACATTAGTGATTTTTTAAAAATAAGGAATGTTATTTTTGTTTTCAAATTGTTTGCATAGGGTTCAATCTTTGCTTAAAACTAGAAATAAAGCAGACTTAGTTTATAATTAACCAGAAATTGGTATTAGATTTATCCTAAAAGCAATCATATCTATGTGTTATCTAGTTTATTATTATGAGCCAACTTCTAAACCAGAATGTATATCAACCAGTACCTTGGAAACTTTTTTATTTGTAGCTTAGGCTATAATTACATGTATATTTTCCTATTTAGGAATAATATAAGAGTATTTTGATTTGGTTACTTGTGAAATGAGAATTAAAATTTAGTACAGCACAACTGATTGGCAAATCTTAGTCTGTAGTTAAGTGTAATTAAAATAGGACCATTAATTTGAATTAAAAAAAAAACCTAGGGGATGTCTTTTAATACAAGAACAAGAAATATGCTTGATCAGCCCCAAGATATATGAGGTGATAGTTCAGCTCTGATTATATTCACTGCTACCCAGAGAATAATTTTTGTCCTGATGGACTACTGTGGCATTTCCTTTCAGAGTTAGCCTTTGAAGGTTTCTGGCAAGATAAAAAAAAAAAACCCTTGAATATATATGGTTCATTTGCTAAGGAACCTTTCAAATGCACTGATAACTTATTCTGAAGCTGTTAGCCCAAGTGAATTGTGGAGTATGACTTACCCAAAGTATTTTTAGATTCTACCATTCATTCAACAAGTATTTATTGTGTTCCTCCAGTGTGCCAGGGATGATTTGTTGGGATAGATGCAAAGGAAGCAAAGCAGGTAGTGACCCTGCCCTCTTTGAGCTTACATTGCAGTTGAGGACAACAGATGACCAAAATAATAATTTCAGAAAGTAAATGCTAATAAGAAAATTGTAAAAGGATGCTGGGATGTTGGGGAGGAGCCTCATTAGGTCATGTGGTCATTTTGAGCCGGTGACTTTGAACAGAGATCTGAATGTTTAGAGAACAGCAATTTTTGGTATCCCTTCTGATGATTGTTATTTTGTCAAATTGTTAATTTGTCCCTTCTAAAGAATACTTTAGGCTTCTTACTATTTAAAAACTGCTTTTTTTTCAAAGGGGAAAAACAGGTACATTCCTTGTGAGAAGATACTGTGTTCCCAAGTGGAAATGTCACTGGAGTGGGAGTCAGCCTGAGTTCTGGTCTTGCCTCAGTGTAATCTTGCATGTCTGTAAACACCTATTTCTGTATTTGTTACTAAACAAAACCAAAGTCCTACCAATTTTGTAGAGTTCCTTTGCTAATTAAATGAGTAAATATACTTGGCAGATTATACAACTATATATGAAATGCAGTGTATTCTATTAATATGTTTTTGGAGTCAAAGTTTCTCAATTGAGAAATGTTTTCCCACCAATTTAAAGCTTTTTGTTTACCCATCTGGTAAATTTTAGTACCAGATGTCTAAACTCATTGATTAATCAGGAGGGATTGGGATCTTAGAAAGTGGTAGTATGGTAGAAAGTATGTTGGATTTGGAACTAGAAAACCAGGGTTCCAGAATTATCCCTTTTACTTATTAATTCTGTGACTTGGGCAAGACACTAAACTCTGAGCCTTCTGCATTTTCAGAATTCAGGCTAACACCAAGTAGCTCTCAGGGTTGTTGTTAGGAATAATTGAGTTAAATAGATGAAGTTCTCTTGAAAACTATAAAGCAAGGTTTGATCAACTTTTTCTGTAAAGGACTAGGTAGCAAATATTCTGGCTTTGTGGGCCATGGACTCTTTGTTGAAATGATTCAGCGAATCTCGTGGCATCCATAGGCAATGTGTAAGTAAATGACTGTGGCTATATTCCAATAAAACTAGGAACACTGAAAAACTAACTTCAAATAATTTTTATGTGTCATGAAGTACTATTCCTTTTTATATATTTTTTTCAACTTTAAAAATGTAAAAATCTTTCTCAGCTCACCTGCTGCACAAAAAACAGGCTGTGCGGTGTGGTGGGTTTGGCCTGAGTGCTATATGTAGTTTGGACACCACTGTTAGGAAGGGAGACAGAGTAAGGTGTTAATTAAAGATTTGTGGGTAGGTGATTGATAAATAAAATTGTTTAATTTTGATGATGAAAGAAAATGGACATGATTTCGACCCCTTTTCTAATGTGGACCCAGACGTTTTTTCATATAAAAAGGGCATCTTTAATTGAGGATGTGGCCTTGCCAGAACAAAACTGGAGGATGGAAGTGAGGAAGAAGAAAGTTTAGTGTTATAAACTCCCAAGGACTGTGATGTGGTTGTGCAGTGTACATATCTATGCAATTTGGGGTTGTGCAGTGTGCATCTGGCTCCAAGTCATACGTGGTCCCATTTTATGAGTAGTTAAGAGTGAACTTGGGAATCAGAGGCCTGGGTTAAATTGTGGCCTTGGTTTTTACTAGCTGTATGCTCTTAGGCAAGTTAACTTAATTTTTGAGCTTAGTTTCCTCATTTGTAAAATGAGAATAAAAATATTATTTACCTCAAGATTCTTGAGATAATTACATGAGAAAATGCATGAAAGGGCTTATAGTGCTTGGCACAAAGCACTCAATAAGTGTTAACTGATAATATTCATTTGAATGTATGTTTTACATAATTATTAGTTTTGTCCTTCAGTTATTTTAAGAAGTCATAATATCCTTAACTGGTTCTTTTGTACAGGTTGTTGATGGACAATTTTGCTTTAAAGGGTTAAAAAAATAGAGGGGTAAATTAAAACCTTAAACCCTTTGCCCAATTTTCTGCCCCCCCCCAGTGGGTAATTTAAAAGTTGACTGTGGATGTGTACAGTTCTTTTTCCCTGTATTTACATGCATGTATATGTGCACACACAAATAAAATATAATATAGTTTTGTGACTTGACTTTCCCCCCAAAGAATATGTTTTAGGGATCTTTACATGTCAGTATATATATGCTCACTTCATTCTTTTTGATGGATACATAGTACTTCAAAATACATGCTTCTTTAACCATTAGGATCAGTTTAGAGCATGTCCTCCAGTCTTTTTTATATGCATTTACACATGAGTACATTTAGAAATAGTTTTGTATTTTTTTTATATAAATGATATATAGATATCATTTTACTACAACTTGCTTTTCTCAATAGTATATATGTGTAGGAGAGTTTTATATATCAGTATATATCCATCTCTCATTTTTTAAACAGATGCATGTTATTACACAATACAGATGTACCACTGTTTATTTCACCACTTTCTTATAGATATTTAAGGTTTGTTTGTTTGTTTGTTTTTTGCTATTTCAAACACTGCTTCAGTAAAAAATTCCTTGTGCATACATAGTTGTACACATACAGGAATATTTCTCATGTAGATACTAAGAAGTAGATTTGCTGGGTGACAAGTATGCACTAGATACTTGGAATTCGCCACATGAAAAGACTATTTCAGTTTATCTGCTCATAGTGTCGAATTTCTCATACACTTTTCAAAACATATTACAGCCTTTTTATTTTGCTCATCTGATAGACAAATAAATTAATATTGAATTGTTTGAATTTGCATCTCCCTGCTTAGTAAGGAGTTTGAGTCATCCCCCTGGCATACATGTATTGGATATTTGTATTTCTTAGTGATTTTTTTTAGTTCTTTATAGATTCTGCATATTGATGCTTTCCTATACATGTTGCAAATATTTGCTCCTAGTTTGTTGGCTTATCTTTTAACTTGGCTCATGGTCAAATGGCCAGATGTATTAGCTTTTTGTTAATGGTTCTCGCATTTTTTTCTTTTTAAGGAAGCCTTTTTTCAGGTTAGAAATATACTCTCTATATTTTTAAATAGTTATGTAGTTTTGTTTTTTTAATCTTCCTAGAATTTGTTTTTGTGACTGGTTTTAAGTAGAGCTTTAACTTTTTACCCCCAAATGGATAGCCAGTTATTCTGACACCATTCATTTGGCTATCCATTCCTCGCAAATATGAAATGCCATCTTTACCATGGACTATATCACCATACATAATGTGCCTGTTTTTACTGATTCTTTCACTCTGTTAGTTCATTTGTCTGTTTCTGTGCTGAAACTACATTGTTTAACTTACTGTAGTTATATGTTTATATGTAATATCTGGTAAGGCAAATTCTCATTGTTCTTTTTCAAGATTTTCTTGGCTTTCCTTTTGCTCTTTTAGAATAAGCTTTTCAATTTTGGACAAAAATGTCTCTTTAGAAGTTTGATTGGGTTTACTTTGACTTCAGAATAATCTGGGAGGGGAGAGTTTGTGAAGATGCTGATATTGGGTCTTTCTAACAAAGAAAGGTGTATTTTATGTACTCCAGTAAAATTTTACAGTTTTCTTTATATAGGTGTTGCATATTATTTCTTGAGTTTATTCCACGTGAATGTTTTATAGCATTGTTGCTCTTATGAACAGGATAGTTTTAAAAATATATTTTTTAAAAATTGCGTTGACCTGACCCAGCCCTTCCTGCCCCCTGCTGGCCTTGTCCACTCTGGAGCCCTCACCTTAGAATAGTTATTTTTTTAAATTATATATTCTAATTGATTATTGCTAATGTCTAGCAAAGCTGTTGATTTCCGTTTGTTGATTTTGTCTTTGGCCTTTCAGCTGAGCTCCCTGATTAGTTCCGATTATAGTTTTTTAGTTCATTTTCTTGGATTTTCTAGGTAGATGTTTATGTAGTCTGCAAATTTTAATTTTGTCTCTTACTTTCCAATAGTCATAGGTCTGTTTTATTTCTTTAAGTGGTAGCAGTGATAACAGGATTTTTTGGCTTATTCCTGACTTTAATTATTGTTTTTGTGAAAGATACTTAACTTGTAAGATAAATGCTAATTGAAATTACACTCAGGTTCCTTTTTTAAACCTATCAAGAGTGTCAAAAATCAAAATGTTTGATAACACCTTTTTCACTGTCAAGGCTGTGGTGTAAATGACACTCTCACACATTGCAGGTAGGAGTTTAAATTGATAGAATGCCCGTGGAAGGCAGTTTGGCAGCATTATATGAAGATACACATGTATTATGTGTACTCTTCTGGATATATTCGTATACTTGAATAAAAGTTAAATATGTAAATTTCCTTTGATCCAGCAATCCAATTTCATGGAATTTACATATACATATACACACATATTTAGAAAATGAAATATGCAATTTTATCTGTCATAGCAAATAATTGAATTCCATATAGGTATTAAAAAAAAGAATGAGGAACCTGTATGTACTGACAGGGAAAAAAAGTATCTTAAAATATTGTGACAATAAAAAATGTTTAGTATATACTGTGCTACTTTTTTGTGTAGAAAAGGAGAGAGAGAATGTTTATATTTGCTTACTTGCCTAAAGAAACTCTAGAGGACTACACAAGAATTTAATGAGTTAGTTCCCTGTTGGGGGAGTGGTGGGAATTAAATGGATGGAAAACAGGGTTGGAGGTGAACTTGTCCATTATATACCTCTTTCTTTGATTTTTGAATCTTATAATTATATTTTAAAAACTAAATTAAAAGTGGTTTCTTGAAGTATTTTGGCTCTTCCAAGGACATTTCAATTTTTTTCTCTTTCTCTTGATTTTTCTCTTCTGTGTTACAGGTCTCTTCAAATGACTGTATCCTGATTCTGCTCGTATTTAAGAATGAACTAGTAGCGGGGCTAACTGGTATACCTAGGCACGGTTGTCAACTGGTAGGCTTTATTTTGGGGGTGAGTGGGTGCCAGAAGGTGGAGGGCTTTGCTCTGGGGTGCCCTATTCTTCCTAGTTTGTTGAGTTTGATATTTTGAATGCAGGGATTTCTTTCTTTCAGAGAGAGAGAGTTCATGAACTGTGTCATAATTCAGACCTTCAGCTAATCCCTGTTTTCAGCCTTTTTCTCACTCTGGTCCTCTTTGGGATTAGTCTACTTTACATGTGAAACCCCTCTGTGGTTTCCTGTAAGTCCACTCCCTCTTGGATTGGAATCCTTTCTATTACATACTATAGATTGTAGCATCCTTTGATTTGTGTTATCAGTCAGTTTTTTCTTGTGTGCTCTCTGTCAGAAATTGTTGAAATCTTGTATTGGCTGTGCCATTTTTCACTTGTGTCCTTGAGTTTTGATTTATAAATTTTTACTCTTTTACCATCACTTCCAGGGTTTTGCAGGTGTTCGTTCAGTCCACCTTCTTGAACCAGAAGTCAACAGCAGTATAGCTTAAGCTTGGATAAACTGTAGACTATTTGAGGACCGGGACTGACTTTTGCTCTTTTATTCCCAGACCCTAACATAGTGCTTGGTACTTGGTAAATTTTTTTGGCGTATGGATGTGTATATGAGAGAAAAAGAGGATTGTTAATGAAAATTTACTGTGTAATTTTGACTATCAATATGCATTCTACCTTGAGATAATCATGCTAATCAAAATAAGCCAGACTGAAAAAGTTGAAAATCACATGATATCACTTATATGTGGGATATAAACCTAAAAGCAACAAATGAACAGGACAAACAAACAGAGACTCAGGGACATGGATAATGGACTAGTGGTTACCAGAAGGTAGGAGGTGGGAAGGAGAGAAGCAGTAGACAGGGTAAAGGGGGTCAAAAATATGGTAGCTGAAGGAAATTGGACTCTGGGTGGTAATCATACAATAGAATATATAGATGTAAAATTATAATGTACACCTGAAAATTATATAATTGTATTAACCAATATTACCCTAATAAACATAAACAAACAAACAAATAAATATGCATTCCTTCAGTTGCTGGTTCCAGAAGATGGAGAAATTCTTGAGCCATTGATTTTACAAAGTACTGATTTTATGCTGTATTTCCCATGGATAGAACCATGATAAGCTACAGGGGAAAAATTATTTTGAACTTTTAACTCAAATGCTCCAAGCTTATATACAAACATGTTGAAGGAGTAGATAGAGGGTACACATTTGTGAGGTTTTTCCTGTAATTTCAATCTCTTATAAAAGTGTTTTTTTTATTATCTTCATACATATTCCTAGGACTTAGAGCTGTATGTTACCATTTTATGAAGGAAAATATGGTCACACATAGATTATGATATATAGCTGTTGAACTCAGTAACAGACTTCAGGTTTGAAGCCTGATTTTTGTGGACTATTTCTGAGCTATGTTTCTGCTTTGCTGAATGTAGAAGGGATATTATCCTGGTCACTGAAGCATACCCCTTTAGCAATGCCAACCCGGTTTATTACTAGAAAGCTTTTAAAGATTGTGTGATATACTTTTCGGCCTTACTGAATAGAGTCTCCTGAAAATCATTTAACATTTTCTTGAGTATTGTTGAATAGTGCTTTAATATAGTGCTGCCCCTAGGGGGTATTAAGAGATAGAAAATAAAAGCTTCCATTTATTGATTATTATATTGTGCCAGGCACTGTGGTATGTAGTTTATATGTATATTTTCAAATCGGTCCTGTGAGATTTCACAAACAAAATCAAAAATGAATGAGGTTAAGTAATTTGTCTCAGATTTATTCTGAGGAGTGAGAGGCAGAACCAAGATTTTGATTCTAGGTTTTTCCCACTCTCAAACCTGTGTCCTGAAACTCTATTTTATGTTCAAGAAGCTAGTGGATCCATGATAAGGCCCCAGATAATATGCTTAGTGAAGTTCTTGGCCTAGTTTTTAAAATTTGTTTTTCTTATTTCTTGTTTACCCATAGGCTACCAGCAATTACATTTTATTGTTGTCAGGTCTTTTCCCTTCAGAACAGAGATTCTCAACCCAGGAGGCCAGGTTGAAGGTAAGGAGAGTGGACAGAATGGGGGGTATGTAGAGAGTCTAGTTTTAAAAAGGCATATTTGATATTATTATGGCTTTGATTTTGTTCAAAATAGTTTATCTTAATATCTTAAAGAGGGACATCATGTTTTATTAAGATAATTTACATATCATAAAATTCACCAATATAAATGTCAGTTATTTTTAGTAAATTTACATAGTTCTATAACCTTGATTACAGTCTAATTTTAGAACATTCCCATTACCCCCAGAGGATCCCTTGTGCTGATTTGCAGTCAGTCCTGGTCTTTCACTTAGCATGTTTTCAAGGTTCATCCTTGTTGAGGCATGTATCAGTACTTCATTCCTTTTTAGTGTTGAATAATATTCCATTGACATAGGTGTAACACATTTTGTTTAGCTATCAGTTGATAAGCATTTGGATGTTTCCACCTATTGGCTATTGTGTATAGAACTACTGTGACCACTTGGGTACAAGTTTTTGTGTGGACATATGTTTTCATTTCACTTGGGTAGATGGTATCATATAGTAACTCTATGTTTAACTTATTGAGGAACTGCCAGACTGTGTTCCAAAGCATCTGCACCATTTTACATTCCCACCAGCAATGTATAAGGGGTCCATTTTCTCCACATCCTCACCAACGCTTGTTACTATCTATCTTTTTTATTGTATCCATTCTCATGGATATGAGGTAGTATTTCATTTTGGGTTTGATTTGCATTCTCTGATAAATAATGATGTAGAACATCTTTTTGTGTGTTTGTTGCCCATTCACATAGCTTCTTTAGAGAAATGTTTATTCAGATCTTTGGCCCATTTGATCATTTATCTTTTCATTATTGAGTTCTAAGAATTCTTTAAAAATTTTTTTGATTTTTTTCTTTTTTATTTCTTTTTTTCTAGAATTCTTTGTATGTTCTGAATACCAGTCTCTTATTAGATATATGATTTACACTTATTTTCTCCAAGCCTTTTCAGATGGCATCTTTTGAAGTACAAAAGTTTTAAATTTTGATGAGGTCCGGCTTCTCAATTTTCTGTTTTATCACTTGTATTTTTGTTGTTGTATCTGGGAAATCATTGCTTAACCCAAAGTCACTAAGTTTTACTTCAGTGTTTTCTTCTAAGAGTTTTACAGTTTTAGCTCTTACTTTTAGGTCAATAACTTACTTTGAGTTTATTTTTTGTATGGTGTGAGTTAGGGGTCCAATTTCATTCTTTTGTATGTGGATGTCCAGCTGTCCTAGCACCTTTTGTTAAAAGACAGTTCTTTCTGCATTGAATGGTCTTGGCATCTTTGTTGAAAATCAATTTACCATAAAAATTAAGGTTTATTTCTAGACTCTCAATTCTATTGCATTGAGCTATATATCTATTCTTATTTCTGTTGTTCCTTTCTAATTTATTTTGTGGTAGTAGAATATACTTTGTTTGACTTCAGTCCTTCTAATTGTATTGAGATTTATTTTATTGCATAGTATATGATTTGTTCTGGAGATTTTTCCATCTGTGATTGAAAAGAATGTATATTTTGCTCTTGTCGGGTGGAGTGTTCTATAGATTGTAGTAAGGTCAAGTTGCCAACTTTTGGCCAAGTTTTCCACATTTCTTGCTGGTTTTCTGTCTAGTTCTCTTCATTATTCCGTATTTATTGAGAATACGGTATTTAGATTTTTCTGTTGTTAGTATCAAAAAGTCTATTTCTTTTATCAGTTTTGATTTAATGCATTTTGGGGCTCTGTTGTTAGATGTTTATATAATAGTCATATTGTCCTGATGAATTAATCTTTTCAAACTTATAACATGTCCCTCTGTGCCTTTAATAACATTTTTTGTCTTAGAGTTGGTTTTTTAAAACTGAAGGAACATTCCTTTCTCAATCCCTTTTATTTGCTGCCACTTATTTTGTAGTTGAGGAAACCAGGTGACCAAACATGTTAAGATTATTATATACCAGAACAGCACTATTTGCCCCTCTATTTTTATATTAGGGTTCTGAGTAGGATTTCATTTTTTAAAAGAAATTCTGAAGTTAAATTTTTGAAGGCTTTATTTTTACTTAAATTCTCCAAATTTACCTATTTTTGTCTGCTTAGAAGACCTTTTGTGTTACTTATAGATCTCTGCTCTTGAGGTTTCTGGATAAGTGACTTTTAGTTAAGTGAAGCGAATTGTATTCTTACTTAAGAATATCTCACTTAAAATGTTAACATTTAGGGAATGTGAGTGAAAGGTCTATTGGATTCTTTGTATATTCTTGCAGATTTTTTTCCAGTCCAAATTGTATCAAAATAAGTTAAGGAAAAAATCTCTACCTAAGCGAGGTGCTGTTAGTTTTCTTTTTTTTTGCTTGCAGATGATCCTAGTTTATTAAGTAACTTTCGAGGTATCTTGATTTGGCAATGTAACCTCATAGAGCGCTTCATGAGTCCTTAGTTTACAGTCATGTATCACTTAACAACAGAGATATGTTCTGAGAAATGTGTTGTTAAGCAATTTCATCACTGTGTGAGGATCATAGAGTGTACTTACACAAATCTAAATGGGATAGCCTGCTATATACCTAGGCTATATGGTATATCACCATCATATATGCAATCTGTCATTGACTGGAACGTCATTATGTGGTGCATGATTATAATTCTTAGCTTTGGTATTAACTCAGCTATATCCTAGTAGTGTCATCTGATAGGCAAATTTCTGGGAGTTATCAGTCTTCCTTTTCTCCCCACCTGTTGCCAATATTTTCATTCGAACCTCAGCATCTCTTTCCTGGATTATTGCAGTAGCTCTCTAAGGGGTCTCATTTTATATTGTATATCACAGAATTCCTTGGTGACTGCCTTTTTCTTTATCTGCCTGCTTCTAATACGTGAGTAAACTGTTCATGTTACCACTCATATACTTATTCCATGCTGTTTCATGACATTGCTTGTGATCTTTCCTCTGCTTGGATCATTTAATTTTTTTTCTTCGAGACTGAGTTTTGGCATCTTTTCCAGTAAACCTTCCTTAGAGGATCTAACTTCATTCTTTTTGCATATAGATATCCAGTTGTCCCAGTGCCATCTGTTGAAGAGAGTGTTCTATCCCAATTGAATTGTCTTGGCACCCTTGTTGCAATTCAGTCAACTGTAAATATGGGGGTTTATTTCCAGATTCTCTATTTTTATTTCATTTAGCTATACATCTATCCCTATGCCAATATCACACTGTCTTAATACTGTAGCTTTGTGGTAGGTTTCAAAATTGGAAAGGGTGAGTCCTCCAATTTTGTTGTTTTTCAAGATTGTTTTGGCTTTGGCTATTCTGGGTTCCTTGACGTTTTATATGTTTTAAGATAAGCTTGTTAATTTCTGCAAAGAAACCAGCTGGGATATGGATAGGAATTGTGTTTAATGTGTAACATAATTTGGGGTATTTCTCCTTATTTTTTTGTTTAGTTAAGAGTTGTTCTTCAGTTTTTCAAATTTGATATTTCTGTGTACTTTTGTACATGATAAATTGTGCCTTCTAAGGCACATAACGTAATAACAGGTATACAGGCTTTGTGATACTGTTTGTGGTGAGAAGAGAAGAATTTTCTTATTAGTGGTTTGACCACTCATTGGAAAAACTTCATGATATGTTCCACATATTCCACATGTTCTCTATGGAATGTTTTAGAAAATACAGAAAAGCAGAGAGAAAGAAAAAGTCCATAATTACACCCATTCAAAATTAATATTGTGTATGTATGTATGTATGTATGTATGTATGCTTGTATATATGTCATTCAACCATAAAAGGGAGTATCTTTTCATCTCACTAAAAACTAGGGTTTTTTTTTAAATGTTGTATCCTATTCACTCATTTGAGATATTTAATCAAATCCCTGTTAGGCTTATGTTTAGTTACAGTTTTTCCAAATTACAAGTGCTATAATGAATGTCTTTGTAATTAAATCTTTGCACAGATTCTTGACTATTTTCTAAGGCAAGTTCCTATAAGTGGAATTGCTGGTTGAAAAGGATGCATATTTTTAAGTCTTGCCATTTTTTAAAGTATAGTGTGTTAATATTTGACAGTAGTTTATTTCTGCTAAAATCTGAAGGCAAGCTCATAAACAAGTATTTGTGTTATTCAGAATTACTACTAGATGTTCATAGCAACATTATTCACAGTAGTCAAAAGGTGGAAACAACCAATCCATTCACCAGATCAGTAGATAACAAAATGTGGTATATACATACAATGGAATATTGTTCAACCTTAAAAAGGTATGAAATTATAATACATGCTACAATATCAGCAAACCTTGAAAACATGTCAAATGAAATAAGCTAGACACAAAAGGGCAAATATCGTATGATTCCACTTATATGAAGTATCCAGAATAAGTGAATTCATAGAGACAGGAAGTAAAATAGAGACTACTAGAGGCTAGGAAGATGGAGAGTTATTTTTTAATGAATACAGAATTTCTTTTTGGGATGATGAAAAGTTCTGGAAATGGATTGTGGTGATTATTGCACAACATCTTGATTATACTTAATGTCACCGAATTGTGTACTTAAAATGGTTAAAATAGTAAATTTGATATTAAATATATTTTACTACAATAAGAAAAAACTATCAGATTAATTCCATAAGTTTAGACAAAAACTACCTATTGAGAAATTACGTACTTGTTTTAGTTATTGTGTATGTTACCTTGTAGCTAAGTGAACTCAGGATTTGGCTGCTTGTTTTATTTTAACCCATTTCCCATTTGCCTCAAGAATACTTGCTGGTGACACTCGTGGCTGCAGTGTTTACCCCAAGATAACTCCTGGATTACAGTCCTAATCTTACCCCAGAGTTTCCCGTGAAATATCTCACTTTTATTATTATTTCCACATTGCTCTAGTATATCGATAGTCTTTGGAAACATGACATAATCTATAAATGGCATTCTGTTTTTAGTAGTGGTATTACCATTTACAAAAATAAAGTAATTCTTGATCGCTGAAAATGTTAAATCCTCGAACACGTAGCATTTCTATGTGTGATGTTAAATCAATGCTGGCAGCAAGCTGCACTTTTTTTTTTCTAAATGGGAAAAGGGTTAAATAGGTGGATTGATAGATGGGGCTGAGAACTAGATTCCTACCCAACATTTATGTACTATGAAGACTTATGAGCATATGCCGAGTTGCCTGCTAGGCACTGAGGACTGCAGTGGTAAACAAGATGAGAAACAGTCCCTGGAGTCTGTAGGTTGCTAAGATTGGACCCTAAAAAGAACAAACTTCTTATTAAGAAAAAAATGGATTAAACAATCAGGTGACTTGTTTTCTCCTTAATGATTTCCTTTGTGGGGTGATTTTAAAATATCCCTTTTTTCCCCTCAGGTTACTATGGAAACATATGACCGCATAAAGGGAAGTCCATTCTGATAAATCGGATATCTGAGATGTAACTGGACTGAAGAGTAGAACAGGAAAAAAATTTAGTGCCAACCTTAATTACAATGGCTACTGATTCGGGGGAGCCAGCTAGCACAGAAGATTCTGAGAAACCTGATGGAGTTTCATTGGCAAACAGAGTTTATCAGATGGCAGCAACTTTGACAGTGGAAGCTAGGCTGAAGGAAAAAGACAGTACCTTCTCTGCTTCTGGAGAAACTATAGAAAGGAAGAGATTCTTCCGAAAGAGTGTCGAGATGACAGAAGATGACAGAGTTGTTGAATCTACCTCCAAAGATGAGAGAATAAAGACTGCAGCAAATATTCCGAGAGTAGAAAAACTTCCTGCAAATGTGCTAAGAGGTGGACAAGAAGTTAAATATGCACAGTGTTCAAAAGCAACTTCCGAATCCTCAAAAGATTGTTTCAAGGAGAAAAATGAAAAGGAAATGGAAGAAGAAGCAGAAATGAAGGCTGTAGCTACTTCTCCTAGTGGCAGGTTCCTGAAATTCGACATAGAGCTGGGAAGAGGAGCATTTAAAACAGTGTATAAAGGACTGGACACTGAAACATGGGTCGAGGTTGCTTGGTGCGAGCTGCAGGTGAGTATATAATCTTGGTTTTAATAAATTTCATTTTTAGCTGAACTGGCCATATCTGAGTGATCTAGGATTAAAATGTATCATGGATTAAAATAAAGTGATGGGTTTGTTCCCCACCTCCCTGAAATTATGCTTCGTTCCTAGATCCTCTTAGGAGCGCACACCAACTTTTTTTTTTCTTCTGTTGTTTTCCCTTGTTTTGAGGGGGAAAAACTCTATTGGGCTTTCCTTGGGAAAATGCTCCTGATTTATTAATGTTAGGAAATTCCTGAAACTCTTAATGTCTCATTTTGAAAACTTTGAGTAAATTTATGCCTTATGAGTTGATTGTTATATTAAGTACTTGAGAGTGTGATTTGTTAGGGATATATTCTGTGTGGTATCTCCTTTTTCTCTTTTTCTTTCA
>PUFA01000575.1:0-175036 GCA_003508835.1 Eonycteris spelaea
AGTAAAGGATGTTGGATATATCTTTAAAGAAAAATTTGCTAAAGCTGTGGGACAGGGTTGCATAGAAATTGGGTCACAGGTAACTTGAGTTCATTTTGATTACTGCAGCTATGTTTGAAATGTACCCAAACTGTACAAGTACTATTATGATATCTGTCCAATATTATGAAATACTGGCAGATACTTATCCCAGCTACCAGTGTATGCTACTGTTTATGGAAAACTTCATGAGAAAAAGGTGCTCCATTATAAAAACAAAAAGTAGACATGTCGAAAATTTTAGAAAAATTGTAGAACTTTTAGAAAAATCAAGTAAGAAAAAAAATTAATATTCTAGATGCTATTAAATTTTTGTTGCATATGCTTTGACTTCTACATTTAGGAATATGCATATACTTATATCAATGGGGCCATATACATATACATGTCATTGATCAATTATTTTAACTATTATTGTTATTATTTCAGAAAATCTAAAACTAATATACTGGGTAAGAATATGGGCTCTAAATTAGAACCATGTGATTCTACCATTATAACCAGTCATTTAACTTCTCTGAGATCCAGGTTTTTATGTTTGTTCTGAATTGTTGTGTGGCATTAATGAGGTAATGTATAAAGACATGTTTGAAAACTGTATTCTATTGTATACATTTATTTCAGTGTAGTGAGGTTATATTTTGATGCCATGATAATTTTAAACAATTGCATTTAAAAGTTTGTTTTGTTTGCATACGAAATTTGTGCTCATATATTGAGATGAAGGAGTATTTATTTGCTTGTGTGTGTCTATCTCTGAAATTTGATTATTCTTTGAACTAATAGGAACTAGTTACTTGGTTAAAACTTTTGCTGATAAGATCAGTTAAATCAAATTTGTGCCTTTGCCTGTTTTATAGACAGAGACTATTTTGTGAATCCTGGACAGCTATCTTGAAAATACATGTCCTAGGTCAAAAAAATATTACATTAGAATGTAAAAATAGTAGCAAGTACATAATATATCTATATCTATATATATGTCTCTGTTAAATGATGTCAACTGAAGTGGAATGAAAGGAAAACAAATTATGGGACCTCCCCTGTTGATAATTTATTGGGAATGTTAACCATTATTTTATACTAAGTCTTGAGTTTCAGAAAGTCTAGCTTTTGTGATCTCTTGGTAGCTATATTCCTAAGAAAGTTCTGAAATTTTTTTTTCACAAGAAAACTTTTTAAAATAATTGTGATTTTTCTAAAATAGTAGGATCTAATTATTTTTCTTTATTTGTAGCGATACAAACTTGGAGTTCGATTGTATTATCGAGTAATGGAATCTATGCTCAAATCAGTAAGTTGAAAAGAAAATAATAGAAAACAAATTCAATGCTGACCTTAAAAAGGTTTCAGTTAAACATTTTTTTCATCTGTTTTAGGAAGAAGAACGATTATCCATTCAAAATTTTAGGTAAATTTTTTATCTTTAGTAAAACTATATTTTTTTATAGAAGTAAATGTTTCAAAAGCATACTTTTTTATTTTTTATTTTTTTAGCAAACTCCTGAATGACAACACCTTTCATATGTCTTTGTTGGCATGTGCCCTTGAAGTTGTAATGGCTACATATAGCAGTAAGTTAAATTTTAGTAAATAAACATTTTAGTTTAATATAAAGTTAAAAATAAAACTTATCTAAGGTGTGGTGTGGATTTTTTGGGGGGTGAGGATAGCATTATGGAGAAGAAATATGTATTTTAGATCAGTATGTACTGAAGAATATAATTCATCATAATAAACCATTTTACTACCTTATTATCTGAATTATTTCAGGTCATCTTAATAATAGTACTTCACTAGGTTCCTATTCTGGGCTATACTGAATCCAGGAGATGTACCTATTGAAACCCCTTCAAAGACTTATGAGACTGTAAAATGCCAAAGGAGTGGATGCTAAGCAGCAGCATCTGCTGATACGGAAACACTGCTATAGACTCTATGATCATGTGACCAAAGATTGGAGCTAGAATCCACCAGATAAACGTAAAAGAGGCCACTGACAGTGTTTTTTTAAATATAAATTTAAACATGTATTATTTTGCCAGTAATATTGCAAATATTAAGGAATTATTTTATTTGCAAAAATCGAAGATTTATCTAAGGATACAAATATATAATAAAAGAGAAGCTTAAATTAGTAAACAAATGTGAAAGACTGAATCCTCATTAATAACCAAAAAATGCATGTTTATAAGAGATACCATTTTCTAACCAAATTAGCAAAATCTTAAAGAAGCCTTCCCTCCCCCGACCAAGTGTTAATGAGATAGTTAAAATGGGTGTGCTAATGCATTGCTGGTTAGATATTAAACCTGTTCCTGATGTAAGCTTGGGGTTATTTAAACCTTTGAAATTTTGATATGACCTATGAGCCCTCTGTGTAGGAAAGTATGCACACATAAAGCTCAAAATTTTGAAACCTGCTTCCTAGGAATCTGTGGGCTCCAGAATAAAAAACTCTGCTGTAAATAAAAATTTTTGTTTAGCTTTTCTACTGTTGTTTTAATTTTTTGTTTGATAAAACCATCCACCCTAAAAATACATAGTTCAAAGCTTAATGTTTCGTACCTGTTAACATTTTTTTCTTTCATTTTTAGGAAGTACATCTCAGAATCTTGATACTGGAACAGATTTGTCCTTCCCATGGATTCTGAATGTGTTTAATTTAAAAGCCTTTGATTTTTACAAAGTGATTGAAAGTTTTATCAAAGCAGAAGCCAACTTGACCAGAGACATGATAAAACATTTAGAACGATGTGAACATCGAATCATGGAATCCCTTGCATGGCTCTCAGTAAGTAAAATAATAAAAGATATTTATTATTAATATAAATAATTAAATATATTTAAATGAACATGGCTAACAATTATCAGTTAGTGAGAGGTATTAAAATTTACCTCAAACACAAATATGTAACTTCATGAATAATGTGATTTCAGTGTATAGTCTTAAGAATCAAGTGGAACATTAAAATGGAGTTTTGTTTGAGCTGAGGATAGTAATTTATTTAGTAAAAGTTTTTCTTAAAGGATAGCACTTTAAAACAAAGCTGAATTTTTAAAAAGTATATGAGCAATTTCATGTTTGAAAATTTAAAAGTCTGCTCTTAAATTCCAATAAAATAAAAATTTTGAGATTATCCTATTTTAGATTATTTTAAAAGTACAGTTTTTTAGTTTAATTTGTTGAATTTTTTTGTCCTATTGTTAAAGATAGTCCAAAAATCTACACTATTGTTCAATTATAGTTATTGTTTATAGTGTTATAGATAGGGCAGAAATCATATTCTCTAGATACCTTATTTATAGCATATAAACTATTGCTAAGGTTTTGTTTTAATAAAGGTGGCACTTTCTATGTAGTAATAATAAAATATTTGTTTGAAATTCTTCTGTTATGCTCTTTAAATCTGCATAGTTGAGTAAAATTTTGTGAATCATCGTTTGCAAATTAATATAGAGTTGGTTTCTTTTTCTTTTGAAACTGCGTTACATAATAAGTATGTATTTTTCCATTCATACCAGTGTATAGAAATGGCAATGAAACAGTTAACAGTAATACTTTAGAATCCTAATCTGTAAATGTAACTTGCATTTTAATTTTTTGATGTTTTAAAAACTTGCTGGCTAAGAGAAGACTTGTCTCTGTTTTCTTGTATTCCATATAGACAGAGTGGATAGAAAAGGAGAAAAGTAGGGGAAATTTATAGAAAGATACTGCCGCATTGCTGTTATTGAATTTATTAACTCCTTTATACAGGAGCTTCCATTTTATAAGAAAAGGAGCAGTTAGGAGAAAACTCAGAAGCTGAGGGATTAAAAGAAAGTAGCAAATAGATAAACAAATGAATAAAATAAGTAGAGAGTACTTTTCCAAAGAGGCTGATGTGCCCTCTCCTGTAGAAACTGAAATCTAGACATTTATTGTGTTATCTGAAAATGAATATTCACATTTCATTTAGAGAATTAGTTTCCATCAGTACACCTCTGCTATATGCCTTGCATTGGGGTCAACATTGTGAGAATACAGAAAACACAAGAACTCTGAAAACTGTATAGGGAATAGTAGATTTTTACTGTTTAAAATTGCTTGTGCTCAAGCCTGTTTAGTACTTTTAATAGTGTTCTAGGATTCTAAATAGTATTTCTTTATTTTTGAGAATTTTTAAAGAAAAAGTGACATGCCCAAAGTCTGGAAATAACACATTTTGTTAATAATAGGATGATGTGGAGGTCATAAACCTTTGTCTTTAAAGTCTGTGCTGTATTTCTGAGGGATGATATTATAGTTGACTTTTACTGTCATGTTTTTAATGTGCGAATTTAAAAAAAAATCACATTACTTTTTAAATCATAGAAAGAATAGTGAAGTTAACTCGTGCCACACAAATAGAACACTGTGAATTTTTCCTGTGAGAATAATTGACATTTTAGAATAGGAACATACCATAGATATATTTGAGCTTTCACAAACTTTAAGTTTTTTTTTAAACTGAACTGCGATGTATATAATGAAAAGTATATTATATCATATTATAATTCTATGAAATTTTCGCAAATTGAACACATCCATGTTACCTACACCTAGATCAAGAATCAGTGCAGATTTCATAGTTTTTTGATTCTGTCACAAGAGTTTCTCATTAATTGGTAAGATTAATGATTAATAAGAACATAGATTGATAAGAATATATTCATAGTGTTGTACCTAGGGAAACATTAATCAAAGGACAACTTACCCTTCCCAAATAATTTAATGTTAGAATATCTTTGTATTTCTTTGATGTTTGATATTTTTTTATTTTTTAATTACAGTTGACATTCAGTATTAGTTCCAGATAGACAGCATAGTGGTTAGACACGTATATATAACTTATGAAGTGATTATTCTAAGTCTTGCACCCACCTGACACCATATATAGTTGTTATATTATTGACTACATTCCCCAAGCTGTACTTTCCAACCCTGTGACTGTTTTGTAACTGCTAATTTGTACTTCTTAATACCTAGTTCTTATTTACCCAGTTCCCCAAACCCCTGACCATCTCACAGCCATCAGTTCTCTGTATCTATGAGTTTGTTTATGTTTTGTTTATTTATTTTTTAGATTCCACATGTAAATGAAATTGAATAGTATTTGTCTTTCTCTGTCTGACATTTCATTTAGTATGATATCCTCTAGGTCTACCCGTGTTGTCTGAAATGTTAAAACTGTTCTTTTTCATGGCTGAATAATATTCCATTGTATGTACCACCTCTTTCTATTGATTCATCTTTTCATTGGCGCATTTAGTTCATTGACATTTAAAGTAATTATTGATAGGTATGTAGTTGTTGCCATTTTATTAATTATTTTCTAATTGTTTTGTAGTTCTTCTCAGTGCTTTTCTTATTCTCATGCTCCTTTTGTTAGTATGTCGATGGCTTTCTGTACCATTTTGTTTGGATTCCTTTCTCTTTATTTCTAGTATTTCTCTTGCAGATTTTGGGTTTGTAGATACCTTGTGCTTTATATATATCAAGCTATGTTTATAGCAGTCTGTTTTAAGTTGATGGTTGCTTAAGTTTGAACACATTCTAAAATCACTACCATTTTTACTCACCCTCTCCACATTTATGTTTTTGAAATTTTTTACGTATTTTTGTGTGTGTGTGTATCCCTTAATGTACTATTGTAATTACACAAGATCTTTCTTCCTTTGCCTTTTAACCTTTGTACTAGTTTTACTGTTTCTTGATACACTGCTTTTATTCTTTGTTAGCTTTTGTCAGTGATATTTTTTTTTTGGTTGTAAGTCCTTGCTTGTCATCACTTTGAATGTTTCGTACCAATCTCTCTCTCTAGCCTGCAAAGTTTCTATTAAGAAATCAACTGACAGTCTTGTGGGATCTCCCTTGTAGGCAACTAACTGCTTTTCTCTTGCGCTTTTAAGATTCTCTTTGTCTTTTACCTTTGGCATTTTAATTATGATGTTATTATCCTATCTAATGTATTTTATATATATTTTATCACTGGAAGTTTGATTTGAGTCTTTTTTATTTCTTCCCTATCTCTCTTTAACATGTTTGAGTTTTTCTTTACCTTCTTGAACATATGGAATATAGTTAATAATAACTCTTAAAATCTCTGTCTACTAATTGAACATATATATCTTTTTAGATCTGTTTCTACTGACTGATATTTCTCTTTTTTAAGAGTCATTTTTTTATGCTTTTTTTTTCTTCCTGCTTTATAATTTTTTTGTTTGATGCCAGATATTGTGAATTTTACCTTACTGGTTCCTGGATGTTTTTATACTCCTTTCACTATTATTGAGCTGTGTTTTGGCACACAGTGTAGTTACTTGGAAACAGTGTTGTTTTTAGAGAAAGCCAGAGCAGTCTTTAATTGGTGACTAATTTTTCCCCACTTGTTAAGACAATGCCCTTCTGATAACTCTTCCTTATGTCCCATATATCACAAGGTTTTTCCACTCTGGTTGGTGGAAATCAGAACTCTTCCTGGCCCAGTGTCAGCTCCTAGAATGGTTCCGCTTCTTCCAATGGTTCTTTCCTTGGCTTTGGGTAGTTTCCTGACATGAATGCACTGATCGTACTCAGCTGAGGTCTTAAGAGTAACCACTATAGCTTGCAGACCCCTATAGCTCTGTCTTTGCAGCTCTCTCCTTCCTGTGTAACTCTTTTCTCTGGTATTCTGTCCATCTGTTTTTAGCTTCCTGTAATTTTCAACTCTGTGTCTTCAACCAAAGAGACCATTAAGCTCTAATTCATTTTCTCCTCCCTGCATTGTAGCTTCGGAACTCTCTCCGGGTAGAGAGCTGAGGCAGTGGCGGGGTTCACCACTTGTTTTTTTTCTCAGGGATTACTGTCCCCTGCTTCATATTGTTCATTGTCTAAAGACTATTGTTACATTTATGGTGTTTGATTTTGCAGTTATTTAGTCTCTGTTCTTTCATCGTGTTTGGAAGAGTTATGCATAATATTTAGTGATTCATAAAGTATTTTTAAATATGTGTATATTTAAATAATATTTAGGGTCCTGTATTAAATGCATCCTCTCTTCTGATTAATACTGTTTCAAAGAGGACTACTTATATGGAAAGCTTAGAAGTACTAGTTACTATTTCCTTGTATTAAATTTTAATGAGTCATAAGAAAGTTAAGTCTCCTTTACATGTTGTCCAATGTAGCTGACTTATTAAATGGGATTCTGTGGTACTATTTTTCTGTAGTCACCCAACATTACAGGGTTTCTTCATTCAATTACACAAATATTTGGCCAAAGCACTTTTATTTCTTTTTTTGATATTTTTTCAAATTTTAAATGAAGGCCTATTTTATACACAGTACAGTTGTAATGAATAGCTTTTTTGACAAGCTTATAAACAATTTTTTAAAGTTCTTTTGAAATGTCAAACTTGACAGGAAGTGAACACAAAAGAGAGAAAAGCCTGTGGCTTTGAAAAAGCCCCAAAGGATATCTGTTGTGTATTTGTAGGGTGGATCATTAACCTCTGGTGCACTTTGCACAAAGGTTTTAGTATTTACCATTACACATTGTTTTTTTTTAAAATGTGTCATTTTACTAAGAGCTGTGTCTCAGGAAGGTGAGTGAATTGTAAGGTGATGATTAAGCCATATTTAACATTTTTAAAAATATGCATATGTACAATGAATATGATGCCATGTTATATTTACACATCAGCCATGCTTCTATAATGAAAAATGTTTTATGTTGGTTTTTTAAAAGCTCCTCATGAGTTATTTAAAACAACCATATATTTACTTTATGCCAGCAAAAGGAAACATTTTATATTTTTAAAATCTAATTTCTTCTGAAAATATACCTAAGGCTTTATCTTTCACTCTGACCAATGTGTTCCTAATTTCTTGCCCTTAACTCCCACAGCTAACTAGTAGCTTCTCAAGTAATTTAGGAGATTTAACTTCATCATTCCAAACTGAAATTACTTTGTGTTCTAAATACAACTGCTTCCCAATATCTATATTTTTACATTACCTTTTAAGTCATTAAGGCTTGAATACAGAGCATTCTTTTCTTTTTCTCTATAGTTAGGTACAGACTTATAATTTAAAATAGCAAACAAAACAAAACTTCACCTTTTCTTTTAAATTTATTTTATTATTATTTTAAAAATCTATTTTCATTTACATTTCCCTAGATCAGATCATTGCTTTCTTACGTTTAACCTACTGTCATAGGCTTCTGTTTGGTCTCCCAGCTTTGACACTATTCTGCATTTTATACTTTGGTGCCAAGTTAGTCTTTCTAAATGTTTATTCATGCCATGCTTCTTTTATAAGAACCTGTAATAGCTCCTTTGCCATTCAGAAAAATCCAGCTTCGCTACTCTAGTGATAATCTGGTGCTGCCTTACCTTTCTAGTCTTCCTTCCACTATTTCTCAAACACTTAGTATAGCCAGAGAGCAAACCACTTTATCCAGTGACAGATAGCATGGCCTAATAAGGGACATGGAATCAGAAGACCTGGCTTTAGTCCTAGCTCTCCTATGTACAGAGTTAATGTCCTTATGTCTTAGTTTCTTGCTTTGTAAATTGAGACTGACCAAAAGATTTGGGCCCTTTTAGGTCAAGTATTTGATATTTCTCTAAAAATATTTAAACGGTAAGAATTATTTGCTACTACTGAATGTGGACATATATTGCTTTGGGTTGCTTCATGATTTATAAAATGTTGGAGAAAAATTATTTTTCAGAAAGGTAACACAAAAGTCTCATTACCCTAGTCTCCTTTAGCTGAGTTCTTTCCAGTTCTCTTTGGACATACCTGATATTCTGTATATCAGATATTTTTTAGGAATTGTACTTGCCCCTGTGAGGTTCATAAAGATGTGGAAAATAGCCCCTAGCCTTGAAGGAGCTTGAAACGTAGAAAAGTAAATCACTGTAATAAACTATGAGTCAATGGAGAGTCAATGGAGGGAGGAGTGATCAAATATGGATGAGAAAAGACTTGCACAGGTGTAGAAATGTAGAAAGACACAGTATTAGTAAAGCCTGGAATGAGATATATTGGAGGAAAAATATGGCCCAGCATTTGCAATGGTAGATGCATACTAATTTAAAACTTATTTAGTCTTAAAAGTTACAAAAAGTTCTTAATTTTGTTAAAAATGGAAAGCTAGCTCTGTTGGTAAATGAAATATTGTACAAAAGTTAATGTAACAGATAACTGTGCACTAATTTAAAAAAAAATTTTTTGAGGGAAATCTTGAAAGAGAATATGCACTTCCTTGTCTTCTTCGACAGAGGGTATTTAATTTTACTTTTTCCATTTGAGCTAGGGACATCATTGTAAACATTATTTATTACGTGTGGACTGGACTTCCATTTGCCCCTGGAGAATATTGTGTTGTATACCTAGTGTTTTAGTTTTTATTGCCTTTCCTCTCTTTTCCTGTGAGTTATCCTCGGTGTTTCAGGTTTTACCAGTCCACAGCACCTGTTCTAAGTTGCTCTCCTAAGCTGATTTAATCAACACACACTATTGTAAATTCTCTTTGTCCTTTAGGGTTTTAGGCACAACTAGCTTGACGAAGTTGTTTTTGTCAAAGGGTTATTTTTTTAGAAGTGCTTTCTATACTTTAATGTCCATAAGAATCATCTGGAGATCTTGTTAAAATACAAATTTTTATCAAGTAGGTCTAAGGCAAGGCTTGAGATTCAGCATTTCTAACAAGCTCCCAGGTGATTCTGATGTTGTTAGCCTGTGGGCCACTCTTTAGAGTAGCCAGATGCTAGATGACTGTAAAGCCCTTATATTACAGGGCTTTCATATGCAATACTCTGTTGGTTCTTTATACTAACTCTGCAGTGTAGATGTAGGCATATTAGTTTTCTAATATGAGGAAAGAGAAACACAGAATATCTGTAAAGTGCTCCTTTCATTGTACCACATTATTTCTGTTAAATCATTCACACTGTTTTCATTACCACTATATATATATATATATATATGCTACCATATAGAACAGTATAAAAGGCAGCAGTATAAATAGAAATTTAATTTTATTCTAAGTGAAAATATAATGTATGTATTTTTTATCTTGAGTAAAAGGTAGATATTTTTGCTTAAGTCTAGTTAGTAATAGGAAAGGGAAAAGGTAGCATTTGTTAATCGTCTCCTTTTTTCAGTGGGCTATTGCTGTTGGTATAATGTATTCCTCAGGAAGAAAAAATAAAAGAAGACTTACAAAAAGAGTGAACGTTATTTTAAAAGGAAGTACTATTGTGTATATATATGTTTCATTCATGGCAGCTCTCAGAAGTGATATTTTAACATAAGTATTTTTAGAATCTGTAATAATGTAGGGTTGATAAAATTAGGTATTTGGGTTATCCTTCAAGAGATTGAAGGGAAGGATGAAAATGAGCTGAAATGGAAAACTAGGCCTGTTTTCATAAACTGAAATATTAAAACTGAGTTTTCTCTGTTTTTAATGAAAGATGCCAGGTATGTGTAAAGTCTCCATAAGAATTAAAAATGGTAAAGCCTGAAAAGCAAAAATATAAAGAGGACAATATCTTAGAAATATTTGAGTGACCTTGTGTTCTACTAGTAAACTAATTTAGAGAGAATTTAAAAAATAGGTATGCTAAAAAGTACATACTATTAAATAAGGATAAGTTAGTTCACAGAAATAATTATCCACTGAAATGTGGTAAATGATTGCTTTAAAAGATCTAAGAATATAACTCAATAAAGTAACTCTTGATAATTGTTAAAAATCAATGAAGCATTAAGTGGTTTTTAAATGTAGTTCCTCATGTTAAAAAACAGAAAACCCCAAAAAACTCAGATAACTTATAAATTAATACAAATCTTGTATTAAATACTTACATGAGGTTACGTTCTTGATCTAGATTTGTTTATGGTTTTAAACAAAATCTTACCATATCTAAACCTTTGCTCCAGCTCCTTCTTGTCTTGAACCCCAAGTTTGATCCCTCAGTCTTTCTTTTCATTAAGCATTTACCTCCTTCTTTAATCTTCAGAATACTGACATGTGAGAAATTGCTAGAGTTCACTGTAGACTTGTCATTCATGTCCCTTTCCCTTACCACCCATACTATACATTCTCTTTGTTCATGAATCAGTATAGGGACTAAAGAAATTCAGGGATGTTAAAAAAAAAAAAATCCAACATTTAAGAAATTCCCTTAGGTAGCTCATAGAAACTTGCTTTAGGAAGCAGTGTTTGTAAAAGCTATCCCTGGTGTGCATTGGAATCATTCCTGGTCATCATACAGACCTGCAGCAAAATGATCCTTGATTATGTCTATGACATTTCATTGTAGGAGTCATAATAGATAATATTTTTTTGCATGTGTGCTGTTATAGGCACTGTTAAAAATGCTGAGATATGCTAACTTATTTATTTTGCACAACCCTGTGAAATAGAAGCTATCATTTTCACTGTTTAACAGATGAAGAAACCAAGGCACCAAGAAATTGAGGAAGTTTTCATTGTCCACAAAGCTAAGTTGATGGCAGAGCCAGAATTTTAACTCAGGCTGTATGGTTCCAGAGACGGCTCTTAACCTCTGTGCTGCCTCTTGGTGGTTATTAGTTGACTGTTGTGTATATTCACCATTGTGATTAGCTTTTTTATTTTTTTTTTTTTCTGTGTTTATATCTCTTTCTGTCACTATGCTGCAGGAGAAGGTGCCTGGACTTTGGAGTCACCAGATCTCCAAAGAAATAAATTGCTATCTCTATTTTACAGATAAGGAAAGCTGAGGTTTAGAGATGTCATGTAACTTTTTTTAGTGTGATTTTGAGGAAGTTATGTCTCTGTAGCTGAGGTTTCCTTAAGTTCTGTAAAATGGGGATAATCATACTTACCTTTCAGAGTTATTGTGAGGAATAAATGAACGTTTATGAGAATGGAACATTTTAGAAATATCACAATTGGTAATGCCCTTTCCTTTACTATACAGAGATTTCTTAAGAACAGAGAACTGGGAATACATACAGTTAAACACTATTGCACCTGGTTGCCCTGGCTTGCTATAAGTATGTAAAACTTCTCTTTTTTCCCCAAGATTCTCCTTTCCCCCCATTGCCTTCTCAAAATGGAAAAAGTTCAAGGAATAAAAGATATCACCGAACTCCAGCATTGTTAAATGTGGGCAGTGTTCAGTGTTACACTGCGGTTGGAATTTGTTATATT
The DNA here is from genome assembly GCA_003508835.1 of Eonycteris spelaea. Classification (NCBI taxonomy): domain Eukaryota; kingdom Metazoa; phylum Chordata; class Mammalia; order Chiroptera; family Pteropodidae; genus Eonycteris; species Eonycteris spelaea. The sequence goes on from PUFA01000575.1 coordinate 12,258, forward strand.
GCTTTAGTTATGAATCATGTCAGTAATTACCCTCAGGACAGTGTTAGTTCATTATTCAAGTACAAACAAGAAGGGAGATAGCAGTTACAGAATAGCTGAGAAATATCCTCTGTTCTTAACCTATGTGTATGGGAGCACTTGGACTCTTGTTCAGAGGGTGTTCTACAAGGTCATGATGTTAGAAAATTACTTGAATATAGTCTTAGAATTTTCAATCTCTAAACGTGTAGTCCTATCCTAACTGTAAAATGAGGAAGGGCTCTGGAACCTGGGTGTGCAAGAAACAGAGTTGAAGTATCTCATGAGGTATCTATTCTAATTAATATAGTTTCTAAATTTTCTAGCATAAGAGTCTATTATTAATTAGTGAGATTAGTATAATTTTAGAACCACTTAAGGGCAAATGTTCTTAAATCATCTAAGTTCATTTACCTGTAATTATAAAATAGAACCAACTTTTTGACATTTATTTTTTCCACATATTTATGGCTGGCTTGTTTTTAAAACTCTGAACTGTCTGTCACAGCCTAGTTTTTAAGTGCAAGTTAGTGGCCTTTGCATATGTGGTTTTATCAATTTATTTATTGGTTCTTAGTATTTTCCATTATTGTCAGAAATAGCCAAATATCAAGAGTATTTTTGGTGTCTTCCGGTAAGTGCTAGATTAGAACATAAGGAAGTAAAGAATAGGAAACAGCTGGATTTGTTTCTCATTCTTTCAAAAAACCTTTTCTATTCTTGCTAAATTTCAGTGTCTCTTGCCTCCAGTAAATATAACAATTTCTCTTTAAGATTTTGATTATACTCTTTAAGAATTCTTCAAAGACTAACAAAATCTGGCTTGCCATCTTTTTTTTAAGTTCATTTCCTTTTATAGAGTTTAATATCTGATCATTATACTTTTGCCATGTTTTAAAATAATTTAACTGTCTAAAAGTTTTCATTTATGTATTAATACTGGTTTTTATAGCTTAAGTTTTATCACTTCAGTTTTTTTTTCTTTTAAACATTAAAATGAGCAAGATAGACAAGTAAAATGACTGATCTGTTACTACATTTGAATCATAAAAATGAACATAGGGTTCCCTAATCCAATACCAAATCTTGAAAATAGAAATTTGTTCTTGAAAATACAAACGTTTGCATTATCTCTGTTATAGGCGTATTGGACACTTTTACTACTATGTGCTTTTTCTAACTCATTTGAAACAGGGTCTTCTGAAAGTAGACATTTGTACAATTCAGTTTTAAATGAAAAATAAATGGCCTTGGTGGATGAAGATGGGTAAAAATTGCCATGACAATGCAAAAATGATATCTGTGACCTTTGTAATTATTTCTCTAGGAACAACTCTATAATCTTTTGTAGAGAAATTATTTATACATGTCCTTTTCTATTTTTTAATACATGTCCTTATTTTTTTCCTTCTCTTAAGTAGCTAGGATTATATAAAGCTATATTCTTTCAGTCTAAAGAAGTCATATAAGACCATGACAGTTTGCAGTTTTGGCCAACAATTTTGAAACCAGTTATTTTGGCCATCAGCAGAAATTTCATGTGTGGCATGTAGGCCAAAAGGTGTAATTTTTTAGTTCCGTGTCTTAAATAATATTTGTTTTTGTTTAAATAAACTGCTTCTGCTTCATCAAGTACTATACATAAAATTCTTTTCCCTGAAAAGCCTAAATTATAGTCCATTATGAATGTTTTACACTCATATAATTAAAGTTCTTTATTTTAAAATAAAGAATTGTAATAAAGTGATTCATGGTTTTTATGCCCCATGAAAACATGAGTTAACGATTAATAATTGGTTAAATAGTAAGAAATCTATCATTTTTTTAAAGAAAATTAACTTGAAGGTTATATTTTTAATATAAGGATTTGCTTTGATGAAAAAGCCCTTGGTGTGTTCTTTGTTGTTTATTTTATTTTTTTTAATTTAAGTATAATTGGTATACAGTCTTAAATTGGTTATATTAGTTTCAGGTGATTTGACATTTTTATACTTTACAATTGTGATCACCCATTAATTATAGTAATCATCTGTCACTGTGTAAACATATCACAATATTATTGACTATATTCCTCTTCCTCTTTTCACCCATTTCCCCACTCCTTCCTTTCTGGTAACCATCCCTTTGGTCTCTATTTCTGTGAGTCTATTTTTGTTTTGTTTTGTTTTTTTAATTTAATTTTTTTGGATTCCACATTTAAGTGAAAACATACAGTATTTATCTTTTTCTGCCTGACTAATTTCACTTAGCACAATACCCTCTAGATTCATTCATGTTGCAAATGACAAGATTTTATTGCTGTGTAATATTCTATTGTATGTGTGTACCCCATCTTCTTTATTTGTTCATCTATCAATGGAAACCTAGGTTGCTTCCATATTTTGGCTATTGTAAATAATGCTGCAGTGAACATAGGGGTGTATATATCTTTTTGAATTAGTGTTTTCCTTTTCTTCAGATAAATACCCAGAAATGGAATTGCTGGGTCATCTGGTATGTCTACTTTTAGTTTTTTGAGGAACCTCCATACTGTTTTCCATAGAGGCTGCACCAGTTTGAAGTCCCACCAACAGTGCACAAGGGTTTTCACATCCTCGCCAATACATATTAATTTTTTTAATATCAGTAAAAAAGGTTTATGTAGTATAACTTTCTTGGGTAACTTAGACTGTGCAGTTGCTTTTAAAAATGAGAATATTTATGGTTCAAAATAGCAAACTGACCACATACCTTTACCTCTTTTCTTCCCCAAACCCTAGAGGTATAACGGAGGTGTAATTCAGCAGTACTGAGACTCTGAAGTGGGAAAACTGCGGAGGGAAGTTGAGGGATTGATTTAATTTTGAGAAAAAAAGTAAATGAGGAGTGTATTGATGGGTACCACAAAACAGAGAAAACTGCAGCTCTGAATCCGCATAGGAGAGGGCTCTGGCAGAAGTGGGAGTCTGAGTCTCCAAGGTAAAGTAGCAGGTACAAAGAGCCAGCCAATAACCAGGAGAGTTTTCTCAAGTGCTCTCTGCCATCACAGACTTTAGCATGCATCAGAATCACTTGGAGGGCTTGTTAAAACAGATTAAAAATCTCTGGGCCCAACTCTAAAGTTTCCAGACTCCTACAATTTGTATTTCTGACATGTTTCTGCTTATGCTAATACTACTAGTCTGGCACCTACATTTTGACAACCACAATTTGAGAACAGCTGGTCCATGAAACACCTGGAGCAATTCCCCACCTAAAGTCATGCCAGCCTATAAGAATCAGGAAGATGTGTCTACTTTTATACTAATGAATTAGAAAAAGACATCGCCTGGACACAGCCACTCTAGGCTTGGTGTAGGTAGTTTAGGCTGAAGTTTTGTGCTTTTGTGCAATGCACAAACTACAAATACATGCTTGGTCCCACCCTAACTTTTGTGTATGTATACGCACACAGCTATAACTTCCTGCTGGTGCCTGTAAGAGAAGCAGAACAGAAAGTGAGGTAAATCTAAATTTCCATCACAGACTTGAAGAAAAAGAAAAAAAAGAAATAGGAGGAGAGATGATTCTGCCTAAGAGGAAACTCTAACTAACTACTATGCTGTTAGGTTTTATTGCCCTCGTTTTGGTGTTTGGGGGCACCTCAGTTCAAAACCTATCTATTCATCTGCAAATGAAAAACCAGAGAAAATAGAGGAGAAAATAATAATTTTAAAAAGTAACAGAAGAAAAATTTCCGAAGCTGACGAAAGCCAAAAGGTTTCAAGTGGAAAAGACCCATAATTATAGTACCAAACAGGATAGATGAATGTAGATATATGTTGGTGAAAATTCAGAATTCTAAAGGCAATGAGGAAATTATAAAAACTTCTAGAGAGAAGTAGAAAGTTATTTACAGGGTAATAAGATCCAGATCAGCATTGTAGTTCTTAACTAGAATCCTTTTCTGAATGACACTGTCAAACATGAAGATAAAATGAAACAGCTTTTAGACATGCAAGGACTCAGAAAGTTGAGCTCTTGACCATTCTTTTCAAAATAAAATTAGTAGAGAATGTGCTTTACCAAAATGAAAAAGAAATCCAAGAAAGGAGAAATCACAGGATCTAAGAAAGAGTGAAACAGGAATGCAGAGAGGAAAACAAATGGGAAAAAAAAATCCTATGATTCAGCAGGCCTAGAAGATAGTTTGCTCCAAAAGAGAAGTTAGATAGCTATATAAAAAAATTCTTCAAGAACAAAGTATTTTAAAAAATGTATAACCTCATCTAAATGTTGGAGATTCAACAGATATGGTTTAAGGTTGATAAATCAGTAATAAGAATTATGGTGATAATTGCAAGAATTGAATTCTTGTATCAGAGAAGTATTGCTAAGTGAAAATTTGCCTTTTTTTTTTTTGGGCTTTTGAAGAATTAAATGAATCATAGGTTTGATGAAACAAAAGGGAATCTTTAGTTTCTTTGCATTTTTATGCGTAGTTATAGAACATTGATTAGAACTACATTGATAAATATCCAGAGTAGATACTATATAAGTAGATGTTATTAAAAATTAATCTTCTGTATGGCAGACAATGTATAATTTGTTCTTAACTCTACACCCCTTCCTTCCAATCTCTACTCCCTCTTTTTCAATCCTAAATGTTAGGTGCTATAGAGAGTACAAAGAAGTACGAAACATAGTCCCTTGCTTCAAGAAGTTTGAAGTGTTTAGTTAGGATGATAAGGCATAGTCCATGTCAAAAGATAACTAATGAAGGCGGTAAATAAATACAAAGTAAGCGATACAGAATATAAGCATTATCCAAGATTTTGTTTAGGAGTTGAACTGGGCTTTGTAGAATGAAAAGGATATTATCAGAGAAGAGGAGAAGAGTGACCTTTATTGACTGGGGTAGGGAAAGGGGTGAGTATGACTGAACGTCTTGAGTCTAAAAAGCAAGAGTGGTGAACACAGGGTAAATAAATAGTAGACCAACCTAGAGTTAGAGATAATCTTGTTTGGGAGATAGAAAACAAAATATTGAGTAGGTAAATGCCAGATTTTGGTGAACTTTGAACTTTGATTTTGGATTTTTCATTCAATAGACAAGCTGACAGCTTTCAAAACTGGAAATTAATCAGTATAAAGGGCGATTTAATAGGTGAGTCTGGTTGAGCTATCTAGGATAGGTTGAAGGGAGGAAAGCAGGAGCAGGCTGAGTGAGGGAGTAATTGCAGTATAGTCCCGATACAACATGGTAGCAGTGGTGAAAATGGATGCTGAAAGGAAGGAATGGATGGAAGTTATAACTGTCAAGAATGAGGAATATAGTATATGAGGCGTGGCATGGACCTTGCATATTATCTAGTCCAAAACCCTTAGTTAAAGATGAATAGGTCAACATACAAAAGTTAAATAACTCAACTAAAATTATACTACTTTGTAGAAAAGCCCTGAGCTAGAACTCCTGTCCATCTTTTAATTGAACTTTAAGGTTCGTTTATCCAACAGATAATTATTAAGACCTATTATATGCCACTAATAAAGATGTACTTGTAAGGTTTGCTTATTTTTATTTTATTTTCCATTTTTTTGGCTTTATTTTGGGGTTTTGTTTGTTTGACTATGTAGGACAAGAGGTGGCAACATACAGCCCACAGGCCAGCCACTTGTGTTTTATAAGTGAAGTTTTGTTGGAACACAGCCACACTCATTCATTTATGTATCGTCTATGGCTCCTTTTGCACTGCAGTGCAAAGTTGAAAAGTTGTAATAGGATGATATAACCTGGAGGCCTAAAATGTTTACTGTTGACCCTTAAAGAAAAGGTTTTATGATTCCTTAAAGAAAAGGTTTTATAATGTACAATATTATCATGTTTCCCAAAGTCTTACACTCAGTTGTTATTACTTGTGATATCCCTTCTACACCATTTCACACCCTATTCCTTGTTTTTTAGTTTATTGTTTGTGTGTGTGTGTGTGTGTGTGTGTGTGTGTGTTTTAAAATAAGCAGGTATATGTATGTTTTCTTATTTTGCCTTTTTCTTACACAAAAGGTAGCATACTGTTGTTCTTTTATTTGCTCTTTCATTTAACAATACATTCTAGATATCAGTTCATAGAAATCTCATTCTTTATTATAGCTGATAGTACTACAGTATGTATATGTACTACAATTTCGTCTTCTATGCGTAGACATCTAGGTAGTTTCCACTATTTTACAATTTCAAATAATGCTGCACCTTGTACATATGGATTTTTATGTGCATATTGAAGGTGTGTCTTCAGGGTAAGTACCTAGAAGTGAGAATGTTGGGTTAAGAATAAAGTGTGTGTGTGTGTGTGTGTGTGAGAGAGAGAGAGAGAGAGAGAGAGAGAGAGAGAGGGAGAGAGAGAGAGAGAGAGAGAGAGAGAGAGAGAGAGAGAGAGAGAGAGAGAGATTGCCAAATTCCAGGCATAATATTGTATCATTTTGTATTCCTACTAGCAGTGTAGAACATAGAACTTTTTCCACAAGGGCTACTAACTTAATTGTGCCAACTACTTACATTAAAATATTCTTCCCATCTGTTATTGCCATCATTTGAAAAAAGAAAAGCCATTTTAATAAGGGAGAAAGGACATAATCAAAATAAAGGATAAGAACAACTATTTAAATTTCAGTCGAATAAGTATAAATTTTATTCTTCTATTTTTGCTGAAGACCAAATGCACCTTTTTCTTCAGAGGGATCTTTTTGAAATTTATATCAGATCATGTCTGTCCTTTCACTTGAAATCCTTTGGGACTTTCCACAACTCTTCAGATCTCAACATGACTTTATCATGGCATATAGGTGCACTTAAGATCCCAGCCCTCCGTCTTCGGCCACTTTGGTTTTGTTTTAATCCTTTCAGTATACCAGGTTCTCTCCCATAGGGCCTTTGAATGTGCTACTTCCCTTGTTACTTCAAAGAAACAGACGTGAGAAAAATCAAATACTTAAGCCTGGCTCTACTGTAACTTGTTGTATGACCCTATGCTGATTACTTATAGCCTCTGAGTTCTTCAGTTTCCTCAGCTTAAGGTGAAGTAGTTGTTGCAGATGAATTCTAGGCTCTTTCAGTTTTAAATTGTGAATTTACAGAAACCATTTTCATAGGAAGGTAATGGAACTCAGCACATTCACCCTATATAACTTGGCTGTAAGTATACAGTATATATTTGTTCCTCATTCTCAATATTTACTCTAATTTTTTTTAAAAAATATTTGATTGCGTTTATATGAGTAAAGCAAGTTTTGAGTTTAGAAATTGATTATTAAATTCATGAATCTCTACTTCTGGGATCCTATCTCTTGGATTTTGTTTTTGCCATTGCCATTGCACAGTGATTAAAGAGTTAATTTTGTACCCTTTTAAGGAGTTACTCCAGTAAATGTTTTTGAGAGAAGGAGGAAAGGCAAAGGTTTGGTAAAGAAGTTCACCTGGAGTTAATTTCTTTTATTATCTTGGTCTGTTACCCTATTTAAATAATATTCTTTGTACTTTTATAAAATTGGCTGTCAGAAATGGGTAGCAGACATCAGGTAGAAAAGATGAAGAAAGACAAAATAGAAATTTGAGAATTGGTGCTTTTAGGATTATGTTTATGTTGATTTCTAGAAAATTTTGCTAATTAAATAATGTTGATCATTAAATACTTGGGTTGATTTAAATATGTTCTATGTCAAGTTTGTCCATCAGTCCTTTTTAATTTGGAATTTATTTCTTAGAAGTCTTGTTATAAATGGGTAATTTAGTTTCCAGGTTAGCTGAAAGGAACCGTTTAAAAACAGTTTACTTTAGAGTTATCTTAAGATTCATCTACTAGTAAGCACTGTTTATATAATTTTCTATTAAAAATTCATTCACAACTAAGAGCACAAGGCCACATAACACATTTTCCTTCATTTATGTCATCGGGTTGGATTGGCGTGTATACACTGAAGTAGTTTGGGTGTTGGGGGTGAGCAATAGTAATTTAATATATTGACAAAAGACCAGGTACCTGGTTTATCAGGGGTCCAGAACTGCAGGACCAAAAAGCTGCTGCTTCAGTCTCTGGCTAGCTGCATACCATTCATAAATTAAATGTTTCTCAGTTGGGGAGATGAAGTTTGCAAATGTTCAATTTTTCCACTTTGTTTCTCAACTCAGTGTCTTATTTCTTTAAATGTAATGTCTATAATTAAGATTTATATCTCAAATTTACTTTTAGCATTTTGAATGTACAATATAAAGTCAAAACTCCCTTGATAAAGTAGTATGTTCAGTATCTTTAAATTTTTTGTGGATATATTATGTACAATGCATTTCATATATTCTTTTGGTAAGCTAGTTACACAGTTGGTATTGTCTCAGAAAAGATCATTTCTAAGTTTAGAACCAATCATTAGGATGCTAGAAAGCTGTTTTCCACACCTCAAAAATTTTCTCACCTTATTTTGTTTCTTTGAAGGAAGTTAACATGTAATGTAGAAAGGAGGATTAGTTACACCATCTACTCTTTTATAAAGATATTGGAAACTGGACACAGTTTTTTGGGAGGAAGGGCTTGGTACTGTTACTTTCAGATAATAGAAAGTAAAATTCTCAGAGTTCTGTTAGTACAGGTTTTCTGGGTAAAGAGGAAAGAGAAAACCCTAGGAATAAATAATTTACTTTATAAAAAGTGCTGCACTAACTAAGGTAAATAACTTTAGTACTCCTGTTTGTGTAGGTAAGATTTACCCAGGATTTGAAGTTCTAAATGAGAAAACTAATAATTTTATCTGTTCTGTATTTCCTTGTGAAGGATCTTACAAAACTGTTGATTTATCTTTGTATTGACAAGAAGGCAACAAAAATTTTACCAGTGAGTGCAGTAATAACTATCTGATGACTATTTTGCTTGTATTTTAAAGTAATATCCATACTTTGAGATTTTGCTCAGAGATGTTTAAACAGAGGAAAATTCTGAGATTTGTTAACTCCCCAAACCTTATCCTCCACATCAGTAAGCTGATACTTGCTTTTAAACTCAAAAATATATGTTTAGAATGCTAAATGTATTTGTTTTCCAAAGAGTAATATCAAATAAAATTACTACAGTGTTAATTAAAGAAAACATATTTACAGCATATATAATCCTCTTGGAGTATAAGACCATGCTTAATTTCTTCACTAGTTTTTTTGTTTGTTTGTTTTAAGGATTTATTTTGCTTTAGGTTTATATAAAGAAACCTTGACTCTCTAAAGAAATCCGCCACTTATTTTATTGAAAATATTTTACTTCTCTAGCAAATGACTATAATTCCTCTGAAATCCTTGTAGCCCAAACCCAAAGAAAGCAAAAGTAAAATTTAAATCTTAAGAGAGTTTGTCCAAAGTTGTATTCAGACTTGAAAGATTAAGATGTAAAAATAAGATACGTTGAATGCTGAATTTAATTATATGTCTTTTTTCTCAAATAAAAATTATTTTTTAGTTAACTTTGTAGAACTGCTTGAATTAGAAAAAAAAAGATGTTGGAAAAGTAAAAAGTGTCAGTGTAGTAGGTCCATTGTATCTAAATTATAGCTCAAAGCAATACCTTTTATATTTATAAATATCCATAAATTATTTTGACATACAGTAACATTTTGCGTACTTGAAATGCTATTTCAGCTATTCATTATTTGGCTTTAAATGGTCAAAAGATGGAAGGGAAGTAATATATATATATATTGATCACTTTTTAAGTGCCAACTATTATATTTTTATATTTACTATCTCACTATCCATGGTGTTTCTCTAACTTAAATACCTAAAATGCTTAAAGTACAAGTTATTTATTGTGACATAAATAAACCTTTAAAATGTACTTTTAGTGATATTTTACTTTTTTAAACATTTACTTAGCAAAATAACATATTGTTAGTTTCCTCCTCAATTTTTGTGGTATAATTGTGAAATTGATTGCCATTATGGCCAGAGTGGATCAAAATTGTAATTTTAAAGCATGCTCTACTATATAGTTAGATAGTATCTGCTTTTCATGAATTGCACACAAAGAAACAATTCTTAATATTTGTAAGTGTAACTGTCCAAGATCCTCAGTGTTCCTGTTGTTATTCTACAGAAGACTACATTTTTAAGAATTTAAAAAAATACTTCCAAAACACTTATTGTTTCAAATTACTCTCCATTTTCATTTGTTATTATAGTCTAAGAAACATGATTACTAGTTTTAATTCAAGTTGAAATAGAAATTAGATATATCTTAAATAAAAATATTAAATGAAACTTAATATTTGTAAATCATTTAGTATAAAATTACTAAGAACTTCAAAGACAGTACAGATGGTCACCACATGACTTAAATAATAGTCTAAAGTGACTTTGAAAAACTCTTTTAGGGATTTTTTTTTTTTAATGAACATGAAGGTACAAATCAAAACAGCTGAGAAAAATAAAATAGAGTGTATACAAGAATAGAATACATTTGAATGTTTAACACAATGAATACAACTTTTTTTAATACTAAAAACTTTAAAATGTCCACATGCTTATTTTCTTTCAGAGGTGGAAAAATAGTTGTCCAGGAAAACTTTTCACAGTTGAAGGAACTTGAAGGTTCTGTCCCAGTGAAGTCTCAGTGGTTCTTATTTCAAACAGCTTATATTGTAGATTCATTGTCAAATATCTTAGTTTTTAAGGTTTGTAGGTTATGTTGAATAAAGTTCTCTGTGCCTTGAACTTCAGAGAATCTGGAATCATTTCTCCTAGCAGACCAGTTTTTCATTTTTATTGAATTCTGAATTGTGTCTGACGTGAAGTAGTAAACTATTGGGTCAAAGCAGCAGTTTGAAACAGCAATGCAAAGAGTGATTGGGTACATGGTCCTTACTGCTGCCACTGCTGAGCAATTAACAAATGTCTGTGTTCTCATAAGAGAATATAAAATAAGGTTGATATTGTAAGGCACAAAACAGAAACAGAATATAACCAGATGTACAAAAATCATTTTTAAAACTTTAGTTTTGTTTATTTTGCTTCTACTTAATGTAACAGGTTTATTTAAGGTTCTTAGCACCATACTAGAACAAGTTACATTTAAAATTAGAGGAATAAAAAATCCCACTATTTCAATAAAAATTACAATCCTTGAGAGATATGTTTTCCATGTGTCTTCTGGAAAATTTTCAAAGCAGGCTTTGGAGGTATTATTATCCTGAAAGTGGGTAGATTGAAAAAATACTGCTGGTGCACTTCCTCCCATCACAGTCAACCACACAGCGATGCAAACGATTTTTGCATTTCGTTTAGTTCTTAGAGTCTTTGACTTAAATGGGTAGACAATTGCCAGAAACCGATCTACACTGATGGAGGTTAAGAACAGAATGCTTCCGTACATGTTGGTGTAAAACAGCATCACTGAAATTTTACAAAGTAAATCTCCAAATGGCCAATTCCGTGTTGCAAAGTAAAAAATCCTGAAGGGTAAAGTGAACACGAAAAGCAAGTCTGACATTGCCAAATTTATCATGTACGTTGTAGTTTCATTTCGCACTTTGAGAGTGCAGATGAAAATGTATATGGCAACACAGTTGGCTATTAATCCAAGCACAAACACCATACTAAACATGTACCCATACAAAGTGTACTTAAAGGAGTCATCATAGGAGCAGTGGGAGTTGTTACTGCTTACCATTATAAAGGCACGTCCAGCAGCAGCCTCCTTTGGTATTCAAATTGTGACCGCTTTAAAACCTCCAATGTATTTGCAAGTTCTTTGGCTCTTTGGGTGATTTTATAAATATTTCCTTTTTCTCCAGAATCTTCAAAAGAAACATCAAATTTGTTGCTGTAAAGTTTCCACTTGGTTCCTCAATAGGAAAATAGTTTCATTTTCTAGTCTTCAGAAAATCTGTGAATCCAGGGCTTAATTAACCAACGAGCAACCTTTAAAAAACACAGTCAGTGAAGCCAATCCATTGGATTATAAATTTTAAAGAAACGCCGTGTTCCGAGACGGAATAAATCTACTTGTCTGGTTAACTTGTATTTCGGTAGTCAAGATGGTATTCCAAAATTAAAGTTTCTTTATGCTCCAAAATGTTTAAACTAAAGTTAGCAATTTTATTTTGCTTTTCAATGCAGATTTTCAGAGATTTAATCATTCCCAATTTGGTCTCATTTAGTTCTTGCTCCTTTTAAATGAAGTTTTCCTTTTTGAAGTTCAGGCAATAGATCCCAGATGGTGAAAAGCAGAAGAATCCTTTAAATGTTCCGAAATGAATTCCTTAGCGTGTTAGCTCTTGCTGAAAGTGGCCTTTTCCTCCGTTTCAAGCTGTATTGTGCTGTGGACTTTCTCTGAAGTGAAAAATAAAGGCTTGCTAGATTTGTAATATGACATCACAGGAAGAAGAGGCTGGGCTTGGACAAAGAAAGGTTTCAGCCCAGTTCGTTTGCAGTTCTTTAATCTGATAATGTGTCTGCTGAGAATATAACCTAGGAGGCTTGCAATGGCCTCTGTTTAACTGAGACTTCTGGCCGGTAACTCTTTTTTTATGCGAGAAGCCTTCTGGGATGACGGCCACTTCTCAGGGAGTTTTCTTTCTTTTCTTTCTTTTTATTCTTTCATTTTTTTTGGTAGTAATAATTGAAGGAGAAAAAAATAATCAGTGTTAAGCCTGTTTCTTGATTGCTTTTGTATTTGGGATATGACTTTATTTTTAGAAATAAATGTATATGAGTGTTTTTAAATTGAAATTGCTAGTGATATCGTAATACAGCATTTTAAAAATGTTTAATGACTGAAAGAGAGAAATTTAATCTTCAGATATAAAACAGATTTGAGAGATCAACGGTAGTTTTGCCACTCTTGGCTTATGTTTTCCATAATTGTGCCTCAAGATTTAGTTTGATTGGTATGATTGTGAGTGGCTTCAATCCTGGATCTCTTTAGTTTTTGATAAACAATTTTCTAACATTTTTTGTTCTTTCCTTGTAAGCTGAGTTAATATTTTGGAGCACTTTCAATTTTTAAATTACCACTTTCACAAAAAAATAAATACCAGAATTGTTTGTTTGGTATTAATCTTACTTACAGAATGAAATTACATCTTTTCAAAAGAATTTTGTTTTCATTCCCCCCAGCCTCCCCTCAACCACTCTTAATATGACATTAACTATATATCTTCCGATGGTTCAAATTTGTCTTTATTGAAAAGTTCATATGAGTGGTTTCTGTATATATTTATATTTAAAGTATGCTCATTTTTTAAAGCCAAAAGAAATTGTAAGAAGAAAGTATGTGGGATGGGAGAAGTTGAATGTAGATGTTATTTTCTAAAGGACTGAAGATATCAAAACCTCTGGAAGCACATGTTTTTCTCATTTTAAATTACCATTTTTCAGAAAAGGCTAGTTCCAGTTGTGTTTTAACTGTTGTTATTTTCTAGTTTGGTTCCATTTGAGCTGAAACTCTTCCTTTTGGTATCAATTAAAGAATTTAGGGAATTTAAGAGCAAGGTATTTTCCTTTATAATTACTTAGCTACTTTAAATATAATGTGCTGTAGTAACATTTTATGCTGATTTTGTACCTTTTTAATTTGAACTAAGCTTTCGTGCTCAGCAACTTTTGTTTTTGATGAATCACCCCTATTTTTATTGTTTTGACTAGGAAATTTATCAAGTGAAACAAAAAATATGAGTATTACTTATAATCAATAAACTTTAAACTTCAAAGGGTTCAGTTTCTTTGTATCGCATTGGTGTAGAAAAATAGGTAGTATACTCATATTAAAAGATAGGAGAAAGCTGAGTAAAGAGTAATAAAAAAATGAGTAATTAATAAACTTGTATTCTTATTGGAGAACATTTTTTTGGTTATAGTTTCTTAGTAATCTATTTTCAAATTGATAATCTCTTCTTTACTCATCATTAAATAATGAAATATTGTTATATCTCCTGACCTTGTTTACTTCTACTTTCATTTTGAATATGGCATTTTCTCAAACAAATTAAAATATTAATTCTACGTTAAAATATTCTTTCACATATTGTTATTCACTTGACTCTTTATTCACTTAACTGTTCACTTGTAGTTTTTTCTTGTTTGAGTTATTGGTGCTTAAAAATGGATAGATCACTATTTGTTGAATTAAGCTTTTTGTTATTGTTGGTATATTAGTATAAATTTATATTTCTAACTCTTACACAAAGCTTGACCCTTAGTAGATACCCACATGTTTACTGATGAATGAATCATATCAATAAACTTAAATTTTGTTAAAAATTGTTTCTACTGAGGAAGAGTAATAGCAGAGGGGCTATCTGTTTCAACAGGGAAGATCACTGAATGCTTGATTTTTCAAAATATTTAGTTTGATTTCTAATTAAGGAATCAAAGTAAAATTAGATACCTTGAACATTTTTTAGGTTAAGATTTGAAAAATATAGAGTAGCTACTTACAAAGGGAGTTAAGTAAATCCAGGGAATCAAGTGCATTTAATAGGTGCTTTTGTATTCAGTAGACTCAGACCAAACTTATTTAAAGCAAGATTTGTACACTTCTGAAAGTTAAGCCTGTGAATCAACTTGTTCCTTGTATGGAATTTTTTAAGGGGTAAAATAACATGTACAACCAATTTGAAATTTAGTGAATTGCATTATGCAACTCATTTTTAGAGTTTAATTACATCAAGAAACCAAGGAAACAATCAGCTTATAAAGTAGATGTTTTATTAATCACCACAGTAATGGTTTAAATCATTTAGTTGTATAACTAATTTTTAGTTTGAGAGAGAATAGTATTCTGTTGGTTAAGCATTAGAAGTTTTAGGATTTGGGTAACTTCTGAGTTCTTGACTAAATTTCAGCTACAGCTGTGGCCTTGAGGAGGCAAGAAATCTGACTTTTCCATGTTTGATTCAAAAGGTCATAATAATGTTTGTTGAATGAATAAATAAACCTTTATTGAACAACCACTATAAACAAATGTGTAAAGTGGGCTCTTCAGCCATTCTTCCTTTTTCTTCTTTTTTTCATATTAGCTACTTCTAGCCTTCATAGTATATGAGTTTTATTTTGTCCCCACTTTAATCTTACTGCCACCTTTTTGGACTAACCCCATTCACTCTTGGCTTTGGTCTGTGGCTTTGATAGTTGTGTGTAATGCCTTCTTATTTCTAGTCCTGCCCTCTTCAGTTTTCTCCTGCCAAACTGTCAGAGATCAACTCATGAATGAATCAATTACTTATTTATTTATACATACCCTTCTTGCTTTCAAAAAGAATTTAAAGCAGATTATAATTTTAAAATGGTCAAAACTTATGGAACTAAAAGTTTAATATTTTAGCATTTTATTATATGTAAATAATACCTAAATTTCAAAGGTAAAAAAGAAAGTAAGTCTCTAGTAAAAAATTTTAAATGCGAGAAAAATGAAACTATTCTTCACATTAGTCATATTCAATATTCTAAAACTTATTCATTTTGAACACAAAAAATGTTTCCAAAAAGCAAAAAAAATCTTAAAACAAATTCATAACACATTAGTAAAAGAATAAAAGCCATGGCTAGTAGGGAGAGAGAAGGGTGGGAAAAGCAGTATATGTAATGATTTTACAAAAATCTAGGCTAAAGGAAGCTGCCTCATTTGACGCAAGACAAAAAAGGAAAACATAATGGATTACGTAGTTTTAATTTAATGAAAGAAAACATTCCAGAGTGTCAAAGGAAACACCTTTCTTTCCTTCAACTCGGAAGTACATTGTGAATCTTTATACATGAACCGCAAATTGTTTTCTACTGGCAGAACATAGGCCATTTCTTGTTGGCCCTCAATTCAAGAGAAGCACCCAATGTCAAATTGTGGTTCTGGGAAAACATGTTGTTTATTGTTAGATTGATATAGTCTAATTATATGTGGTAATTTGGTCTAATGTTGGAGCAAGTTTGATAGTCTAGTGCAAAGGATCTCTTCCTGTGGACCTTGAACTCTCTGAAGATCCCTGTTGTATACTTTCCCGGACTGGGCTTTGATGAGATTGTCAAATAAGATATGACTGAAAACAAGGAAGAAACCGCAGATCTGAATTAGAAAGTCCCACAGGCTTTTCCTTTGAAATATCAGGATATCACTGGAATATTTAGAAAGTTTTTCTCTACGGATAACCTAGAAAGAATATAGTCTGTTAGTGGCTAGTTTAGATTCTTTATGAATGAAGTAAAAGAATTGTGTATGTAGGCAATAAAATGTAAATCTTTTTTTACTTAAAAGAGGGAAGTATAAAATGCTGTGTAAAGAGCACAGGCATATGAGAGACGCCTTACATGCAGTCACTTGACCTTTCTAAGATTCTGCCTCCTTGACTAAAATGAGGGAGTTGGACTGCTCAAAGGTTCCTTCTTGCTTTTGTATCTTATTCTGATTCTTTGACAACTCTGAATGCTTAAGCTGCTGGGTTGGGTTTTTTTCACTTTTAGGTATAACAAATCAAAGGGTCACTTTTCATTCTTTAGCTTTAAGGATTTTTAATTTTAAACCAGCTTGTACAAGAAATATTCGTTGCATAAGCCAAGAATCTCGTAAGAAAAATTTTGTTAATATTTTGTTGTACTGTAAAGAGTAAACATTTAAAAAAGAATTTTCTTTATAATTAGGTGCCATGTTCTTTTTTTTTTTTTTTTTTAACACCTACAGCACTGGGTCTTCCTAGGTGGTCTCCCATCCAAGTATTAACCAGGCCAGACCCCCATGTTCTTTTACTAAAATATTTATCAAAGAAGAATTGATCAAAACTTTGAAATATTCTCTGATAAAAAATTTTGATAGCTATATTTAGAGTTTACCTGAAATAACACTAGGAATATGAGATATGTTGAGATATGTGAAAAAAATGGATGAGAGGGTCTATGAAACTTAAACTGAAATAAATTTGTTCAAATCCATAATGTAAGTGTGGAATAGTGAAATTTTAAAATATAAGAAAAATATTTGAAACTTATTTACCTGGAATGTAGCAAATGTTTGCCATGATGAGATGGGACTCTTCAGGGTTCTTTTCCGTCACAAATTTACACTTATGAAAAAAGCCGAAGTTTTCATATTTTGGATTCTTCTGAAACCTGTATTGATAATTCTCTATTTAGGTCTAGAATTGAAATTTTGTAGTTTGATAAATAAGCATTTGTAATTTATGTTCATAGAATACATTTATATAAAAATCGTTTAGCTTAACAGGAAAATTAAATTCTAGGCAAATTTAGTTTTGCTATAAGAAGTATATACTTGTTCCTTGATTTACACAGAATATCCGTTCCACGGGCTTTTTTTTTTTTTTTACAGGGAAGAATACGCAAAAAAAAGTTCACTATAATGGAAAAAAATACTAAGAAATTGTCCAATATAAGTCACAAAAATATTTATTTCACATATTTTCACAAAAAATCCTAATGAAAATTCAGAAAAAATAAGTAAAAATAAGTAAATTTTATTCACTGTAGTCTAAAGCAATCAACCTTCTCTTTGTAATTGCACAAAGTCACTATCTCTATCGCCCAAAATATTTGGAAGTACTGCTTCGATTTCATTATTTATGTTTATGTTTTTGGGTGATCTTTTTCCAACCCCATCTTTGCTAAGTTTTCATAAATTCTTCAGTATTCACAACAACATTTTTGAAAATCTGTTTGAAATGTTAAGGCTCGTTGGATGTTTGGATCAATATCTAGAATTGCAGTTTGCAGTTTTGTGGTTTACTGAAGAGCTTTGTAAATATTCTCTTCAGTGAATGAAACTGGTTAAAGGTCATGCCATATTCATCAGCAGAATGGATTTCAGATATTAAGTGAATTAATTATCAGTTAATTCACATAAACTAGTAATTCCATAATATCATCTACATTCAAATTGTCAGACCCTTCTTGAAATTTATTTAATAAATTAATAATGCCAGTTAATTCCTCTTCAGTTAGTGGAACCATATTTTGTGGTATAATCACTTCTGGCCATATTGCTTTTCAGTAAGTAAATAAAGGTAACAGCTTTATATCACTCAAAGCTAAAGCAACATTCTTGATACAACTTAAAATTATATATTTATTCCAGGCTTCTGAAACTGTAAGTGATTTATTATCTTCAGGTTTATTAAAAATATCATTAAAATTCCATTTAATATTAATCTTAAAAGTGGTAATAATGCCTTAATCTAAAGGTTCGATCAAGGAAGTTGTATTTGGTAGCAAATATGCAACTTTTATATTTGGATGTTCTAAACTGTGGATCACCAGGTTCATTATCTAAAAGGAAAAGTATTTTAAAAGGAAAACATTTTCCCTTCATATAATTTCTAGCTGCCAGAGCAAAACATTTATAAGTCACCCATGCTTTTTTATTTGCATCTAATGAATGAGTAGACCATTAATAATTGCCTTAGTATTAATTCTGTGTATGTTGCTGAGTTAAGGTATTGTTTTTTTAGAAAGAGTAATCACCAATAATGGAAATGAAAAAGAAAGAACTGCATAAAATGACACTATGTAAATGGAAACCGCCTATAAAAAGTCACATACATTGAAATATTTACCATATAAAAAACTCACATAAAAAATTACCACATAAATCAAGGGGTGGCTGTATTGATATAATTTGAACGTGATTTACCTTTCTATCATTACTGCAAACACTTAGCACTTTTTGTTACTGTTTACTGGAGCATGAGTCATCTAACCAAGTTCAAAGGGTTGAACTATCTTATAGGGTTGGGGAGAGTAGAAGAAAGACTTAAGGTAATGAGTGCTTTATAGCAAAGTAAAAGTGGATGGGACTGATGGTCGAAGCAGGTTCAAGCAAAGAGGGTAAAGGAAATTAAGAGGAACAGGAATGTTGTGGAATAAGACTTAAAATGAGTAAACGTATTTGTCACTGCCAACACTTGAGTTCTCTCTTCTTCCTCTTTATCTTTCTCTGTCTGCTCCTGCTACCTTCATCTCTACCTCTTAAAATTCTATCACATTTTTTATGGATATCTCTCACTATCATCAGTTCCTTTTCTGTACTTCCTCAGTACTTTGTCTTCCTTTTAAGACATATTTTTGTAATTCAATTAAGATTAAAAAACAAAAAAGTAATGCAATACAGAGTATAAAAATAGATGTTTGTACAGAGGAGCGGTGAGTGTCAACCAAGTCAGTTAAAGGGCCCTCAATAGAGCTAATGTTTAAAGAAGGCTAGTCTTTAAAGTTGAAGAAAGGTTTCCAATTTCAAGTCTTGATTGAAGGCCAGAGCCATGCCTGGTAATAATGTCTTAATATAGTACTGTTGAGTAGTTATGTTGTCTTTCTCAACCAAAAACTTGGAAAATGATTTGAGTGACTATTTTCTCTAGTCTCTCAAGGATGCTACATTACTAGTTTCACTCTAAATTTCTAGAAGAGAAGTTAATTCATCATGTATAGTTTATTCTTTGGTTTATGAAGGCTTAATTTTGTCATAAAATCCAGGTGAGATATTAGGCGGGTTGTGGTTTTCAAAAATTTTTCACCTACTTTAAAAGCATCAAGAAGTAGTGAAACAATTTGACTAGGTGTTAAGTGACCTAGATTCTAATCCCAGCTATACTACTAAAACTTATTGTGACCTTGACCAAATAATTTAACTTCTCTATTGTATATTTGTAGAAGTAGAATTTTGAGCTATCTATCTAATTTAATCTTAACGCTAATTTTGAATGACAGAAAGAGCATATATTATTGTCTCCATTTTACAGATCAAGAAACTGAAATTCAGAGAAGTTGTGGCTTGCCTAAGATTACAAAGTGATTAAATGATGGAGAATGATGAAGCCAGGACTAGAAACCAGGTCCTCACTCTTATGTACCCTGCCCAATTCCTTGTACATGTTTGTCAAGTTAAAGAATACAATTCAATGAATGCACGGAGAGCTAGAACTAGAATTCTAGTTTCTTGACATCTAGTCAAGTTTTCTCACTATAACAGGTATTTCCAACCTTTTTTTTTCCTTTATGGCTTAGGTGACTGTTAAGCAAAAAAGAATTTTGTTTTTATATATGTAAGCTAAATAGACATTTTTTGAAACATTAAATTTTAAGATTCACAGAGAATGCCATAAGAAACTAGAAGGATTGATTCTCTAGTTCTCAGATTGCTTTGCATCTTTATGTTTTCACCCTACGCATAGTGAAAATCATAAACACATTATTGGTGGGGTTTATAGGGAAAAAAAACAACTTGGAACTCTACTCAAAAAAAAAAAAAAAAAAAAAAACCTTGACCCTGCATAAAGTTTTTAATGAGTCTACATTTTATATCTTCAAAAACTCAAGTAAAATGTTTTTTAATATATGTATATCATTCTTGAATTATTTCCTGTTTAGTTTTTTTGATTAACTGGTGCCAGTCTCATCAAATAAGATAACTTTTATATCAGCAATAATCAATTGGAAAATGTAATGGAAAACGGATTCAATTTAGAACAACAAAAAATAGTATGGAATACCTTAAGAATAAATGTAATAGGAAAGTTCAGGATCTAGGTGAAAACAGAAGACTCCAAATAAAGGCTGTAAAAGAACTCTTGAAAATATATGTGTTTGTGTGTTATATAGTCTAGCAGTTTATTTCTAAAATAATCCGTTTTTCCCTCCTATCTGTATTCCTATCAGTAGTACCTATTTCTCCACATTCTCACCTAAACCAGTTATTATCAGACTTCTAAATCTTTCCTAAAGTAATAGATCAAAAGTGATATCTTATTTAATTTGTAGTTCTTAACTAGAGTGAAGTTGAGCCCAAAAATAGACTTCAAACCTAGAGGGAACATAATATATGATAACGTTAACACTTCGAGTCAGTGGAGAAAGAAAAATATGGGTAGTTCAATAAATGCTAATGGATTATCAGGGTAGCAATTTGGAAAAAAAAAAGTGGACTTTAAATTACTTTTTATACCAAAATAAATTCCATCTAGATCAAGAATTTAAATGTATAAAAATGACTCCATTAAAAAAAAAAGACTCCATAAAATTTTGGGGGGGGGAATGAGCTTATTTTAAAATAGCAGTAGAGTACTAAAGGTTTTCTAAGTATTATATGAAATCTGCAGTTTTCAAGAAAGATACATTTGACTAAATAATTTTGTTGCAAATAACACCATAATCAAAGCAGGAAGAAAATGCCAGTCTATCATATTAACTTTATATAGTTATGTGACAAATTACATTATAGAAATGTATTAGAATAAAACTAATGAAAATTAACAGCCCATTCAAAAAAATGAGAAAAGTATCTGAATAAGTATAACATTTTTTCTTCAACTGAAAAGTGGTTTTCAGTCCACTTTAGATACCCAAATTAATATTTTTTATTTTAAAAGTTTTGGCCTTTAAAATAAAAAGGAGTATACGTTTGATTAGATTTCTTTTTTCTTTTTCTTTTTTACAGATGGCAGGTTTTTAAGATTTAGTTCTATTAACATTATTGCAAATACACTTAAAAGCAGTTATGCAGATGTTTTGCTCTTAACCCAATTAAATTTCAAAGAAAGAGAATGGCTCTTTAACAGATACTGATACTATAAAAGTGTATGGAAGAATTAATCAGTAAGATTCTAAGCCACTAGTAATCCATTCCCAGAACAAAGATTTTATAAGCACTTATTTCATTGGTTTGCTAGTGTGATCATTTTAATCAGTTGATTTCACATTCTTGAAAAACTTAAGGGTTTCCTATCAATACCAGATGTTACCAGTGCTGCATCATAAAGGCTAGAAATAAGAATGGAAGGACTGACTACAAAAGACCTCCAGTTTTAAACAAAAGTGGACTATTCCAACCTGACCCCCCAAAAAAGTTGCTAGAGTATCATCCTTGTTATATAGGCAGGAAAATAGGATAGGCACGTTTAAAATTTTTTCCTCCTTATGTTTTCTTCTCTGGGTATTTGTTTGTTTATTCAATAGCAGGTATTTTACTGATTGCATACTGTGTGCCAGGTGTTATTTAGGTGCTGGAAATACAGTGAATAAAACAAAATCCCTGAGCTTATATTTTATTGGGGGAAATAGGCAATCAATAATCAATTATACAATTGGTCATATGTTCTCTGAAAGAGAACAGATTCTCTGAAAGAAAACACGTTTAGGAGGAAAAGGGGGATGTCCTACGTAGGGAGTTCTAGGAAGTGCTTGCTAGCAAGGGGTTATTTTGAATAGAGACTTGAAAGAAGCGAAGGAATGAATCATGTAGGTAACTCAGGGAATTAACCTTTAATTTACAATCTTAAAAAGGCCCTCCCCAATCTGTATTTCCAGGCTTATTTTCCATAACTCACTCACCAGGTTCATGTGCCCAAAATTTTCATGGCAATTGGAAATTTCTAAATAATGTTTCCACTTGATAAAATTCTCCAAGTCTACTTTTGATTTTTGTTTTGCAGTGACACCTCATAAACTGAGAATTTTCTTTTCTTTTCTCTTTGGCTATTTGACTGTTCTTCAAGCTAAATACTTTTAGGAGAGTACCTTTTATTTACAAGGAGCCCCAGATTAGTAGTTCCATTTCAAGTCAGATTCTACCGTGACTTCTAGCTCCTTGTGCAGTTATTAGGTTTATCTTTTACTCCTTGATGCTTTGGCTAGCACTCTATCACCTCAGAGGACTGAATATTCTTCTCCTGAGTTCCATTTCCCTGATAGCAGTGACATCTGTCCATCTATAACTGACTTCCTTGACTTCTGTTAATTATCCTACATGTGCTCAAATAAGCACCTAGGATCTTTAAGGTACTTATATCCCACTTGTCTTTTCTCCATGGTAACATAGTAATCTAATTGTAGATCTTGCCACTGTTTCTGTCCTTCAGAGTCAGCTTTTGGCCTTACTCTCATGTTCTGACATATGACCATTTCCCAGCCCTACTGGTACCTGGAACCATGACTTCACTTTTCTCTGACCCAACTCCACTAACTTTCTAAGCAATAGGACATCATTCTATGAGATTCGGTTTTTAAGTTTTTTCCTAGGAGTAAACTTTTTTTTTTATAATATCAGAAAGATATTAAGATTCTTAAAGAACAATAAGAGAAATAGAAAAAAATTGAAAGGAAAAACGATAATGTAACTAATAAATAAGCTGTTCTTAGTTTTCCAGGATTTTTAAATGTATGTCTTTATTCAGATACAATTGATAATAGTTTTAGGCATTATGTCATAATAATTCAATAATGTAAATATTGCTACATGATAACCACAATAAGTCTAGTTAACATCCACTACCATACATAATTACAATATTTTTTTCCTTGTAATGAGAACTTTTAAGATTTATTCTTTTAGCAACTTTAAAATACACAGTACAGTATTATTAACTATAGTCACCATACGGTACATTACAACCCTGGGACTTATAACTGGTAGTTTGCACCTTTTGACTCTATTCACTCATTTTGTCTATTCCTACTCCTTGCTTCTGGCAACTACCAATTTGTTCTCTGTATCTGTGAGCTCAAGTTCTTTTGTTTGTTTGTTTTTATTCCACATATAAGTGGGATCACACTGTGTTTTTCTTTCGTGTTTGGCTTATTTCACTTAGCATAATGCTTGCATGGTCCATCCATGTTGTTGCCAATACCACGGTCTCCTTTTTTATGGCTGAATAATGTGTGTTTGTTTGTGTGTACCACATTTTCTTTATTCACCTATCAGTTAACACTTAGGTTCTAGTTTTAATTTAAGTCTTTGCTATTATGCTTACATAGTTGAAATCAGAGAATAATACCTTAAGGTTTGGAAGGATACACTGATTTTTCTTTTTATGTGTTCTTAAGTAAGAACATTTCTACTATATCATTTAAACTGTCTTGCCATAAATTTCTCAAAGTGATTTTAGTTACCATCTATCCTAAAAATATGAAAACTAAAGTTAATTTTTGACATGAATATACATGTAAACCACTGAAACCTCAGTACTTTCTATTATGACATATCTAAGATGTAACCTTTTAGGAATAAATTTAACTTTTCAGACTTTTTTTTTTTAATGCACATGTGTTTTTCTCCTTAGAAAAACACACTTAGGCTAATTAGAAAATAGAAAAATGTACTTTGATGTTTTAAAACATTTAAAGTCATTTTATATATACTACTTACTCTGTAAATTTATAAACAATCTTTGTTCAGAAGCAATAAAATTCTTATCCAGGATGTATAGTGTCTGAAAGGGAGAGCCAAGGTTCTATTGCCTTGCTTTGTAATATAGAGAAGGCTTTTTCAAGGGCTTCCTTAAAGTACTCTACCCTCTGGAGATGAATCAGGCAAACGTTTTGCTCAGAGAATTCTGCCACTAAATGAGCCTTGAAAAAGTATGTTACAGAGGATAGATTTATTTAAACTAAACCATTTAAAATTACTAGTCAGGAACACTGTCAAATCTTATGACAAGAGCATAATTGGTAAAACTATTTCAACTGTTAATGAAAATGCAGTTTTTCCCTTTAGTAGATATGCTCTACAATCTACATAATAAAATAGTGATATCTTTTGGAAAATTTTCAGCCGAACTAGAGAAATGGATAGTTTGGCTTATTCAGATGTGTTCCATTTATCATCTTTTAATTAATTTCTTCTTGAAGAAGAGCATGTCTTAAAACTTTTGTCTCTATTACCTTAATATTTATTTAAACGTTCCATGAAAATATGTTCTTAATATATGGATAATTAGAAAAAAATAATCTCTTCAATAATAACTTTGCATTTGATCATATTATAAATTGAAACTTTAAAGGTTTAGAATTTACTTCAGTAAATCTGATTTGTGATTCAGTCTCAATAATAAAAAGGGAAATTTGTTTATTTATATACTTATTTATTTTACAGATTATTCACTGTTGCTCTGCCAACATTGTCTAGAAATAGCATTAGTTATTTGCTTCAGGTGTTATTATCCCATAACCTTAAGAGTCCTCAACCAGGAAGGCTGGAGCAGTAAATGGAACCAGCAGAAGCAACTCAGCCACAACAGGCAGCCTGGCCTGAGACTCCCCTTCCTGCCCAGACACAGCAGGGCTGTAGAGGGACACCAGTAGGGAAATTCCATCATACCCCCTCCAGCTAAGAGACACCTGACAGCCTGACCCGAGGACAGTGTGTGGGTTTATTTATCCACCACCACAGTCAAGATACTGAACAATACTGTCATGCAAGGAACTACTCCCACATCCTCCAGCCCCCTTTGCCTGTCCCCTAAGCTCTATTAAAGTCACTGTTAATCTTCCCTCTATCTCTAAAATTACGTTATTTTAAAACATTACATGAATGGAATCAAATAGGATTATCTTTTTAGGATTACTCTTTTTTATCTCAACCTAATGCTCTAGAGATTCATTTAAGATTGCATGTATCTATTGTTCATACCTTTTTATTGATGACTAGTATTTCACAGTATTAATATAGTACAGTTTCTTTAACCATACACATACTGAAGAATATCTAATTGGATTGTTTTTTTTTATCACTGAGTTTTGAGAGTTCTTTATATATTCTAGATACTAGTCTTGTTGAGTACAGTCTGCAAGTAATTTCTCCTAGTAGATTATTTTTTCATCCTCTTCACTTGGTCTTTCTCATAGCAAAAGTTTTTAATTTTAATAAAATTCATTTTATCAATTTTTCCTTTTATGGGTCATGCTTTTGGTGTTATGCCTAAGAACTCTCGATTCTGAAGACTTTCCACTATAATTTTTTTATTTTAAGTTTTATAGCTTCATTTTCTATATTTAAGTTTGTGATCCATTTTCAATTTATTTTTTCCAAGGCTTGAGATTTAGGTCAAGGGTTTTGTTTTTATTTTTGCCTTACGGTTATTCAGTTGGTCTAGCACCATTTCTGTAAAGCCTGTCCTTTTCCCATAAATTCGCTTTTGCACTTTGTTAAAAATGGAACAAAGAATAGTGGGACAAATAGAATGTAGGATTTAAACTAAACATATTAATAATTGCATTAAATGTAAGTGGTGTAAGCACCCCAGTTAAAAAGCAGAGATTGTCAGACAGGAAAAAACGCAATTTTTTTTTTTTTGCTATCTATGAGCAACCAGTTTTAAGCATAAAGACATACATATGTTAAAAATAAAAGCATGAATCAGAAGATTAGGTGCCTAGATGGAACTGAGGATAATTCTAAGATTTGGACTGTGGGTGATTAGGTAGTTGATAACACATCTAACGAAAGAGTATGATACTGAAAGAGTCATAACTATTGGTGCGAAGGTCATAAATTAATGTTTGAATAAGTTAATATTTGAGATGTTTGCCACATATACATGTGGATATCTGAAGTATCTAGCTGGAAATGATGGATCTGGAAATTGAAAGAGTAGTTATAGTCAGAAAGATAGATTTAGGAGTGATACAGATATAATTAAAGCCGTAATAGTGGCTCAATAAGCATATATTAGCGAGAGGATCTTGTGGGATCTTGTGTTAAAGAAATAGTGAATTAATGGGAAAGAATTGTCAGAAAGGTCAAGGTCCACCTCACATTTTCTGTTTTAGTTTTCTTTTGCAAGGCAAAATGATCTTATAATGATTTGGCTTAGTATAGTACAAAAACATTTCCTGTAATGTAGGTCCAAGAATATTTCTTAAAATATCTAGAACACAATAGTAACTCTTGTCTTCCATTTCCCCTATTGTTAATATTTCTACTAGCACTGGAGACCTTGTACTTACTTGGATATTCAGAATCTCTTTTAGGAACACCTCAACTTAATAGCCTTTATGTCCATTACTCTCTAGAGAAGTTCATGCTTGCTTTAGTAATGTTTGTTAATTATGAAAGGTTATAAACTTAAGCTTCTGCTCTTTCTATCCATATTACCTATTCAGTGGGATTTATACTAACCTTGCTGACAGAGTCTGCTTTCCTTCACAAGATTAGGTGGCAAAACAGAGTGAAGTATTGTCCAAAGAGTGATTATGCTAACAGTTAAGTAGATATGTAATGACGTGTGACAGCTTGCTGAGTCCAAGAGAAAATTGCTCTTTGCGTCCTGAATGGAAATAATGCTACAGATATAAATTAAAAATTTTTCAAAAGTTAAATATTCCGGCCTTTTGAGCCACGCTTCTCTTGCTCAGGCCCACTTCCATGTGTGGAAGTATACTTTTCCTTCTAATAAAGCTTGCCTTTTCTGCTATTAAAAAAAAAAAGTCAAATATTCCATTAAATCTTTCCTTTACAATTAAAAAAAATCAGTTGCTGTATTAATTAGCTATTTCTTTGTAAGAAGTTACCCCAGAACTTAGCAGCTTAAAACAACTGACATTATCTCACACAATTTCTGCAGCTTGGGAATCTGGGAGTGGTGTGGCTATATGGTTTTGGGTTTGGATCTCTCAAGAGAGACTCTCAAGTTGTCAGCCAAGGCTGCAGTCAGTTTAAGGCTTTACTGGAATTGGAGCATCTGCTTCCAGGTTCACTCACATGGAAGTTGGAGGCCCTCACTTCTTCACTGGCTTCATTGGTCAGGGTCTTCATTCGTTCGCCATATGAACCTCTCCTCAGACTGTTCCCTACATGGCAGCTGCTTTTCCCAGTGTAGGAGATCGTAGGGAGAGAAAATGCCTACAATGAAAACTATAAGTTTTTTATAAACTAATCTCAGAAGTGACATGCCATCATTTCTGCTGTACGCCATTAACCACACCGACTAACCCTGGTTCCAGATGGGAGGGTGTAAATGCCCAGTGGCAGGGATTATTGGGGTTATCTTGGAGGCCAGCTGCCACAGTTGATATTTAGTGTGTATTAGAGGTCAGGTTATATCATCAGTTTTCTTTTTACTTCGGTGCTTTAATTTAGCTCATGATATGGCTATGTCATAGTACAGTACCCTCGCTGATTCACACCCAGTTTTTGTTGTGAATCAGATGTGAGGTTAATCTAAAAACTAGTTCTCATAAACTAAAGTTAATGAAATGTTTCCAGTATTCTGTCTTTTTACCCTATCATCAATTTATCAATTTTCCAAAATGCTGGGAAAATGAGAGCCAAATGTCTTCTGACAACTATATTATGATTTCAGGTACTTCTAAGTTTCACAAAAGAAGCTGTTCTTTTTACATCTGACTGACTTTGTCTTTGCCTAGGTTATTACTATTCTAAAAAATAGAATTTGGAGAGAGGATGCCTTTTGAAACCTAAGGAGGCAAGAAATACGTTGTTACAGTATTGTTATTTGAGAAAGGATAGTGAGTCCCTTTTTAGAAATTTATATTAGAATTAGAAAAATACATTAGCCATTCTTAAGGTGATGACTGGAGGAGGAGATATCTGTATATATACATGAGAGAGGGAATAAGGTGAGAGGGAGCTAAAGAATGGTAGGACTGCATTAGATTCTGCTGAGCTTTTCTAAAATGTAAAAATTCTCCTTTTCTGGGCATATAAGAATCTTAGAGGTTGAGGAGAAACCTGGCATGTGTATTTAATAAAACTTCTTTGGGGACTCCGATATATGCTAAATTATAAGCTATATTAGAAAGTAGGAGTGAACCTTACAAAATACACTTGAAAACTAAAGTCAGATGTTCTAGAAAACACTAACTTTTTGCTTGAAGTCCCAGAACAGAAGTAATTCGAATTTGGGAGACAACTTGAGTTATATTGTGTTAAGCAAAGAGGAGAGAAGCTGGAGATGAGGAAGACATCTTTCTTCTATGTACAATTTTGCCTATGTTGGGCCCTGTTGAATTTTTACTTATGGACCAATAGCTAATACATATTTCTTTTTAACTTTTTAAAAATATTTGTCATTCATTTAGACTAATATATACTAGAGGGAGCATGACCCAATGTTTAATTTTTTGGTTAAAATTTAGTATTTTGGCTATATATAAAGACTGGGTTAAGGAGTTCTTCCACTGCATCAAAGAATTCATGATTGAAGGCCAGGTTCAATAGAAATTCTGTGATTTATTTTAACTAACAACTGTCATTTAAAACTGTAATTGCATTCATGAGTATAGGTTTCTTTGTAAGGGGAAAAAAGAAGCATTTTTCAGACTTGCTTAATTTTTATTTTAAAAAAATTTACTGTATGTATTAAAAAAATTAAAGAAGCTTAAAAAGAAAGTTCAACAGATAATTACCAGAGAAAGCAATTGTAAACTTAGTATAAACTCTCTTCTTTATTTGTAAGAAAGAAATGCCCCATCTTGTAATATTCAAAGTTTACTTATTAAAAAGTAGAGAAGAAAAAAGAATCCTGCAGGCATTCTAAGCATGACCTATACCATTGACAGTCTAGGACAGAAATTAATCATTAGAATTCCTGAACTATTTCAACACTTGAAGACATACCACACTAACAATGCTTGTTTGCACAACTTTTAGTATAATATTTTAATAGTCAATTTTTAAAATTTTTATAGTTAATTTGTAGATTTTTTTCATTGAAATTAAGTACAAAAATCAACTTGTCATGGTTATACTGATGTGCTAAAACTAAATTGTGCCAGAAGAACCTTCTGTTGTCTTTATATATCAAGTCATTGTTGCACCCATAGCTGGTCAACCTTGATTTTAAGACTCCAAGACAAGAATGGCCAAGGGCTTTCCAAAACCAAAGCAGGTATAGAAATAGTAATGGCATATCAGCAAAAACCAATTGCTAGGACCCCAGGCCCAGCTAATAAGCCTACTCCTACTGACTCAGATCTCATCAGTTTCAGAATTTAAGGATTATGAAATTCTGGAAACTCAGAGTAGGTCCACCCAAGAGTAGAAACAACAAAGCCCTAAACCAGTGAAATCTTTTAATAATGCTGGCTTCAGTTTCTAATTTTATTTTCTTGAAAATTATACAATGGTCAATTAAACAATTTTGACACAAAACTTTGGCACTACGACTATGCTAAACCTGCCAAAAAATTTGCTGTCATGTGACAATATATCATGGGTAAATGGTACTAGTTAGATTCTCATAGGCAAAAATCTGGTGTTTTTGATTCTCTGGTATAGAGGCCCTGGTTAAGGTGTAGGAGTTGTTTGAGGAAAATGACTTTGTGATCATTTAATCATAGGATATGTTTTTTTTTATTTTTTACTTCTTTATAAATTCTAGTCATCAGCAATATTAATAGTTTGATGATTCCTCATTTCAGCAGGGCAAGCGTGTATTCTCACGTTTTTTGAATTCCAATCTATCCTTCTTGTGCTTTTCTGTTCAGTCATAACCTATCTTCCTTCAAAATTTGGCAAGATATCCTTGAACGTTAATCGTATTCAGATATCCTAGCTTCCTTTCATGAACTTACACATTCTGTTCCTCTTTTAATGTCTGTTTCTCATACTATATTTGTTCTCTTTTAGTATTCCTCGTGTAGTGTTAGTATTCCTCTATAGCAAATATTTGTTATAGATATTCTTGTCTCATCATTTTGGTTAAAGTAAGGTCTTTTCTTTGGATTAGGAACAGTAACTTTCCCACAGTACTAGGGTAAACTTTACAAATAATGCCTCTTCAACAAGGTTTTATCATGACTCTTAGAAAGGAAGAAGGCCCCCTTGGATATCTTGCTGTGGCCATTGAAGATAGTACTTAGGAGGGTGGAGTTTTGACTTCTGTAATACCTCATTTAGAAAAGTGGCTATCTTTAATTGTATGAATTTAGTCATCTTCCCTGGAGCTGTCTACCCAGAGCAAATATGTCAAACTTCCTTCAAGTAAACTCTGATCCAGTTTTAGAAATCTTGGCAAATTTCGACTTAGGAATTCCTTCCTTTAGATGATATTTTAAAATAAGCAGAAGATGCAACACATACACATTTATTGTATGAGTTACATTTTTAAAAAATACTTAAATATCCAGTATCACATAATATTTTCAAGTTTTTAGAAATATCTTCTTTTAGTTTATATTTAGCAAAAGGATTACTGTTTTGAGAGACATTTTTAAAAATTGCTTTAAAATGATCACTTTTAATGAAAATCTACTTAGACTTTGATACCTGTTTTGCTTAATTTCTAAAGTTTAACTTGTTTGTTTTTCACAGCAGTATTGCAAACTCAACATTCTCCAGTCTAGTTATATGAATTGTCAGAATCATAGTTCATTGTTATTCTTGTATTTATTTAAATATATTAATAATTATTAATATAATTGATAATTATAATTTATAACTAATTTATAACTAAACTTAATTATAACTTATAAAATATACCGATATATAATTGTTTGTAATTAATAATATGTTAATATATATTACATATTGAATAATATAATAATTATATATTTCACCAAATGTTTTATTTTACCAGAGTTTTACTCTGGAAGAGAAAAATAATATATGAGCTTTCATTATTTGGTAAATTATGTTAAATATTGCAGAAGTTAGAGATAGTCATCTAGGATTAAATAATTACGGCTTTGTGTTGTTTTTCCTGCTAGAAAAATGATTATTAAGAACATTTAGCTCTATTAAATAGTGTGTAATACCGTGATTAGCCTTGGTAAAATTAATTTATTTACTTGTTTAATTATTGCTGCTTATTATACTAAGAAATTAATTAAAATTATAGTATAGTTATAGTGGGTAAATACGCAGACTGTGGGCCCTGACTGCATAAGTTTAAATCCCTGTTTTGCCACCTGTTAGCCTCATTTTCCGCATTTGTTAAGTGGAGACAGTATACTACATCATAAGAGTTTTTGTGAAAACTAAAGGCACACACATTATAACCATTTACTATATGGTAGCTATTTTTACTAATAACATGTTTATTTTTCAGTAAATTCTTTTGAGAAAGATGGAAAAAAGTTAATAAAATATTTGCAATAAAAAGTCATAGCTGTTCTAATACTTAACTAGTTCTAGGAAGTTATTCTGTTTTTTTAATATTTTTTAAAAATAGCTTAAAGTTGGTTTTTATATTTAGAAACCTCGAATATTATCTCACTCGCAAAGTATTTTTAGTGTATAATATAGTATTCAAACATAATTTATTATAACAGCTAAATTTTCTGATCCATAAAATGCATAGTGATAACATTTAAGTCACAGGTTTATTTTGAAGATCAAATGAGATAATACATTTGAAAAAACCTTTGGAAACTGAAAGTGCTTTAAATCTCATCTAAGTTAACCATGAAACTAATAGACACATTATTCCATTTTGCCAAGGGTATCTTAAATTAACTAACTTTCATTAATTTAGTGTTCAGTGCCCAAAGGGTAAATTTCATACCAAGGTCATACGAAAAAGAGTAAATGTCTCCTTAAATTTTGAATCCTGGGTACCTCTCTTACTTTACCTTAGTCTTGAGCCTGGTTTATACTATTTTACAGACATTTTTGTCTTGCTAGACTATAGGCTCAGACATTTTTGTTGATGATACTACTGCTGAAATAAAAATAACCCAGAGTATATTGGTAATTTTGTATTTTCAGTTCTGCCTACTATGTAGTTAAAAACTTAAGTAGATAGTAGAGTTTTCTTTTTTGAATTTCGCAGATTAATAGAATTAATTCCTAAGTTATAGGCAGACAACTCTAAAGTTGTTTGCTGTCACACCTGCCTGGCATTCTTCACACATATGGGATCCCAGGAAGTTGGAAAAATTGATAGAAAATTGTGTTACTTGTAACAGAGTTAAGGCAATATGGATATGGTGAGCTCTGTCATCTGGAATACATTTCTAAAAGCAATATAGCAAATTATTTACATATTTAGCAAATATCTTTGGGACCCCAGTTCTGTGTTAGGAATATAATAGGGAGTAAGAAACAATCAAACTAGCTATCTCTATATTAGTGATTTATGACAAGAAAATCTTCTACTCTAAATTATAATTTATATTGTAATCAGTGTCCCATTTCTATTAGACTATTCAAACTTTTTAGCATGATCTTTAAGATTCAGCATAATAAGGCATTTTTCTACCACAACTTTAGTACCAGCAACATCTTTTTCCTAAAAGAACACCAGTTTCTTTTGGGAGATCTCTGACCCCTACTCCTCTCAAAGCAGCACAGCCTCCTCTCACCATTTAATGTGATTGGAAGACGTTGGAGGGTTTTGAGTAGGGGGAGTGTGTGGGAAGTAGCTTATCAGCTCTATTGAGAGCTCAGAGGCAGCAGGAGTAGAAGTATGAAAACCATATTGGTAGGCTGCTTTTGTGGTAGTATAGACAAAAAATAATAATGGCTTAGACTATACTAGTGTTAGAAATGGTGAGAAGAAGTTAGACTAGGATCTATTTTGAATTAGGGCCAACATGACCTTCCTGAACATGAGGAAAAGAATAATTAAAGATGACTCCTGTTTGCTTTGGGCAACTGAACGTAAGGAGCGATAAGATGTGGAAAAAACTAGGAAGGAGCAGGACTTTTTTTGGTGGTAGAAGGTGATGAAAGTTTATTTTACACATAGATGTTCAATGAACATGTTGAGTAAGGTAGAAGAGAACAGATACTTCTGAAGTGATCCTTCAGGTCTGTTAGTATATGACAACCTGAGGATTGTTTGCCTTTATGTTCCTACTTCTTAGCATAGGGCCTATTACACAATAGACATAAACAAATATTGGGTGGATGGGTGGATGTATAACTAGGCATACATACATTCGTACATTTGAACAAATACACTGTCCTTTGTATAAAGGAATATATATGTATAAGTAAGAATAACAACCATAATAATATAAAATACTTACATAGCAGTTACTCTATGCCAGGTGCTGTTCTAAATGCTTAGCATTTATTAACTCACTTAATTATCCTAATATACTATGATTTAGGTTACTATTATTGTCTTTAGTATCTCCACTTTACAGTTGAGAAAGGTGAATTATAACAAGGTTAAGCAACTTGCCCAAGTTCATACAGCACAACCAGGTAAAGGTTATGTGAGTTAAACCATGCCTGAAAAGAAAGTAAATTGCCTACTTGCATATCTTCATTGGTCTCAGGGTCTCCTAAAATGTCTTTGGGAGAAAAATGGGATTAGTCCACTCTTTTTGAATATATGTGGATTCACACCCATACATTTCAGTTAAATAAAGATATTCAGTTTGTCAATGGCTAGAAAACAAAACGAATAGACAGACTCATTAGCTGGAAGTGTTAGCATTACTTTGCTCAGGTGAAAGCAGTTACTTAGATTGTACTTCAGAGTGCCCTTAATGAGCACGGGAAAGAATGATTCAACAACAGAAATTACATTATGGAGATTGTAGAATAAACCAGTGTTGTTTATTTTTTAAAGATTTAGTTTAACTTAGTTTATTGTGGTTTTAGTCATACAGGAGTTTTTAATTTCTAAGTAGTCAAATTGGTTCATCTTTTTCTTAATGATTTCTAGGTTTGGGCCAAACCTACAAAATCTTTCCTTATCAAAAAATTATAAAGTTATTATCTTGTATTTACTTCTAATACTTTTTCAACTTTGTTTTTTAATGTAATTAATTTTCTGTATAGTATGAAGGTATAATCTGTTTTTCAGATTTCTAGCTAATTATTTCAATACTTTTTATTGAACAGGACATTCTTCATATTTTCACAAAATCTATTTATATTCTATAGTGCTTTATATTTTTACTTCTGATGCACCACTTCCAGCTTTTGATATAAACCCAGCATCTTGGCAATCTATTTTCTTGCCCTTAGTTCAAGCACTTTTAAAGAGTAGAGTACATAAGTCCCCTCTCCCTTTTTATGGACTTTCAATCAAATCATCTAAGAATAATGGCCTTTTTGTTGTTTCTTCCTTTCCAATCCTTTGATCTTTTATCACTTTTCCATGTCTTATTGAGCTGTCTGGAACCTCAAGTAGAATGTATAGAAAGCATGATAATGGGCATTTACCTCTGGTCTCTTGAGTTTTTAAGGGGAATTCTTTTAATATTTCACTGTTACTTAAGATGTTTACAGAGAGGTTTTTTGTTTGTAGATGTCATTTATCAAATTTGAGAGCACCCTTCTGTTCCTGGTTTACCAAGAATTTTCTTTCTCTTTTTATTTTTAATTACAGATGACTTTTAAGATGAAAACTTTTTTTGCATTGATTTTCATAAGACTTTCCATCTTAGATTTATTATTGAGGTGAATTGCATTATAGATTTTTTAATGTGTATCAACCTGAATAAACTTGGTAATGATATATTCTCCTTTTAACACTGCTGATTCTGATTTGGGTTGTAAATATTTCTTGCTTAGGATTTTTATATTTCTGTTCATGAGTGAGAATGGGCTGTAACATACCTTTCTGTAATGTCCTTGACAGGTTTTAGTATCACTGTACTAGCTTCATGAAATGAAATGGAGATTGTTTCTCCTTTTTTCATTCTTGGAAGAGTTTGAGTAAAAGTGGAATTATCTGTTCCTTAAATGTATGGTAGAGATCACTGGTAAAACAAAGGTGCTTGATGTTTTCCTTTGTGGGAAGATTATAATTACTGATTTAAATTCTTAAATAATTTGTAGACCTATTGAGGTTATTTTATTTCTCTTTTATTGAGTTTTGTTAATTTATATTTTTGTGGAATTTTCCACGTAGTGTAAATTTCTCAATTTATTGACATAAAATTATTCGCAATGGTTTCCTATTATCTTTCTAATTTTGTGATGATGATCCCAGTTTTTGTTCCTAATACTGTTTATCTGTCTCTTTTTCTCGGTCAATCTGGAGGTTTATTTAATTTTACTAGTTATTTCAAAGAACCAATTATTAGCTTAATTGATCAAACTATATTTTATCTTTTTTTCCAGTTTCATTAAATTCTGTTCATATTTTTATTATTTCCTTCTATTCTGGGTATTTTATATGTCTTTTTACCCAACTTTAAATTTTTTTCTAATATAAGTATTTAAAGATACACATTTTCCTATTCCTTCATTTTGTGTATAGAATGAAAATTGACAATTGATATTTTTAAAGTGGAAAAAAGATCTCATTTTGACTTCTGAATTGCTGTCAATCGTGACTAAATTTATGTCAAATAAAATGATTTTGCTGTGCACATAGGAAAATCATACTTACCAATGTTGTCTTAATGTCATCTTCTTTCACATAGAATTCACCTTTATTCGATCTTATTAAACAAGTGAAGGACCGAGAAGGACCAGCTGATCACCTTGAATCTGCTTGTACTGTCAACCTTTCTCTCCAGAATAATCATACTGCAGCAGATATGTAAGTAGAATATATGTTCTGTTATCCATTCTACCTGCAAATCAATTTTGAGCATAGTGTAATACAAGGTATTATACAGAGCTGTAGGGAGTAGAATTTTGAATAAGACATTGTTCCTTCTTTCAAGAAGCAGAAATATAAGATACATGATCCAAGTAAAGGCCATATAAAGTGGTACAAAGTGCTACCGAAATCACTCAGGTTTGGTGTAATGAGGGCAGTTTTCATGGCAGAGATGGCAATTTAGATAGGCCTTATAGGTGGACTAGGATTTCAACATGGAAACTGAAGAGGAGGAAGGAGACAGAAAAGTGTTCCAAGAGGCAGAAATGACATGAATCCCAAAGCACAGCAGCCAGTAAAGTAGGAAACATTTTTGGGGGGATTTTAGATCAGTGCATTTGGAGTGAAGTGTAGGATAGTCATAGGGAGTGGTATGGGATATAAGACTGAAACAGTTGGTTATTATATATGATAATGGAAGAAGAAAGTAATATTATTGAGGGTTCACTGTGTTTCGAATATTTGCCTAATACTTCAGATTCTTTTTTTTAATCTTCATAGCAACCTATAAGGTAGTAGATACTGCTATCAACTCAGTTATCCATAAATAAGAATTAGAGAAATAAGGTAACTTGCCAAAAGTTAGCAGAAATCAGACCCGAGCAATCTGACACCAACACCCATGCTCTTAAACTTTCTAGCTACACTACCTTTCATGAAAATGTGCTAGTGTTACTG
Organism: Eonycteris spelaea; assembly: GCA_003508835.1. Classification (NCBI taxonomy): domain Eukaryota; kingdom Metazoa; phylum Chordata; class Mammalia; order Chiroptera; family Pteropodidae; genus Eonycteris; species Eonycteris spelaea. The sequence continues at coordinate 49,185 of PUFA01000575.1, forward strand.
TTTTTGTTTAGTTCTGGGTAGGAATTGACATTACAGTGTCCTACGATTATTGCAGGGACTATATTTTCCAGAGGTGTCATTTCATGCTAACTTGTCCCAAAGTATTTCTAGCATATGGCGCCTCTGCCTTCACATATAAATTTGTTTGCTAGGCAATACTATTAAATAAGTCAAGCCTTATCTTTTTCTTTATTTCAATAAGCAGTTGTCTCTTAAGTGCCAGGAAGTGTCCCAGGCAGTAGCAATACAAAGGCAAGTAAGATGGACTAGGTCCTTCTCCTCATAGAGCTTACTGGAGGAAGGAAATAGTGAATGAGTAATACGTACGGCTATTTTAGAGTATAATAAGTTCTGTAATGGAAATAATTAAAGTGATGTGAAAGAGAGAAACAGAGTGATAGAATGTTTAGGGGAGCTTTCTCTGATGAAATGGTATTTGACCTGAGACCTTAAGGACAAGTGAAGGCTGACGAGACAAAAATCTGCATGTGCATTTCAGGCAGAGCAAATAGCAAGTGTAGTGGCCCTAGAACAGATGAAACTTAGCTGGTCTGAGGAACAGAGAGAAGAGGAAAATGGTACAAGATGAGATTGGAGAGGCAAATTAGGGCTATACATTGTAGGTTCCCAGAAGCCATAGGTAGAAATTTGGACTTCAGAAGGGCATTAAGGTTTTAAGCAGGGATGCAATCTCTATAATTTGTATTTTTAAAGGGCCACGTTCTGGCTGCTATTTAAACTGCAGGTGCGGTTGGAGGAAGGGAAGGAACAGGGCAAGGAAGAAAGTATGAAGACCAGTTTGGAGTTGATTTCAATAGTTCAAGTGAGAGATGTAAGTGGCTTGGTGTAAGATATATCAGTAGAGATAGGAAATGGAAAGATCTTGGATGTATTTTTGAAGAAGATTTAATAGGACTTGGTATTTCATTGGGTTTAGAGAACTAGGAAAAGAGAAATAATAACAGTTAAAAATAATTCCTAGGTTTTGACTTAAGAAGGTGGATATAATGTAGAGCTATTTATTGAGGTGGGAATAACAGAAGAAATCAAGAGCTCCGCTTTGAGATTCAGTAGGTGATTGAAGTCCAGTAGGTAATTGAATATTTGTATTTAGAACTCAAAGGAGACAACTTCTGCCAAAATTAAGTGAGTCTACAATATTTTCAGTTAGTGAATTGAAGGGAAAACCAAGGTTGATAGTAGTCTAAACCCTGGTACTTATGAAGTAAGTCATTATGGTGGCGATTCCCTTTTCCTAGTGTGCTAGTTATAATATACCACATGTAGTAGAAACATCCATAGTAAGATGCAAATCCTACTTCCTGCTCAGAATCACTTCTCAGCTACTAAAACAAAATTAGAAAGTAGACCTGGATTATCCCGTAAAATAAAGGGCAACATAGAGCAGTAGAATGTCAGAAATTGAGAGATAAGATTTATTGATGTCTCTGCCTTGATTATTGTCTGACATATTTAGTATTCAGTGTAAATCTGCCTTGATAATATTCTCTAAAGTTTTAATTAATAAGAGTTCGGTACTAAATAATTAGATGGGTGTACATATATATGAACCTGAGTTATCAATGAAGCACTTTTAAGAGAAAGAAATACGACAATACTATTTTTGTATCAATGACTTGTTCTTTTAAGCTGGAGTAATTTTATTATCTCAATTCTGCTATAATTATTAAAATCTAACATATATACTATATAGCTTTTAATAAGGCAGTGATTCCCAGGAGAAGCCACTTTTTAAAGTAGGGTTAGAAATGATAATAACAAGCTTAGTTTTCCTATTAAGCTTGCTCAAAGAATTTGGTATAGAATAACAGATTAAATAGATAAGGTGTGTTTGGATGTGTGTATACAGCCATGTGTGTGTCTGTGTGAAAGAGAAAGAGAGAGAGGAAGAGAGAGCAAGCAAGAGAAGAGAGGTTTTTAGCAAACTGCACATGAAGACTTTTCCTCTGAATATATCTAGGTATCTTTCTCCTGTAAGATCCCCAAAGAAAAAAGGGTCAACTACACGTGTTAATTCTACTGCAAATGCAGAATCACAAGCAACCTCAGCCTTCCAGACTCAGAAGCCATTGAAATCTACCTCCCTTTCACTCTTTTACAAAAAAGGTTAGTAAATGATTACTTTCAAGAGTGTGGACTCTTCATCCAGGCCCACTGGGTCCAAATCATGCTTCTTCTGCTTACTATGTATGACCTTGGGTGAGTCCACTTTATATCTTTCTTTATACCTCAGTGATAAATCTTTTTTTTTTCTTTTTTTTCCAAGTCAGAAATATACTGAGCTTTATAGGTATATCGTAAGATAGCCCTTACAAAAGCAGTGGTTCCAAAGTGTGGTCCCCAGCCAGCAGAATTCAGTTCATCTGGAAAGTCGTAGAAACTCTAATATGAGGCCAAAAAAAATCTGGCAAGTCTGATGCATGCTGAAATTTGAAAACCACTGGGATAAATTTGTTAACTAAAAAATTTTGATTACCTTATGCAAATCTTTTAAAGGTGCATTTAAACCAAGGGTGTTTATAGGTATAGTAGATGGAGGAAAATTTAATTTTCTGGATTCCTTTTCTCTAAATCTGTATTCCAATAAAATTTTTACATACTCTTTAAGTAAAGTTCATATCACAGTCATATTACCACTTAGTAGTACAAATCTGTCATTTTTTAACGATGTGCTCTACTGGTATTTTATAGAGGAATACATTATTTGTTTCTGTTTTTAGTATTGGTAAAATTAACAGACACTGGAAATTCCATTATTATTTTTTTAAATGTGTTCCCTCTTCCACATTGATAGTGAGAATTTCCTACATCTGTGATGAGTGACTACCAACGGATTGAAACAAACCCTATTTCATTTGTCTGCATACACAATATCTTATGATCTTTCTTCGTCTACCTTGTACTCTGCCTCAGTTTCATGCTGTAATAATTCTGCAAGTATTTTATGACATCGATGTACCTAACACTATGCTAAGACTAGGAATCATTTATTCATAAAAAAATAGTGGTGGAGGTGAGGTTATTGTTAAAATGCTATTTAACAGCATTATGGTTATAGCAATTTAATGTTTTAAAAAATCCATTGATAATTCAAAATAAACAATAAATATGACTGATTCCCCTTGTCTCTTCAGTGTACCGACTAGCATATCTTCGACTAAATACCCTGTGTGCACGCCTTCTGTCTGACCACCCAGAACTAGAACATATCATCTGGACCCTTTTCCAGCACACATTGCAAAATGAATATGAACTCATGAGAGACAGGCATTTGGACCAGGTAAAAAAAAAAAAATGCGTCTTATCTTCTCTTCTACTTATTTGTTAACTGTATACTGATTTCTTTTTTTTTTTTCCATTTATAGTTGATATACATTACTATGTTATTTTCTGGTGTACAACATTGATTAGACATTTATATAACTTACAAAGAGATCACCCTCATAAACCCAGTATCCATCTGACATTACACATAGTTACTACAATACTACTGACTATATTCCCCATGCTGTACTCTACATCCCCATAACTATTTCGTAACTACTAATTTATACTTCTTAATCCCCTCTCCCTTCACTCATTTCCCCCCAATCTGGCAACCATCAAAATGTTCATACATATATATATATATTATATGAGCTTGTTTCTGTTTTATTTGTTCGTTCATCTTGGTCTCTAGATTCCACATATAAGTGAATCACATAACATTTGTCTTTCTCTGTCTGACTTACTCTGCTCTACAATACCCTCTAGGTCATCCATGTTGTTGCAGGTGGCAAGATTTCTTTGGTATGGCTAAGTAACATTCCATTGTATATATATACCACTTCTTTTTTATCCATTCATCCACTGATGGATACTCAGGTTGCCTCCATATCTTGGCTATTGTAGATAATGCTGCAATGAACATACGGATTCACATACCCCTTCGAAGTAGTATTTTGGGTTTCTTCAGATAAATACCCAGAAGTGGGATTACTAAGTCCTTCTTTGTCTCTTGTTATATGGTCTTTGTTTTAAAGTCTATTTTATCTGGTATAAGGATTGCTATCCCAGATTTTTTTGTTGTTGTTTTTATTTTCATTAAATGTCTTTGTTTGTTTCTATACTTGCAGTCTGTGCATGTTTTTTGGTCTGAAGTGAGTCTCTTGTAGGCAGCCCATGCAGGGTATTGTTTTCTTATCCATTCAGTCATACTATATCTTTTGATTGGAGCATTTAATCCATTTACATTTAAAGTAATTGTTCATATATAGTTATTGCCATTTTATTCATATATATATTCTCCTCCTCCTCCTCGCCCCCCCCTCCTCCCCCACCCCTTCCTCCTTCTTCTAATTTCCTGTGATTCTGGCTTGGCGGTGATGAACCCCTTTAGCTTTTTCTTGTCTGGGAAGTTTGTTATCTCCTTTGATTCTAAATGATGCCTTGCTGGGTAGAGTAATCTTGGTTGTAGATCCTTGCTTTTCATCCCTTTGAGTATTTCATGCCAATCCCTTCCAGCCTGCACCATTTCTATTGAAAAATCAACTGACAGTCTTATGGGAGCTTCCTTGTAGGCAGCTGTTTTTCTCTTGCTGCTTTTAAGATTCCTTCTGTCTTTAACCTTTGGCATTTTAATTATGATGTGTTTTAGTGTGGGCCTTTTTGGATTTATCTTGTTTGAGATTCTCTGTGCTTCCTGGGCTTATATGTCTGGGGTTTTTTCACCAGGTTAGGGAAATTTTCTGTAATTTCTTCAAATAGGTTTTCAGTTCCTTTCTCTCTCTTTTCTCCTTCTGGTGCCCCTATGATGCAAGTGTTGGTACACTTGATTTTGTCCCAAAGGCCCTTTAAACTCTCCCCATTTTTTTTGGATTATTTTTCTTGTCACTGTTCTGATTGGGTATTTTCTGCTACCTTATTTTCCAAATGGCTGATTCAGTTCTCTACTTTATCTTATCTACTGTTGATTCCTTCTGATGTATTCTTTATTTGAGTTATTGCATTGTTCGTTTCTCACCGGTTCTTCATGTTTTTAATCTCCATTTTTATGTTTTCTATCTCTTTGTTAAATTTCTCACTGAGATTATTGAGCATCCTTATAAGCAATGTTTTGAACTCTGCACCTGGAAGATTGCTTGTCTCTATTTTGTTTAGTTCTTTTTCTGCAGCTTTTTCTGTTCTTTCGTTTGGGACATGTTTCTTTGTCTCCCCATTTTGGCTGCCTCTCCGTTCATTTCTATGTGTTAGGTAGAGCTGCTATGTCTCCCAGTCTTGGTAGAGTAGTCTCCTTATATATAGTAGTTGTTCTGTGAAGCCCAGTGGCACAGTCACCCTGGTTACCTGAGCAAGTGCTCTAGTATCCTTGTTGTGTGTGTGCGGTCTTGTATTGAACCTTGACTGCTTGCTGTTGCATGTCAGTGGGAGGGGTTAACCCTCATGCTTGATTGTGTGAGGACTGCTTATGACTGCAGTGGAGTGCTGTTGTGCAGGGGCTGACCTGAAGCAGGGTTGCTTTAGCAGGTTCCGGTGACTGCCAGGTCTCTCTTCGTTTGTCATTTGTGGAGGAGCTGAGGTGGTATGAAGTTGGAACCGGCTGTTTGGTTCTGGGCCCTCTTGAGAGGGGCTGTGGTGCAGCAGGGCAGCCACTGCCTGCCCCCTGCCGAAGGCCACTTGGTATGAGCTACAGAGTGATCTGCAATGGTTGCCACTCTGTTGGGATTGAGGCGCCTGGGAGAGACTGAGCTGATAAACTGAGGCAGCTGCTAGTGCTAGCCTTGGGGCCTTCTTTGTCAGAGGTATAGGCCCTCAAAGCCAAAGCTGCTTGTTTGGATTTGTGAACTTTTAAGAGATTTTAGAAAAGTCTGCAGCATGAGCCAGACAGCCCATTGTATGGAAAAGCCCACTGGAGTAACCTTGGTGGGGATCTCAGGAATCACCAGGTGGGCTAGTGTGTTAGCTAGAATTGAGAGCAAATATGGTGCCACCTAAGTCTGCATGTTGGATGAGGGGATGACTCAACAACGGAAAGGTGGATTCTGCCAGCAGTTCTGACTGGAAGAAAGCTGCCCATCCAAAAGCCAAGACAACTTAATTTTTCTTCATATGTCCCTGGCCCCTTTTGTGCTGCTGTCCCAGAGCTGGAGCCCAGAGTGAGTGAGTCTGTCAGAAAGTCCATACATGGACCCTTTAATAGGAACACCTAGACTCCAGCTGACCTCTGTTATAGGACTTCTGTTCAGCTCGTCTTCAGGTGATTCTTATTGATGGTTTTCTGGAGTTTAGTTATAATTTTGTTATGGTTGTGCAAGAGGCAAGCACGGCCATCTTGACCGGAACTCCTGTATACTGATTTCTTAGAAAAGATTTAGTTCAAATGAGAAGCTATATCAATTTAATAGACTTAATATGTATTTCTTTGTTGGCTTTTGTATTTTTGCAGTAATTATTACACTTTAGAGCTTAGTATTTCAGTAACTTTACTTGATTAATGATACGAAAATCTTTCTAAAAACCACTGAAAGAACTCTTTATCATAGGTTTTTCTGAGTCATAGTAACCTAGATTTTATTTTAATATGGAAAAAAGCAGGAGACAGGAATCAATTGATCTGAAATAGTGCCTATTAAATAAATGAAGGAATAAATGAACGAACTAATAAACAAATGAGTCAATTAATTTACATAGAACAGTCTCATATATCTTCCATTTTCTTTTCTATAAACAAGATAATAATATATTTTGATAACAGTTTTATTGAAATATAAAGTATAAACAAGATAATAATATATTTTGATAACAGTTTTATTGAAATATAAAGTATAAATCCAGTGATTATTAGCATATTCAGAATTGTGCAACCATCACCAGAGTCCATTTTAAAACAGTTTCATTATGCCAGAAAGAAACCTCATACCTTTTAGCATTCATTCTCCATTCCCCACCTTCTCCAGTCCCAGGCAATGCTAATCTACTTTCTGTCTTTATAGATTTGCCTATTCTAGATATTTCATATAAATGGAATCAAATCATGTTATCTTTTGTGTCTGGCTTCTTTCACTTAGTATAACGTTTTCGTTGTTCATTCATGTTAATGCTTTTATTAATATTTCATTTCTTTTTATTGCCAAATAATATTTCATTGTATGGATGTATCACATCGTGTTTATATTTTCATCAACTGATGTATATTTGGTTTTCAGTGTGGGCCTATACTGTTTTTATGAACATTGAAGTTTTTGTGTGGACATATGTTTTCATTTCTCTTGAGTATTTGACTAGGAGTTGGAATTTCTGGGTCATTCAGTGACTCTATGTTTAACTGTGGGGTTTTTGTATATGCCCCTAATCAGGTTGAGGAAGATCCCCTTCTGTTCCTAGGCAATTGAGTGCTTTTTTAATGAAAGGATGTTGAGTTTTGTCAAATGCTTTTTCTGTATCTATTGAGATGATCATTGTTTTTTCCCTTTCATTGCATTGGTGTATAGTGTATATATCAATATACTGGAATGTCAGATGTTGAACCAGCCTTGCATTTCTAGAATGAATCCCACTTGATCACAGTGTATCCACAGTGCTGCTGGATTCAGCTTGTTTTGTCAATTTTTACATCTATAATCAATAATTAATCATTTTCTTGTGGTGTCTGGTTTTGGTATCAAAAATACTGGCCATATAGAAATTGTTGGGTAGTGTTCTCTCCTAATTTGTAAAGAATTGTAAAGAATACTTTGTAAAGAATTAGTATTGATTCTTTCTTTAATGTTTGGTAGAATTCACCAGTGAAGCCATCTGGGCCTCTGGGCTTTTGTTTGTGGATAGTTTTTGATTACTAATTCAAGCTCATATTTTCTTTTTCTTCTTGAGTCCATTTTGGTAGTTTATGTCCTTCTATAAATTTTTCTATTTCATCTTAGATATCTATTTTTTGTTATATAATTCTTTATAATGTTCCCTTATAGTCCTTTTATTTCTATAAGGTTGTTAGTAATGTTCCCAGTAAATGATGTTTTGAGCAAAAGGTGAATTATTCTATAAAGGTTTAACCTACAAATATGTATATATTATGTTGGGACATATTAATTCTGTATGTTGGATATTTTAAAGTAAATACTGATTGCCTTGTGGTTCTATTGCTTTTTTACAGTACAGAAAGGTATAGACAGTAGGGCTAAGGATCTCCAAAGAGATTAGGTATCTGGAATCAAGAAAATTTTTGTGAGAGATGCCTGAGGTAAAGTATTGGAATAGGAGAAAAATGTGAGTCAGCAAAGGGGATACTGGATGGCATTCTGAATGAGAGGAATAGGGCCGGTACGATGCTGAGCAAGAAATGATGAATATGTATTCTTGGCAGTAGTAAATGTGAGTAGGAATGTTGCAGAAGTTATGAGTACTTAAATTGAGCAATAAAATTCATACAAATTAAGAAAGTTTGATGCTCTAGTGTCATAGGAAATCATTTCAAATATTTTTTGTGTTTAAAATATCTTTTAATTTGAAATATACTAAGTACATAGAAAAATCCATGTAACATAAAGGATACATCTTAATGTAAATTCATCAGTTGAACTCACCTGTATGACCAAATCAACTCACCTGTATGATCAAATCAAGAAACAAAACATCATCAGTAATACAGAAGACTTTCCTGTCTCCTTCCAGTCACTGTATCCTCCTTACCACCACCACCTAGCACATTCAATTTTTAAAAAATGCTAGTTACACAGTAAACTGATTCCAGTTTTAACTTTTCTCCTCTGGGAAATATCTAAGGAACTGAAGCAAAAGTTAAGGTTGTTTTCAAACCAGATGACCTGTCCTGAATAACTGAGAGTTAGCTATTTGCACTTTTTTCTTTAAATACAATTTGGTTTAAACATTTCACATAGACTTCCAAATGGATCTCAAGATGGGAAAAAGTAATACTGTAAGAAATTAAATGTCCATTTTTTAAGGTTAAAAAGAAAGGTAACGAAGTACTTTTTATAAGACACAACCATGTTACAAAATGCTGACAGTTTTTACATCACATTTATTTATTAGATTATGATGTGTTCCATGTATGGCATATGCAAAGTGAAGAATATAGACCTTAAATTCAAAATCATTGTAACAGCTTACAAGGATCTTCCTCATGCTATTCAGGAGGTAGGTGATCTTCCATGGTAAGATTTTTTGGGATATATTCTTATCTATTGTATGGGTAGCTTCAGTCATTTAATTAGATCATATATTCTGACTTTATTATATAAATTTACATATCAACTTTTTACTTTTATATTATTGGTTATTTATGGCTAACATAGAATTAGAAAATTAAGCCTCTTTAATATCCAAATTAATATTATAAAGTTAATAAGGAATACTGTGTGCCTATAACAATCAGAATATTTATAATAAAGTTTTACATATATATGTATAAAACACATATGTATATATCTGTGACATTTCACTTCTGGTAGAACATCTCCAAGCCTAAGAAGGCTTTATCAGATTTTTTCCCTGTATAATATGTGCTTCTTACTGTTAAAAAGTATTATGAGCTATTTAAAAAGAAAATGTAAAGATAAATTTCCAAATTTATTTAACAAGTGTGCTTATTCTTCTTCAGACATTCAAACGGGTTTTGATCAGAGAAGAGGAGTATGATTCTATTATAGTATTCTATAACTCCGTCTTCATGCAGAAACTGAAAACAAATATTTTGCAATATGCTTCCACCAGGGTATGTTAAAACTATTTTTTTGATTGGGAAAATCTAATTATAAAGCACTGGATCACACTAAAACATTAAATAAATGATCTGCCTTTTTGCTTTTGCTCTAGCCCCCTACCTTGTCACCAATACCTCACATTCCTCGAAGCCCTTACAAGTTTTCTAGTTCACCTTTACGGATTCCCGGAGGAAACATCTATATATCACCCCTGAAGAATCCATATAAAATTTCAGAAGGCCTGCCAACGCCAACAAAAATGACTCCAAGATCAAGGTTTGTGTTTTTTTTACATAGTATATGGGACTGATTACTTTGATTTAAGCATAAAAATAAAAGCTTTCTTCATTTAAAGTAAGCTATCCTCTTGAGTCCCTAATTTGCTTATTTTTATTAAGTGACATGATAAGAATTTGGAGGGGAAGAAAGATAATCTGTTTGCTTAGATGGGTTTGAAAATTTAGTTGTCAGCTTTCCTGGCTGCTGGGGTCTGTTCTTTTGTAAACAGTCAGAGAACCGGTTTGGTAATAGGTTTCAAACTACTTTCTTACTTTTGTTAGCCAGTCTGCTAAACAAAGTAGATTACTTTTGGTTAAGAACTTTTATTCTGTAGTTCATTGAATGTCCTATAAACTTTTTCTGTAAACCTGTTCACCTTGCTCTGCTGTAAAAATGTAGATGGCTAATTAAGTGTAGATGACTGTAAATTAAGTCTTTAGAAGTCCATCTGTAATTCTGTCTGTGGCTTCCTTATATTACCTTGAGCAGGTCTCTCTCAGTTTCAGAAGGGTGCTGTGGATCAGGGAAATGAGTGTGAAACTGTTTTAAATTCTCAGATGAAAGGTTCTGTGCAACTACAAATCATTATATTATCTTCCACATGCAACCACAACTGCTCTCTGGCTTTGAAGTGCTTCGGTTGACTTATTATATGTTATCATGGGCCATTTGAAGCTGACTTTATTTGTATAAAGTGGGAGGCAGATTAATGAGTATAGTTAATGTAGTCTTATCTCAGAAATTGTCAGCCCGTATAGTTGTACTTAATGGGCAAGAAAAACAAACAGGGGAAAGGGATATATTAACCCTTTAGAAAACATTTGTGTTTTGTTTAATTATATAAGTAATGCATACTCATGATAAAAGTTTCAAACTCTACGGGAAAAGATAAAGTAGGAAATAATTGGCAATGATATAAATGCCCTTGTGTGCCCATATACCATCCTTTCTTTATTTGATTTTCTTATAGTTGAGTATCTTCATGTATACAGACATGTTGTTCCTTACTAACTTGTATTAATTTATCTTGAAAGATATGTGGTTCTTTAAAAATCTAAGAAACCAATTCAGTGTGTAACTAGACTAGCACTGTTAAAATAAGCCTTTAATGAGTAAAATTTATCAATAGTTGTGGGGTAGAAGAAACCTTCAATTTGGTATTTCTGATAGTTTGGGATGCTGTGTGTATGTTTGTCTCTGCACAGTTGTATATGATTTTCCTTACTAACTTGTATTTATCTTGACAGGATCTTAGTATCAATTGGTGAATCATTTGGGGTGAGTATTTTCTTTCTATAAAATACAGTGACTTACACTGTAACTATAAAATAAATTGAAGATTTCTGTAATTTGAATATAAATGCTGTTATTTAAATACCTCATCCAAGCATGTTGCATAGAATTTAGATGATATATGTATCAAATTTCTTTTCCGATTAGATTTAATTTCAAATCGTACTCATAACGTATATAAGGTTATATACCTACATACATATAAGTGAATGTATACACATACACACACATATGTGTGATGTAACCTCAAAGGAATGTTTAGAAAACAGCTTTGAAATTCACTAATTATGAGTAAGATTTGAAGTACTCCAAAATGTAACCACCTCATCCAGCCAGCCCCTACCTACTGGTCTGCTCCTGTACATATACACACTTTTGCTTTTCCTTCCTCTCAGACTTCTAGGATATTCTTTCTCTGGTAAATTGATTAGGACTTGATACCTGAGACTCTATAAGTATCAGGGCATGTGGTGGTCTTCGTTCTGGAGAGATCCAAAGGAAATTTTAGCTTTGAACATTACTCTAGGCTGGGAACTTGCTATTCTAGTTGACCTTCCGTTAACAGCACTAATTCAGCAGTCTTGCATTCACTGTGAATTACTATTAATGTGTTTCACCACCCCCCTCCCTGTTGCCTATATTAGTTATTTATTGCTGCATAGCAAAATCACACCCAAACTTAGTAACTTCAAGCAAACATTTTTTTATCTCAGTTTTCTGTGGTTTCAATACCAGGCATGGCTTAGCTGGATCCAGGGCCTGTCTTCACAAGGCTGCAATCGGCATGTCAGCTGTGGCTGCAGTTATCGCAAGGCTCAACTGGAGGATAATTTTTTTGCAAACTCATTTGTATGGCTGCTGGCTTATCCTTGATCGCTATCTGTCCAAGCCATCGATTCCTTGCCACTTAGGCCTCTCCATAGGGCTATCCAGTATTCTCAACATAGCAGCTTGCTTCCCCCAGAGCAAGGACTCCGAGAGAGGGAGGGAGGGAAACAAGGAGATAATGAGCAAGATGGAAGTCAGTCTTTTTGTAGCTGGTATTAGAAGGGACATTCCCTCACTTTCACCATATTATTTTTGTCAGAAGACAATGCTAGGTAGGTCCAAGTCACACTTAAGAGGAAGAAGATTACACAAGGGCGTAAATACCAGGAGCCGTTCTAGAGTATGCTTGCCACATTTCCCCAAATGAAATAGCTAGAGAAAAAGGAAAGGTTACATCCTGAAAAACCAGATGTTAAACTATAGTTACAAATAGTAAAATGCTGTGACAATGCAGCTGCCAGAGTTCATAAAGGAGGCCACATACATGAGTAGGGTTGGATCTGGATGTGTATAGAGCAGTGATCTTCAAACTATCCTGCTTACATAACCATTTAAAGAATTGAGAAAATGTTATATGAACTTCCATATTTTAAAACTGATAACAAAATCTTATCATAAACTTAATAAATACACAAGATTTAGTATCTATCATATTATCTATGTACTCTAAATATTTTTCACCAAAACCTGAATTAGCTCATATAAATTTTTGGAAAATAAAGCATAATTAGTAAGGCTAATTCTCACTGTCAAATCAGTTAAATCAGATTTAATTTCTATCAGAAAAGTCTGACTTCATTTTTAGTTCAAATGAACATGTTGATACACATCCCTGAGATAATTACCACACTCTGGTTCTAAAATAGATAGATAAGAAATAGGATTTTTCCATATATTTGTCCCTTGAATAAAATAAGGTGTTGTGCCCCCTTTAGTATTTCTTACTAAAACTTTGTTTACTTTGCTGTGGTAGGATTCTCCCTCAAGAGATACATATCTCAAATCATCTCCAGTAATACTGAATGGACTCAAGTTCTAAGTCTTTCTGATATTTATTTGTTTGTTTGTTTGTTTTAATTTTAAAAACCTTATGAATTAGCAGCATTTCAACAAATATAGTATCCACTATGGTTTAAACTATATAAACTGTGTGACTCATTAACATAATACCCATGAAGTGAGTCCAGAATTACAATTCAATAGACAGTTCACCTCTTATTAAATTCTTGTGACATCCTCTGTTTATGTAATACCCTCAAAAACAAAACCAAAAAATTTGTCAAAAACAAGTTTTCAGAATGCTGTTTCAACTTAAATGCTTCTGAGAAAGAAGTAGCCCTGGTTTGGTATGTACATGTGTTCTAAAAATGAGGAACGGGGCCTTTCAGAGTAGTAGTCAGAGTTGTTGGAGGAAGAGGAAGAACCTCCTGGGAAGAGACAGGATTTAAAAGAGCGGGTATTTAATTGGGGCAGAGTTAGGCACAGTTACTCTGATTTTGATATTTTTCATGTTTTATTTGATTCAAGAAAGCAGAAAATTAAGATGTAGATATTACCTCTGCCTGATTTTTGACACACCTCCAACTACAATTAAGGGTTGCTAACTACAAAATGTCGGCATTTAATAATATAATAAAGAATTCTGTAATTTGTAGACTTCTGAGAAGTTTCAGAAAATAAATCAGATGGTGTGTAACAGTGACCGAGTGCTCAAGAGAAGTGCTGAAGGAAGCAACCCTCCTAAACCACTGAAAAAACTACGCTTTGACATTGAAGGAGCCGATGAAGCAGACGGAAGGTGGGAAGAGTTTCAGAATTTTTTCACTAGCTGAGGTGGTCGTCTGGAGAACCCAGAGTGCCAGCTCTGCTTTTGACTCCTACCAATCCCTTTTATGCCAATGCCAATTTTATTTGGAAATTGTGAGGATTGCTCAAAATAATAGGTATGACTGCATCCAAAAGTTTAAAGTATTATATAAATAAATCATATACCAGCTACTGAAATTTTTTGAAATATCAGATGTTTCAAGTCTGATCGTTTTTTTAATAAAATATTGATAAAATTTTGTTACTTTTGATTAGCATTAGATTTTAAAATGCTTACTCTTGCAAAGTATTTACTATTTTATAAGAACCATTGAAAAAAAAATTTACAATTATAAGTTTGTGACATTCACATTTCAGATGGTTTGTTTATAAACCTCTGAAATTAAAAGCTACTCACTAAAATAAGAGTATAAAATAAGTCATGGAAAACACCAGGTATTAGAAATTTGAGTTTTTCATTTATATATATGCATATGAAGTATTTTGCCTTTTTTTAATCTGCAGTAAACATCTCTCAGGAGAGTCCAAATTTCAACAGAAACTGGCAGAAATGAGTAAGTACTTATTATTTCACCTTATGTAAATAAAACAGTTGTTTATATTGCAAAATAGCTTTTCATACTAAAATAAATACATGTAATTCCTTCAATTAGAGGATTTGCTCATGCATTTAAAATATATTTAATCAAGAATGTATTATATAAACTGCAAACATTTGTAGTTTAAATGTATGATATAAAGTGAAGGTCATCTTGACTCCTAAAACCTTTTGTACAGAAAGACTAAGAAATGAAACTACATCTTCAACATCAGTGACTGTGGTTAGAAAATATTTTAGGACAATGGAAATATAATGTGGAACTCTTAAATAGTATTAGGTAGAGGGAAAGGTTTTATAAACTTAGCATATATTAACATCATAACCCTTATTTAAGGCATAACCTTTGCTATTATTGAACATTCTTAACTTGCAAGTTTTCAAACTTTATTTAAAAGTTTCCATTACTGAAAATCAGAATTTTGGTAAAGAACATTTTCTACATTATACAGTGTGACATAAATTTGGAATGGTAAGGCAAATGGAATCCTATCCTAAGCTACTCTGACACTATAAAAGATTAACCCAAGTATAGTAGATAGCAAGCTCATTATGAAAAAGATAAATGTATACTAACTGCTACTGGGTTGTCTTAGACAGGTAGCTATGATGGTGAGTACAGCATTTCATGATAGTCTGATTTATTAACTGGAAACAGAACTGGGCCTTGGAAAGAAGACATATTTATGTGATAATAAGTGTTTAAACTATCATTTCTACATCATGGGACATCTCAGTAAGAACAATAATAATTAAAGTGCGACCTTTTAGAAAGGGGCTTTCTCTCAGCACATCTCTATAAATACTAACTTTGAATATAAAGTATTTAAAAGAATGCTTTTGATATTTTAAACCATTTTTTTCCGTGTATTTTTTTGAAGAGTACAATTAAAACTAAACAAACCAAAAGTTTAAATTTTTGGTTATAAGTGAATCTCTTTTTGGATTTTACATTGACTAATATACTCTTATTTTTAACTTTTAAATAATTGTGGCTTTTCCACCCCAGTACATGAAAATAGACGTGAATAACCAAGATCAGGCCTTGAAAACATGTGGAAGCATTATGTAGCCTACAGTGTGCATTTAAAAAGAGCAGAAAGCTGTAAAAACTTGTATATTTTCTTAGAGAACGGTTCATTTGCTAATATCAGTACATCCTGGTGACGCACTTAGCTATGATGGTGAATTCCTTCTGCAAGGCTGAAGTTCAGGGCCTTCGTGCAGCTGGAAAATTGTGGAGAAGCAGCAGGAGTTTTAACCCATAAAGCTAAGGAATTCTCCAGGCTGCTCTTCAGCTTTCCTCAAAGAATTACATTCAAAAAAGGTCATCACACACAGTGCTAGATTACTCAGAGTGGAAGGGCCATAGGGGAGGACCTAGAATTACTATTTTCTTTCTTTTCCAAATGTAAATATTCTTTGAGCTTCTTTATGAAGAGCTCCTGTCCACCAAAAATCAAGTTAAGAATTTTTAAATGAAAGAGATGTTCTTTTTTATCTATACTGTAATTAATGATGTACTTTTTAAAAGTCCATGTCCACGTTAAGTGCACTGTGAGCTGATAGTCTTTGCAGTAACTGCAAGTCATCTCTGAAAACAGGGGACTCAATAGCTTTGTCAAGAATACCACTCACTTCCGCAGCTCATTCTGGGCCAGCCAGGATTCCACTCGGCTCAAGTGCCAGGCTCAACCTCATCCTCTCTTTGAAGAACAGTGGTCTTCAAAGTTGGGCATACCTGGAAGTGTATAAGAATACTTTTTGGGGTACATAAGGAAAATACTAGAATTTCTATTTATTTTTGTCTTGTGTACTTTTAGTGTTTGTAGTACGTGTCTTCTATAATTTATACCTAGTACATATACATATATACGTACATAGTTTGGTGGTACATGCTTGGAATAATAACTGTAGGGATATATAATAAAAAAATTTGGAAACCCCTGCTTTTGCAAGGCCAAGAGCTCCATCAGTTGAGCATAAGCATAACACATATGGCAGCCCATTGCCAACTTATCTAGCACCGTCAGTGCCATTAACAGTTCTTTATCTTTTTTCAGCATCTACTCGAACAAGAATGCAAAAGCAGAAAATGAATGATAGCATGAATATCTCAGACAGGGAAGAAAAATGAGGATTTCATGACCTTGGTGGGTACATGTTCACCTCTGGCCTCATTGTGTCTCACAGATCTGACTGTATACCTCTCCCAGGTTCTGTTTACGGCCACATTTAATACATAGCTTTAGCTCTTTTTGTGGATATAAAGCGTGCCCCTTAGCCCCTTTCAGTGCTGTAGTAATTGAATGTACATTGTTATTGTATAAGATTGAAAATCTTGTGTAAAGCCTACCATTTAAAAAGTTATAGCAGATGTTTCTATTTCCAAAGGATGCCTGGGAGCGGGAGTCCCAACAACCCATACCTAGCTGAGTACTTTGTCTTCCATTGTGGCATTTATGTGACGTTTGCTATTATTTTTTAATAATTTATATTTATATTTTTTTAATTTAACATGAACACCCTTAGAAAGTGTGTCTTGTCTTCCAAATGCAGTTTGGCTGACTGTCCCACATACACGCAAATGATCCCAAACTTCTGCTAAAACAAATGTTAGAAACTAGAAAAAAATTACTAGATTTTACACATTAGATTTTAGTTTACTAATGGAATCTGATATACTTTGTGCTTGTTTTATAAATTTTAGCTTTTAAATACAAGCAGAAAACAAAGTATAATCATATGATATTATCATACTACTGATACAGATTTCACACCTCAGGACTTCTAAGAATTAGTGAATTTATTTCTCTAGCCTTGACCTCTTCATCCAACTCATGCTTTAAAATTAGGGTGACTAATACTCTCGGTTTTTATACCATTCAGATCACTGAATCCATAAAGTACCTATCTAGTACTTGGAAAAATAAGTGCTCAACTAGAGCTTTGCTGTAGAGGACCCTGATACAATGTATTCCAAGTGCACTTTCTAATGTTTCTGGGTCCTAAAGAATCAAGATTCAAAAGAATTTTACTCCATAAAACAGACTGTTAACTATAGGAGCCTTAATTTTTTTCTTAGAGATTTGTGTAATTGCATCTCAGCATTATTCTGACCTCCTAAATTTGGGAAGGAGTGTGTGTTCTCTGGAATGGTACATGTGTTCCATGTATCTTTTGAACTGGCAATTGTCTATCTATCTTTTATTTTTTTTTAAGTCAGCATGGTCTTACACTGGCACATTCAAAGCCACATTATTTCTAGTTCAAGATTGCAAGTATGTATTCAGAGGTCTTTGAGTTAGGCATAAATGTTTCTGATTTTGTGCAAAAAAAATTTCAAATTAAAATAGCTACATAAGTAAAAGGTGCTTTCCCTCCTGGCACCTAAAGGTGTATTTAAACTATCTTGTGTGATTAACTTATTTAGAGATGCTATAATTTAAAATAGGTGGTATTTAAGGTAGTATTATCTAGCTTTTAGGAAAATCACTTTGTTCAAACTCAGAGTTCTTTTAAAAAAGAAATCTGGTCTTATTTGTTAGAAAACATAATTTTATTTCATGCTCAATTAAGTTTCAAGCTTTTTTTTTTCTTGACAGTTATCTTGATAACAAAGGTACTAGAATGCTTTACTCCATTTCTTCATTAATTTTTGCATGAATATCATACAAATCAGTTAGCTTTTAGGTCAGGGACTTACCATATTTGTGAACCTTTTGCTAAGTAGTTCACATTAGAATTAGTGCCAGAATTTTAGGAACTACAGAGATATAGTGTATTGAGATTTCTTAAATAAGACTTAAGATCTTGCTTTATTGCTTTTTGTATTTGTTAAAACTGTACATTTAATATTGCTATGTTACTATTTTCTACAGTTAATAGCTTGTCTGTTTTAAAATAAATAAGTTGTTAAGAGTCTTAATGGTCTAATGTGGTCTTTGTATTAAGTGCACTAATAGTCTCTATCTAAATTCTCCCCTAATAACATCTGTTCTTAGCTTTTAATGGATTTTATATGCCAGTGATTAGTAAATTTATTTCTCTAGACTTGACCTCTTCACAGGTCAAACCTCTCATTGCCAATAGAACTCTTGATTACCTACTCGTCCCTCCTCTCAACTTCTCAAAATAGGAACCAAAATCAAACAAAAATACCTTGTTTCTACCCTAGTCTTTCCCCATTTTACTAAACACTTAACTTGCTCAAGCCACAAACCTAAGAATCATCTATTTGTTGCCGGAAAGCTCAGGGCTCTGGTTTCCAGATTCTTGTCTTATTCTGCGAGAAAGAATTCAAGGACAAAGATGAGCAGCAAGCAGGAAAGTGCAGGTTTATTAAGGTGACAGTACACACTCAAGGCAAGAATAGCAGGCTTGAGAGGAGTGAGAAAGAGTTACACCAAGGTGGCTGGTTATGAACTTTTTGTTCTCCTGGGAAAACGTGGTGCTGACATAACCTCATTATCTCCTCCCAGGATTTGTTAAAACTGTACATTTAATATTGCTATGGGAACTAGGCAGGGAACTCGGTTTCCCATCTTTCTTCCTTGTGTTTCTGGAACTGTCATGGTGTCAGGTACATGATGGGAGCTGCATCTTTTGCAAGAAGCTGAGATGATGATGATACTGTAATTAACCAAAGGTCATTCCTTAGTCAAAGATGGCATCTAAGCTGGAAAAGACCAGTTTTGGCTTATCTTCCCTTGCTGGGGCTAAAATGAGGATGTCTGAAGAAAGGGAAAAATCTCCAGAGCCACACCCTGGAGGGGGTGGGGACGTCCCTGCACCAACTGTCTTGCCTGTGTCTGGACCACTGTTAAACACTTCTAACTGGTTTCCATGTTTCCTCTTTACCTTTCAACTCCATAAAGAGCACAAATGATCTCTTTAAACTAGAAATTGATTCACATTGCTACTCTCCTTGAAGTATTCTATTCACTCCTATCATGGCCTGTGAAGTAGCCCCTGCCTACTCCTCCACCCTCACCTCATGCTTTCTCCTTGCTCACTATGTTTTACTCACACGGGCATTTTCTCTTATGATGCCAAGCCTGTCCCTGCACCTCAGGATTTTATGTTTGCTATTCCTTCTGTCTAGAGTGCTCCTTCCTGGGTATTTTGCTTAACTGATTCCTTTCTATCTTTCAGGACTCAGTTCAGAAGGCCTTCCTTGACCACCCAAGCCAAAATCCTTACTCTGTATTGTGTTTCTGCCCTTCAGGAGTATAACCAGCCGCATTTATTAGCATCTGAAGTTGCCTTACTAGACTTCCTGTCATCAATCCCTTCCCATGTTGGAAGCATAAAACTGGATAGTCTTATTTATTCCTATAGCCCTAGTACCTAGAAGCCCATATGTAGCACAAAAAAAAGGGGGGGGAGTTATTTTGTCCTTTTTCCCATGTAAAGCAAATAATACTGTCTTCCTCTTTTCACATGCCATATACTGAGTACTTACACTGTTTCAGTCATAGTTGTAAATGTGAGCAATACAACAATGAATCAATAAAACTAAAATCCCCATCTCTGTGGAACTTACATTCTAAATCTAGTTTTGGGGAAAGAGAGCAAGTGAATAAATGTGAAACACATAGTATGTCTAATTGTATTAAGTACTTTGGAGAAAGACATCCCAGGGAGGAGAACAGGGCGTACTGGTAGGGAAAGGAGTTTTAAATTTTTAAATAGAGTGGTTGGGGAAGACTTACTGAGTTGATATTTAATCAACTGAAGGAGATGAGAGCGAACCATACATTGACAGGGGTAAAACAGTCCACAGAGGTGAAAAGCCAGTGCTAGGAGGTGGGAGTGTGTTTGAGAACCAAGGAGTCATAGAAAAATGGAGAAGGAATAGGGGAGCAGGTATCTCTCTTCATCTAATACAAAGTTTATATCAAAGGCTTTTCCTCTCAAGCATCTCTTATATATGTTACAAGTCTACAATCCTTTATCTGCAATTCTAAAATACAAAAAGCTTTAAAAACCAAATGAGTCTGTCTGGTGCCAAAAGTCATATGGCATCAAAAGCATATCTGAACTGGTAATGGAGCTATTTAGAGCCTTTATCCTACTTAGTGGGAATACTCTTGGTTCACTACAAAAGTATTAATTTGGAGGGATCTCACCTAGGGCCCAGCTCAGGTATTATGTATAATGTGATATATGTACCATGTTATCATACTAGACTCTAGAAAAATTACAAAGCACATCTGGCACCCAAGGTTTCAGATAAGGGATTATCTTGAGTTAAAGTAAATATGAATTCTTAAAAACAGGGTACATGATGAAATTCTCTCTATTCATTGGAACAGCAGCATGTTTGTTCTGAAGGAAGAAAGGCAAGTAAAGTGGTTAGAGCAGGAAAAGCAGGAAACATACCTCGGTGGACTGTACGTTGGATGGGGGTCTTACATAAAGTGCAGTCCCTTAGGTCAAGGCAAAATCAAGTAGCCTTTAGAACACTGATTTTTTTTTTTGTCTGAATGATAGGAAATGAGAAGTTAACTTAGTATTCCAGTAATTAGAGTTCTTTATGATAAAAGGAGCAAGTTCAAAGTCATATATTTATTTTTCATTACAGTTTTCTGGTGCAAATAAAAGGGAAGATCCTACATGGTAGTTCTATTACCGTCTGGATGATTTCATAGAAACTTGCCTATCAAAGCATTTTTTGGTTCCCTATTGTTGGGCCAGATAATGTGCACAGCATTGGTAAGGGTTTATTCAGAATTTTCCTAACTAGATATTTTATAGGACAATCTGAAACCTTATTTCTAGAAATTGTAAATTTCTATCACACGTATAGCTTTTTAAATAGAAATATATTGTGGTAACACTATAATGCCTTAATGGGATTAAAACAAGCTCTTTTAATATAAAGGTGGAATAGTGATCTATTCTTATAAATCCTTTTTTGTATCCATTATTTGGTGACTATACTTCTTCATTAGTATTTTCATACATGATAATGACAGTTTAATATGAAAGTTAAATTTACTCCATAAGCCAACATTAATTGCTTCCTGAATAGAAAACATGACTTTAATTGAATTTGGTGAGAGAAAATCAGTATGGTTATGTTTTCATGCTTTGACAAAGACCGAATTAACAGTAAGGTATGATTTTTCCTCTTTTTACAATTCTCCCAACCTATGTGTTGTAATAATAGGATGGGGAAGGACTAGTAAGATAGGACTATAGTTTGTAGTTGTTTCCTTTTTATTATCACTTTCAAGAATTCTGCCTCTGAATAAAACTCATCAGTTTATGGTCAAGAATGGTAATTTCTTCAGGTCTCTGCTGAAGAACATTAACCTTTACTCTTTAAAAAACATTGAATGGTATCTTCACAAACACCTATCAGCAAATGAGGACACTATTTTATTCATATAAAATCTTAACCTTAGGGTAAAATTATATTGGAAACACTTAAACACTGAACTTGTTTGTATAAGTAGAATGGAAACAAAACTTAAAGCTAAAAAAATCTACATTGAATTAATGTAAAAGAAAGGATCTATTAATTTCTGATATACTGTCATTATGAAAATGTACCTTTTCTCTCACATATCCCTAACTTAATAGCATGGTTTCTGAGGCTCTACAAATACTTGTCTGTTAGAGGGAAGTTGTTATCCTTCTCATAGGAGTGTTGACAGCAAGCCTATCCCCAAAGGCCAGAGAGGAAGCATTATTTTTCAGAGAGATGTAGCCACGGGACTCATATGTCATCTCTCAAACTGTTCTAAAATTAGCTGTTCCTGTTGTTTAGAGTCCCAGGTTTTAAGGGTAAAACCAGTGACTCTCATCCTTGGCTAAATGTAAAATTACTTGTGGAGATTTTTAAATATACTGAATTAGAATCTCGGAATCTATATTTTGTAAAAGTTTCATAGATTATTCTGTTGTACCCAGATTAAGAAGCACTGAGATACCTAATAGTGCAAACCTACACATAACAAAGCTGAGAAAGAAAATCTGGATAAAAGTCCATCCAGCCCTTAATACCTGTACTCTGGAAGCATGGCTGCCAATTGACCCATTGTGGAGATTGGTACAGGGTAGTCCATGTCGCATCCTTAAATAAACTTACCTGTTCCCTTTGAATGTTCGATTTTTACATGGAATGACTTCATCAAAGAAAAAGGAATCAAGGAGCTTCAGAAGACCCTGTCAGAAATAGGCAAGAAGAAGGAAGAGAGGGTTCTGGAAGATGTGAAAGCTGTGGTCAGTGGCAGCGTAGGAGGGTAAGGAAGAAAAGTCAGAAATGAAGACCGTGGTTGTCCAACTGCCAGAACTGATGGCTGTAGATAATATCCAGGTCTGAATATTTCTTTGCGGGATAAAATAGCAAACTAACCAAAAAATAAAAATAAATGGTATGCGGGTAACTTTAAAATAACAAATAACTGAGTAAAACTATATAATTACAATAATAGGATTGTGATTTAGGACTAGAGGCATCCAGATGACTTTGCCCCTGTAAGATTAGATCTCCAAAAATGGAGAGACAGAAAGAAACTAAGGATGCAAAAGGACCTCACCAGTAAAGAGCAGCCGCAGGCAATTAAATGAACAGTAAGTTGTTTATAACTATTTATGTTAAGTGGGCTTTGCTATGATACCTTATCTGAGGAAATGCTTTAAAAAACAAGCTTATATCAAATGGATTTATGTATATCTAAGTGACATAAGATTGATATAATTTTGCTGCTTAGGAATTAAACACACATCTGTTCTCTTATCTGTGAATAAGTACTTTATTATCAAATAGTTCAGGATCAGAACAAGATTTCTAATTCCAAAAGAATTTTCTTTACATAATTTCATATTATAAAATACATACTAGGAGAATCTGATGCTACATCCTACATCCCGTTCCAGTTTCTCTTTTGCAGTTGGATAACTCGTTTTGATCTAAAAGTATAAATTTCTCATTCTTCTTAATGCTGTACATGAAATATAAGTATTAGTTCCTTTTCAGGTAATACTTTATACTGTGCCAGTTGAGACCAAATTTATAGTGACATAAAGTCAACTACAAGAAAAACAATCATTTTTGCTTTCAGAGGCAAATCTCTCTTAACATAAAAGCAATTATGTAAGGCAGATAAGCACAGAAATAACATTCATTCAAAGACAATATTTCATGTTCAGTAATCCCATATGAGAAATCAATGACTCAGTGTAAATAGAAAATTAAAGTTAGCCCTTGGGCCTTTGACGATTTAATTGCCAAGGCCTTTTGTGAATTCTAATTCATGCTGTAAATTAGCCACTATTTTTTAGAATGATACACCAAAAGAATATGAACCTTAATAAGTACAGGGTGTTTTAAATTTGTTTTTGTGCAAGTTATTCCTTTATCCAGTATCCCACAAATAAAGCTGTTCTCAAGGCATACTTAGGATTTATAATAAATTAATCGAGTGCCTACTATATGCAAAGCACTGCTAGATGCTGAAACGTGGTAGTGACAGCATTCCTTGTCAAGCTATCTATGTGATATCAACAGCATGTTGCATAATGGAACATCCAGCTAGAATAGCATATACTAGATGAAAATGCTAAAATTGTCCAACTTTAAGAGACTCAAAAGAGGAAATGGTAAATATAAAAAGATATTTTAATTTTTTCCCCTGGAGTTTAGTCACATCTGATAAGAGCATTTAATGCCTTCTATGTCAGCTTTGGATTTCAGCAGATAAGAAAGCTGACCACCATCCTTCTTTTAACAAAACAGAAGTATTCAGCCAACTGTTGCTCATAATAAATACTATTAAAGAAAAGTTATTCTCCAGCTTTTGCAGGGAAAATGGAAATGTTGAAAAGTCTTTGCTGTAGATGAGGATCATTTTTTAAAGGCTCCTACTCTGCTTGCTTTGCTGATAAAGTTCTTCAGAAGATCATGGTCCATTTCTGCAAAGCCTGAAGTTTGTGTCACTACAGTCAAATGGTTTATGCAAAACCTAAAGCAGAATTCTTCTAAATCCTAGGAACAACAAAAAAATGTTTTAACAAATTCATATTTCCCAATGCAGTGCAACGTGGAATGAAAATATCTAAAACACACAGGCAAGGAAAGAAGATTTGATAGTCAATAGGAATAAATGTCAGTACAGCAATATCTAAAGAATAGTTATAAAACTATAGAGCTAATATGAATCTATGCTTGTAAAATTGTAAATAACAATAAAACATTCAAGGTCCTCCACAGCGACTAATGCAAAGAATCTGACTTCTTCCCAGGGATGGGTATATACATGTATGAATTATGTACTTTTTATAGTGAGAGTATTTATATTGTTCACTCCACCTTCAGTATTTGTTAAAAGTATGACACTCCTCTTTTCTATTTCCCTAGGGGTTTTAAATATTTCTACCTGTAGAGAGTTTGTGAGAAAAAGTTGTCATAAAAAATAGTAATGCTGGGAAATCACTTCTCTGAAGTCATTAACGGGCCACTGCTCTTTTTCCTGTACGAGAAGACACAGAGTGGGATGGCTGGATTTCCTCAGACCCTGCATACCTTCAGTGGTCTTAAGTGGGAAAACGCTTTGAAGAAATCATGACTTTCTTCCAAGAGAAAGCTCCACAGATTAGTGTGTCTGGCTCAGTGTAATGCACTCTGGGTCAGAGAATAATCCTCTGGTAATTCTCTTGATTACATCTGTAAACTTGAGAACCAGGATGAAGGTGGCTGGATGCTTTTTTGGCTCCAGACAAATGAGAGCTAAAACAAGGCCAGCCTGCAGAGACTCCAATATGCCTTTGACCCTAGGCTATGCTGCCGTCTTGACCTAGGAGAAGTTTCTTCTCTGTTAGCTGAATCTCATTTATTTAAAAAAAAAAAAAAAGCCTAAAATAATCTCCAAGCCATTATTTTTACGTATTGCACACTATAATCTTTTATTAACACGTAAATTATAGCAAATGCTGGAGCTGAAAAAATGGACAAAAATTAGAAATACTAATACCCATGCTTATCAATGTACATCCAAATTCACAATATGTTTTAAGTAAAGAAAGTACATAAAGAAAACCTCTTTATTTCATCCCTAAACACAGCTGCATAGGCTGCTAGGGTCACTTTGGCAGTATGACACCTCAGTCCCAGGTGAGCCCTAAGTGATAAAACAGGCAAAATTCCACATACCCACTTGATATTGTAGCATGTGACTATACATAAAAATGTGACTCATTAATATATACTCAATATACCAATACCCATTTAAAATGTGGACTCTTGCTTAAATTTTTATAAGTGGTATTTTTGCCTATGGCACACTGAAATGAAACAAGACAGTCTCTTCAGCTGAATTCTACAGAGTAGAGAAACTCATACCTGCACCACACACATTAAAGTATATATGTCTGTAGTTAGATGATTAGGTAGTATGAAGTCATAAATCTGGACAGCTTCAGTAAAACTGCTAATTAATGGGATAAAAAGACCATCAGCAGTTACCACATGGATCCACCCTGCTTTGCTTTTCTAGAAAGGGAATTCTCATAATTACTAAAGAAGAAAAGGAATTAGAAAGAGTTCCTTGATTCTAAGAATTCACTAAATCTGGGCTTGGAGTGATATTTGGTTATAATGAATTCTGTCCACATAAAACAAGGCCCCTTTATTTTTCAGAAAAGAGTTGTACTTATACTTTAATTGCTACAACTTTACGTGGCCTCACGTTTAAGACTTGGCCCGCCCTTCTGTGCTCCCATCCAGCTGTATTTCCCTAGTTCATTCATCCTCCCGTTGTGCTACAACTTTCATACCTTCTCCCCTTAAATCTCTATACCTCCTATCATCCTCACTGTAAGCTAAGATTACTGCCTATTTCACTGAGAAAAGTGCTTTCAGGAGAGAACCTACACAAGTTCTTGCACGGTATCACTGGCCCACCTGCATGTGTGCCTGTAGACTCTTACCTTCTTTCTCTATAACTGTGGATGGACAGTCCATAATCCCACCTAAGGCTAGTCTCCCACTTTTTCACTAGATCCCACTGGCCCCACCTCCTCAAGGACACCACTTAGCAACTGCCCCTGCACACCTGCCTAGATCCTTTAATTGGATCATCCGCATCAGTACACAAACATGCTTAAATTGTTTCTTAAAAGAGCAAAAAATACGTTTTACTTCACATGCCCCTCCAATCATCACCAGTGTTTTTTCTCTTTATATCTTTATAGTAAAGATTACTGGAAAAAGTTATTTACATTCCCCATCTCCAATTCCTCTATTCCCATTCTCTAATCAGGCTTCTACCCCTATCACTCAGTTGACACTACAGCTGTGGTCACCCATGATGTTCTCATTGCCAAATCCAACTGTTACTTCTCAGTTCCCAACCTGGCCAGGAGCGGAGTCTGGCGCGGAGATGACCTCCTCCACGCACTCTGTGCGAAGGTCTAGGACGCTAACTTCTTCCCTAATTTCTCTAAGGTCCCTGCAGGCTCCTTAGCTGGTGTCTCCTTATCTCCTTGACTTCTAAACACCAGGACTTAATCCACAAATGCCCATTTCCTGTCAGTCTCACAGCTTTAAATACTTTTCTCCTCTACACTGATGACCTTCCCCTGAACTCCAGGCTTATTTATCCAACTTGCTTATTAAACATTTTCGTTGGGATGTTCAACAGACTCGAGAAACTTATTCAAAATCAAATTCCCGATATTTCCTTTAAAAATTCTGCTCCTCCCCATCTTACCTACCTCAATAAATGATTTCATCCTTTCAGTTGCTCAAGCCTAAACTTTGGAGTCATCCTAAATTGTCATCTTTTTTTTTTTTTCCTCACATTCAATTCATCAGCAAGTCCTGTTGGCTCTACCTTCAAAATATTTTCAAAATCCAACCACTTTTCACCATCGTCACAGCTAATAACATGGACCAGTCTACCATCATTACTTCCTGGATGACACGGCCTCCTAACTAGCCACCCCTCTCACCCTCACACTATTCTCAATACAACAAACAGCTAGATTATTTCCAAATGTCAGTCATTTCACGTCTTATCCTCTCCAAACCCTCCAATGACTCGCTCACATCCGAAATCAGATCCCTTAAAGTTGCCTGTTGGGCTCTCCAGGCCCTGCCTCCCTCCACACACACCCATCCTCACTGCACCATCTCTGACCTCACCTGCTGTTCTCCCCTCCCTCACTCTACCCACCCACCCTGCTGCCAACATCGGGCATTGCCTTTCTCTCCCCTGGAGCTGCAACATTCTCCTCCGTGCCTCCTTCAAGTAAGTCTCTGCTCAAGTCACATTCTCAGGGATACCTTCCTCCTCTGACCATTATTTAAACTTTCAACTGACACTCCATATCTCCCTTGTCTAACTTTTTCCCAAATCACTTTTCACCATCTAACATACTATACATTGTAGTCATTTATTTATTGCCCATCTCTTCTCGCCAAAAAGTTCCACGAGGGAAGAGATTTAGATCTGTTTTGTTCATGTGCTATAGCCTTAGTGCCTAGAACAGTGCCAAGCATGTAATAGACAGTGAATATTTGTTGAATTAATGAATGAACACTGCTGGTTTTCATATATGTGGGGGGAGAAGGGAATAATAGAGAATTGTAATTGAATGTATGGTTTCAAAGCTGTCAAACTTGGACTGCATACCAGTCTAGCAATGTATTAGTTTACTAAGAACTGACTTAATCTTTCTGAGCTTAAGTTTCCTTATTTATAAATTGAGACTGGTAATAAGCATGCCCATATTTTATAATGTTCTTTTGAGGATTCAAAGAGATATGAACTGTGCTTTGAATACTCTCTGCCTCATATTAATTATAGTCATGAGAGATAATAATTTGCTGGAAAAACCCATTATTTGATTATTAGAGTCAGCAAGTAAAAATATTACCAAAGGAAATATACCTTTATTTACAAAAACTTTAAATGTACAAAAAATTTTGTATGTACATTTTACTTGTAGTCTATTACACTAATTTAGGGTACAACAATCACTTAGGGTATAGTACAATACAGTGCCTCTATAGGCAAAGTTGAACATTCATTAAATATTTATGAATGCATATGTGACAGGCACTGTCCTAGGCACTAGGGATTTGGCTGTGAGCGAAGCAAAGTCCTTACCATTCCTCACAGAGCGGACTGTCAAGAAAACAGATAGCTGGAAGTAACCATATAAATAATTCACATAAATAGGGAATATGAAAAAGTCTTGGAAATTGAGCCTAGTTAAGATGGAAACATTGTGCCCACTATCATGTCATCTGAGGTAGCCCACCAGAATCCATGACTTTACCAAACTCTAGAAAAAGCTCATAGATTTTCTTTGTCCACAAAGCATTTTGCATGTTTAAGGGCCCAATCTAGCATACCTTGATGAATCACGAACATTCACTTTGCTTTTAAATGTTAAGGTGGGTGAGATTTTTTTAAATGTTAAGGAAAAAAAATCTAGTATTTAGAGACATAATGTAACCTAGGAAAAAATCAAACGGAGCTGTGTGAAAATGTTGTGTTCTCTAGTTAATGAGTCATTTCCTTCCTCATACTCTATTTTCTAAATTTTCTTACTAAGCATATTATTATTTACATAAGCAGAAAAGAAGTTATAACCTTTTTTCCACCCACTACTAAAATGTCCCTGTTTGTTTAACCAAAGAAGAGGATATCCTTATACCAAAAGGAAATCGACTCCAAGAAATAGAGCCTGTTTCCTAAAGATTCAGCCCTAACACAGGTTTTCTTTCCTTTCCTCGTTATCAAAACAATACATGGTCACTGTAGAAAGTTCAGAAAAAACATGCAGAGATAAGAAAATGAAAATCATCCAGAATCCTGCCATTCAAAAATAACCATTGACTATATTTTTCAGTCTTTTTTTTCCTACATAAATAATGAATTTCAGTCTTTTTAATTTTGCTATTTATGTACTTTAAAAAAATAATAATAGGGCCATAGTTTTTCAGTTAATGGTATATCATGAATAACTGCATAGTTTCATAGTATTAACATTCTATAGTTTAAATAATCCTCTACTGATCATGTTGGCTTTTTCAAAACTAAACAATGCTGCAGTAAACATCTTTGAAATTAATCTTTGTCCGAATCCATGATGACTTCCTTAAGACAAATTCGTATAAGAGAATTTCTTTTGTGTTTATTTATTTTATTCTTTCTGTAAGTGAATTTCTTAAAGAATTACATCTTTATACCTTGAGACAAATGAAAATGAGAACACGAAGATGCAAAATCTATGGGACACAGTGAAAGTAGTCCTAAGAGGGAAATTCAGGGCAATACAGGCCGACCTCAAGAAACAAGAAAAATCTCAAATAAACAATCTAACCTTACACCTAAAGGAACCTAGAAAAAGGACAACAAACAACACCCAAAGTTAGTAGAAGGAAGGAAATGATGAAGATCAAGGTGGAAATAAAATAAGGTCTAATAAAATAATACAAAAGATCAATGAAACCAAGAGCTGGTTCTTTGAAAAGTTAAACAAATTGATAAACCTTTAAGCAGACTCATCAAGAAAAAAAGAAGACCCAAATAAATAAAATCAGAAATAAAAGAGAAGTGAGAACTCTCACCACAAAAATACAAAGGATTATAAAGAAATACTACAAACAGTTATATGCCAACAAGTGGACAATCTGGAAGAAATGGATGCTTTCCTTGAAACATATGATCTTCTGAAACTGAATCAAGAAGAAACAGAAAATCTGAACGACCGATTAATACTAATGAAATTAAATCAGTAATCAAAAAACTCCCCAAATAAGTCTTGGACCAGACAGTTTCACAGGTGAATTTTACCAAACATTCAAAGAACTAACAGCCATTCCTCAACTACTGCAGAAAGTTCAAGAGGAAGGCTGGCTCTCAAGCATTACCCTGATTCCAAAACCAGACAGAGACATTATTGAAAAAAGAAAATTATAGGCCAAAATCACCAATGAACATAGATGCAAAGATCTTCAACAAAATATTAACAAACCAAATTCAGCAATACATTAAAAAGATCATAAATCATGATCAAGCTGGATTTATTCCTAGGATGCAGGGCTGGTTGAATATCTGCAAGTCAATTAATGTGATATTTACTACATTAACAAACTGAAAGATAAAAATATGATCATATCAATAGGTGCAGAAAAAGCATTTGACAAAATTCGGCATCCATTTAGGATAAAAACTCTCAGCAAAGTGGGAATAGGGGAACATGCCTCAATATAATAAAGGCCATATATGAGAAACCTACAGCTAACATCATTCTCAATGGGGAAAAGCTAAACACATTTTCCTTAATATCAGGAACAAGATAAGGATGTTTGCTTTCACCACTTCTATTCAACAGTATTGGAAGTCCTAGCCACAGCAATCAGACAAGAAAAGGAAAAAAGGCATCCAAAATGGAAAGGAAGAAGTAAAACTCATTATTTGTACATGACATGATACGATATATAGAGAACCCTAAAGATTCCACAAAAAAATGATTAGAACTGATAAATGAATTTTAATATTCAGAAATTGGTTGCATTTCTATACACCAATAACGAATTAGAAAGAAATTAAGAAAACCCATTTACAATTACATTTAAAAAAATAAAATACCTAGGAATAAATTTAAACTTGAGGTAAATGACTTGTACCCCAACAATTATGACATTGAAGAAAGAAATAAAAGAAGACACAAATAAATGGTAGCATATACCATGCTCATGAATAAGAAGAATTAACATTGTTAAAATGTCCATTCTACCCAAAGCAATCTACAGAGTCAATGCAATCCTTATCAAAATACAATGGTATTTTTCACAGAATAAGAACAAATAATCCAAAACTTTATAGAGCCACAAAAGACCCTGAAAAACCACAGCAATTGGAAAAAAAGAATAGGTATCACATACCATATCAAACTATACTATGATAATAATCAAAACAACATGGTACTGGCATAAAAACAGACAGATACATCAATGGAACAGAATAGAGAGCCCAGAAATAAACCCATACCTATGTGGTCATTTAATCTATGACAAAGGAAGAAAGAATATACAATGGGGCAAAGACAGCCCCTTCAATAAATAGTGTTGAGAAACCTGAACAGATACATGCCAAAAAATTAAACTAGACCACCTCCTTACACAACCCAGCAATTCCGCTCTGGGAATTTATCTGAAGAAATCCAAAGCACTAATTCTAAGAGATAAATGCACCCCTGTGTTCACTAGCATTTTTTACAATAGCAGAGAAATGGAAGCAACCTAAGAGCCCATCAATAGACGACTGGAATATTATTGGGCCACAAAAATGAAATCTTACCATTTATGACAACATAAATGGACCTTGAAAGTATTATGGTAAGTGAAATAAGTCCGCCAGAGAAAGACAAATACCATATGATCTCACTTATATGCAGATCCAAAGAACAAAATAAACAAACGAAACAGAAACAGATTCTTAGATGCAGGTAACAAACTGGTGATTTCCAGATGGGAGGATGACTGGTGGGCAGGGTAAATAAGATAAAGGGATTAAGAAGTACAAATTGGTAGTCATGAAATAGTAATGGGGATGTAAAGTATAGGGAATATAGTCACTATATGGCAATAATTATGTATAGTTCCAGGAGGGTACTAGAATAGCCAGAAGGATGACTTCATAAATTATATAAATGTCTGACCACTATGCTGTACACCTGAAACTAATATAAAATAATATTGAATGTCAACTGTAATTGAAAAATCAAAAAGGTGTGGGGAAGGTGAAGAGGAGTAAGAGGTTCAAACTTCTAGGTATAAAACAAATCATGGAAATGTGTGTACAGCATAGGAAATATAGTCAATAGGATTGTGATGGCATTATGTGGTGTCAGCTGGTTTTAGACTTATGGTGATCGCTGCTTAGGTATGTAAATGGTGCACACCTGAAAATAATACAATATTTTATGTTAGCTATATTTTAATAAAATCTTAAAAGAATTACATCGTTAAAGCTTTTAATACATATTATACCAAATTGTGCCCCGGAATAATTCTACCAGTTTGCACTTTCATCAGCAATTTAGGAAAACACTCACTGTTTAGAGCATGTATTATTTCTAAAAATATATTCCCTGGTATGAGAGATGAAAAATTATGCCTTTTTTATTTATATTTTTCATTTGTTCATAAAGCCATTTAATTCATTTTTTTTCAGTAAAACTGCTCATATGTTTTCTTTTTGTTTTTTTAAGAAATATACATTAACTACAGTAAACTTGCTTTCATTATATGTTATATTTTCTCAGTGTATCATTTACTTTCTACTTTTCCCTGTGGTATTATTTTTGGTGTATAAATGTTTTTTATCTTTTAAAAATCAAATCTGTCAATCCTTTCCTTTATAGTTTCTGCCTTTGAGGTAACATTATATAAATATTCACTAATATTTTTCTGATACTTTATTTGTTTACATTGTCTTTAATCTACCTAGACTTTATTTTAGTTTAAGATATGAAGTAGGCACCTAATTTTCAAGGTCAGCCAGCTGAAGAAATGCTTTTCTTACCTGAGCATCATACTTGACAGCAGCAGAGAGCATAGCAATGGCATTCTCCTCACAAATTCCTTGCTTGATAGTTTGTTGGCAGAGCTTTTTCAAACGATTTTCTCTATAAAATGTAGCCAAATCTAGTAATCCTGACAGAAAGAGATGTTTATTAGAGGGAGCAATTTCAAGCCTCCTGATTTAAATTCATTTAACCCTTCAGAGATGATTTTGTCATTATTTTGAATATAACCCTTGGGGAAGGCTGTGTAAAATAGGTTTGTGCTGACTTACACTCTGAGCAGGTGGCTCTACCTAAGAATGGAGCTGAATGGAGCAAATACAGTGCACAAAAAAGGAGCTGTGGAAAAATGAACACAGTGAAAATAGCTTTAATATGTTTCTTAGAAATGCTCCTCTAATTATCTTTCCACCTGCATTACCCATATCTGCTCTTGGGTCATTTCCATCAGCATACACACACACTATGGTAGTGCTCATCTTTTTAAAAAAGAAAAAAAAAAAACCTTCCATGGACATATGTCAGCTTTCTGTCACCCTACCCCATTTCTCTGCTCCTCTCTATAGCACTCCAGGGTAGAGTCGTCTCTGCTTGCTGCTTCCATTTCTCACCTCCCAGTCTTACCACAAGCTACTCCAGGCAGAATCACAGCCCCTCCACTCCCTGACATCACACCTGTGACTGTCACTAATGGCTTCCACAGTGCTATGTCCAAGGGGCTACTCTCTAGTTTCACCTTACTCAAGATTGACACAAAATTTGATGTGGCTGATGATGTTCCCTTTCTTGAAATGCTTTGTTACTTGCTTGTATTTTTCGTCTTCTTAATCAGTTATTCTTCAGTCTCTTGGCTGGACCATTTTTCCTGACTTCCAAATGTTTGAGTGCCCCAGGGTTCAATCCTCAGATTCTTATTTCACTTACTTCCCTAAGTGATTCCATTTAAATATCATCTATAAATGTTGATGATTCCTGGTATATTTTTCTGTCATCTACTTTCAAGTAATTCAACATAGAGATGTGTGTGGGTGTGTGTTAATTTTAATCTACCCCAAGGGACACTGCGAAGTACTCTAATCAGTAATGGTCAGTTCACATCTGAAAGATCTCTGTCAGGAGCTTCAGACACTGCTGTTAGAAATCTTTATTAAAGAGTACTAGAAATACTTTGTCACTGGTGAAATGAGTGGTGTTGGGATGTGTGGCTTGTCATGAGGGTCCTTTTGCTCTTGCATGAATGGGGCTCAGGCAGCATGAGCTAAGCCGTCTTACACCCTCACAGTAGTACATTGGCTACGTGTACGTCCAGTCCTCGGCTGCCACCTGATCAAATGGTTAGCTGAATCTTGGTGCTAGAATATTGTCACATCCACTTCAACCTAACCTTTCACGTAAGCTGCTTCAAAGAGCACCTAGTGGACAGAGAGCTGGGATTTCATCAGTCTTACAACAGTAACTTTTTTTGTATTGTCTAATAAATTTTATATAAGTGAAGAATTTGGTTGCAAACTCACTTTCACTGTAACATGACAGACATTATCAAAGTTATGGAAGAAAGGCCTATGGCCCACTGGATATTTAGCTAGCTGAGCCACACTTTCCCAACCTCCTTCCTATGCAGCTTGATCAACTCGGGTCTACGGTTTGAAGTAAGCAGAACTTCTACTTCTTTAAGAGACTCTGGGATTTGCCCTTTGCCCTGTATCGCTGACCCTCCCCTGTCCTACTGCCTGTAACGAAGACGCAGTCTGGGACCATAAGAACAAGGGCCATAGGTAGGAATGCCCTGTACTGTATCCTGTGTGAGAGAGAAGGAAATTTGTCGTGTTTAAGCCACTTTTTTTTTTTTCATTTTACTACTAGAGTTAAAGCAAATCTAAATAACACAAACTTTATGCTCAAAACCTTTCAAGGCTTTCCCTCACACCAATAATAAAACTCAAGCTCTTCATCATGGCCTTCAAGGTTATGCACGATCTTGCCCAGCTCTTACTTCAATTCCTGCCACTATCAGTCTTGCTTAGTCCACTCCAACCACCCTGGCCTCTTCCTCCTTCTCCATATGCTAAATTTGTTCCCGTCTCAGACCTTTGCCCTATTTCCCAAGCATAGAGAGCCCTTCCTGGGTACCTGCATGGCTTGCTCCCTCCTCCTTCCCTAAGTCTCTGCCCAGTGCACCTCCCAATGGGGGCCTCCCTGCCCCTCATGACTAAATGCTTGTATTTATCTCTTCAGGGTTGCTTTCCCTCATGTGAATACAAGCTCCACAGAGGCAGAGCCTCACTCTGTCTCCTCACAGACAGACAGGAGCCGCAGCACTCAGTGGGCCTGGGCACTAAAGGACTGTGGGAGAAAGGAAGGGAACTATCAAGCCTCACAAATCAGGCTTTTGTTTACCTGAGTAAAATTAAATACTGCTCTGGGAAAAAAATGGTTTTGGTTTATACATGTAAAATGAATGTTTAACTTAAGAATTTGGGGGTTGAGATCTTTCTTTAGTGCTTTATGGAAGTAATTCCTTAATTTCTTTGTACCACTGGCCAACAATATTGCTGACAGTTGTAAACTGAAATTTAATGCTTTTATTTTGTACCCACTTGACGCCCCATGTTGCTTTTTCACTGTCAGCAAGCCTGAGGTGCAGTGAATGGCCTCGACCCCACTCAGGACAGAATCCACCAGACCACAGTGATCTGTCCCAAAGCTGTCCGGGAGGGAAATTCACAGTTATGGAAACCAGTAGGGCTTATTACGTGCATTTTTTCTTTTTTGTAATGCAAACATCTTCCGAGCAGCAGGTTTAGTAGCTAAAAGTTATACACGATACTTACATATAGTATTAAGAAAGGACAGCACCGCTCCTCTATCTCTTATCTATCCAGGCAACCTTTGTATGAAGTAGTAACAAGGAGTTTGGTTCAACACACAGAAAGAGAATTCCTATGACTGCCCTCACAGCCCTAATCATTCAGGCTCCACAGAAACCACCATGCCAAGCTACTCAGCCTTTTGCCTATCTCTTGGTAAAGTCTGGTGGCAATTACCCACTGCCTCCTCGGGGGAAAGGCTGATGCTGTCTGTGTACAGGTATTCCAGGAAGGCTCGGTAAACAGGATATGAAAATTCACTCATTTCTACAATATCGTCCTCACTGTCTTCCAACGAAGAACGAAAATATTCACACCTGCAGGAAGAAAAGCATGTCAGGTCCTGGCTTCTGGGCAAGAGTGGACGACCATAAGGAGCACATCCCCATGGAGCTCAAAGGGGGGAAAGCTAACAAGGAGACGGAAGAACTGCAGCGCACATGACACTCTCCAAGTTGCATACCTCATCTCTTTGCCCTGGCCTCTCACTTCCTCTTCTCTGGCCAGTTTGCAAACAACCATTAACTCAACAAGGCTGCAAATAAACACTTGCTGTGGTGGAGCTGCCTCTGTTGCCACTCTGGGTGAACAGCGCGGCCTCCCTGGCAGAGTCCCAAACCACGTCCACTGAGCAGCATTTACGGAAGTCAAGTGGGCTTGTTTTTATAACCTCTGAGTAGTTTTGTTTCTTCACTTCCTCTTATGGGTTGCATTATCTCCCACAATTCCTCATATGTTGAAGCCCTAACCTTAGAATATAACAGTATTGGGAGAAAGATGCAACCAAGTTAAAATGAGGTCATTAGGGTAGACTCTAATCCAGTATGACTGGTGCCCTTATAAACAAGGGATTTGGACACGGACTTGCACACAGGGAGAGCACCCTGTGAAGACTGCAGTTATGTGGCCACAACACAAGGAATGCCAAAGATTGCCAGCAAACCACCAGAAGCAAGGAGACTCGTGGGCCAGATTCTTCTTCACAGCCCTCCGAAAGACCTCATCCTGCTGATACCTTGATCTTGGA
This sequence comes from Eonycteris spelaea, assembly GCA_003508835.1. Lineage (NCBI taxonomy): Eukaryota > Metazoa > Chordata > Mammalia > Chiroptera > Pteropodidae > Eonycteris > Eonycteris spelaea. The sequence continues at coordinate 86,175 of PUFA01000575.1, forward strand.
CTTGTAGCCTCCAGAACTGTGAGAGAATAAATTTCTGCTGTCCAAGCCCAGTTTGTAGTACTTTGTTATAGCAGCCCTAACAAACAGACACACACACACACACACACACACACACACACACACACACTCACACACATCCTTTATGTAGTTTTATTGGCTATGTAGTAAGAGTGAACAAATGTTGCACAGCCTGACCTTACCAAGAGGTGAACTTGAAACTAAAAAGCTATACTGAGTTTGTAATTTGTTGCAGTAGGATTTAAATATGTTACAGAACAACATGATGATTTTCAAAAATTATTATGATAAAGAAGCCAGGCATAGAAGAATATGTGCCGCATAATTCCATATATATAAACTTCTAGACAATGCTAACTGATCTATAGTGGCAGAAAGAAGATCAATGCTTGACCCAGGGCTCAGGCAGGAAGGCTCTTTGAAGGGTGACATAAATGTTCTGTGTCTTGGGGCAATGTTTTCACAGGTGTATTCATATATCACAGCTGCTGAAATACACACTTTAAATGGACAGAGCTAATTGCTCAAAAATACATCAATAAATTCGATTTTTTAAAAATCTGTGTTAGCTTTACCCCAGACCTTGTTGATCTGGAAAAGCCTTATCTTCTCTTTTTCCAAGCCTCTAAGTTCAGTGTCTCACAGCCGACTGAGAGCTATGCTCAGGGCTGAGCCCAGCTCCTAGCTCAGGAATTTAGCCCACACAGCGCTAAAAGCCCCTGGGACACTCTCAGCCCCCCACCCCGGGTGGCTGACATTGAGGTGGGCAGACCATTTGCAAAGCCCTCTAAGGAAGCCTACTGTACGCATGCCCTGAGCCTCAGCTCTGGCACTCATTGCATCCAGCCTCTATTATTTCTTGTTTCATGTATAATGTGTTTCCCCTGGCTGTACTGTAAGCTCATTAAGGGCAGAACCTGCCTTCAGTTTTTTCATAATTACTTAAGTGCCTAGCATAGTTTGGGGGATTAGCAAATAGCAAATGTATTTGTTTCAATTCTTAAAATAAATGATTCTTTACCTAATTTTGAGAAGGACTTTGTGTGCATAAATGTACTTTCCATCCACCAGAAACTTCAGGTCTGCGGTGTTGGGGTTGTCAAATTCCCTCTTCAGTGACTCAGCTACCGTGAGGTGGTCGTCCGGTTCTGAGAGAGAAACACCAGCGTTTCTAGAGTGAACCACAGACAATGAAAATGCAGGCTGCAGTACAGCACTGCCCAGCTGACATGGATGCAAACACCAGTTCTCCAAAATAACTGACCAACCGAGTGATGCAGGTTCACATCTCTGTAATCATCAAGGATCAGAACCTCGCATCTAACAGTAAATTTGGCAAAACAACTAAGAAGTCCAAAACCACCCCACTTAATGCAATTTTTGATTGTTCAAGTAAATATATTAGCTAAAAGAAGATACAGTTTCCCAGTCAAGTTAAAAAGCAGTCAAAAAATTTAATTCGGGATGTAGTGTTTGTCTGATACTTTCAAGAAAAATGAATCAATCACATTAGTTCCTTTTCATAGGAGCCCCTTAGAGGTAAATAAATTACATGATACTGTAATTAACAAAGTCATGTCAAAATAAAAGCAAAGAGTTCTCATCCTAGTTTTTAAGCCATCGCCCAACAGTGATCAGCTCACCCACAGAGAGGAGGCGCCAGGAGACGGCGGGCGTGGCACAGCAGGCGAACACGTCGTCGGTGCAGGAGAAGTGGGTGAGGTGAGGCAGGATCACCGACTGGCCCCGGCACTGGCCCCACATGTACACGTGCCCGCCCTGGGTCTTGGCGGCAGATGTGTGGGCAGAGTGGCAGGCTGCGATCTCTATAATTCTAAATTCACAAACACCAAGTAAACACAGTAAACAGGAGAAGAAATGAGTCGATCTCTCCTTCCCTGAGGTTTAAGTGACTTAAAAAATAAAACAAGACTTAGACACCTAATCTAAATTTTCAGGCAATATACAGGTATTTACATTGACGCTATACTTCGACACACATAACTCATGAAGATCTTATTACCACTTCTCGCCAGTAGCCCTATAAAAATATGTACCATCCCATTTTGAAACTCAAGTACAATTCAAGAGAGTAAAGACCAAAAGAGAAAAAAAGGATATAATTTTTTTTCTTAAAATATCTCTTACTAAAGTAGATAATTAAGACTGGCTATCTTGACCCAGCTTCAATAAATATTTTCATCAAAACTTCACCAATTTTAAGGTTCAATGGAGCATGCTATAAGTCACCCTACCTCACACTGAAAACATAAATCCAGTAGTTCTAAGTCACTGGACTGTGTCATCTGAAGCCCAACAGTACAGTTTTTTGGAGTCAACACATGTTAGACCCTAGGGGAGTAAGTGCATGGTTCCCAAGGAGATAATTCTCAAAACATTTCCAAACAGAAAACACGATTGTGTTGATTTGGAAATAATGACTTTGCTCTAAGAATAAGCTACCACACAGTCAAAGAAGACAGTAGTACCCTGCTTTCCCCCAAGTGAAGCTGCCATCTTGACATTGTCATAGCAGGCAATGGGGCCAGCATCCCCAGAGACTGAGGCTCAGAACTTCAGAATCATCTTTGACTTCTCCCTCCTCACTTACCACTTTCTTCAGATTACCCGGTTGACAAATAACATAGATTCTTTGTAAATTCTCCCACCAGCCACACCCTGGTCAAACCAATGTAACAGCCTCCTAGGTCTCTCTTAGATCTCTCTCCTCTGACCCAAGCTGCACAATGCTGACAGGTTAATAATCGTCTTGAAACACCATTCTCGTTAGTACTTTCAAATGTTTCGTGACTTCCCACAAGTTAATTCCAAATACGTGACATTAAGGCCTTCCGTAATTTGGCTTCACCCATGCCCACCCTTCTTTCAAATCACTTTTGCCCACCCTCCCGATGGTGCAACAAACAGACGTACTCACTCACTGCCCCGCAATGTCTTTATTCAAAAACTCTTTATTCAGGAATGTTTTTTCCTTTCTCCTGTCTTAGAAATGCTACCCAGCTTTTAAGACCCACTTCAAACAGCCCCAAGGTAAGAGGTCTCTTGCTCACCTAAGCTCTTGCAGCACCTTCTTGTCCACGCCACTCCAGCCTAACCCTGTTTTCTTTGCAGGTGTGGATGTCCTCTTACCTCTTTGCTTGGATTACAAGTTCCAGGCAGGCTGAAGAACTGCATTCTTGCTTTCTCCCTAAGCACCAGTACAGGGTCTTACTAAATACAATTTGTAGATCACTTCATTAACTAATTGGTAAAGACTCAACAAAATGGCAACTGAGGGGAGGGTAGGACGCCGCTGACCAAGGCTAGCAGCTGGAGGGTGGAGAGAGTCCTTCACTGCGTCCTTAACTATGTTTCCCAATCAAGGAGGCAGGACGGTCACCGCACAACCTGGAGACTGTTGTGGCGGCTTGCCTCAGAAACCCGAGACACACTGCTTTCGCATGCAGCCCAAGCGAATACACCGATTTGTTACAGGATAGCTCTCAGCTCTTGAAAACAACCCAAGAGTACTGCAGGAAGAGGCTCTGATGTTCCAGTGTGCATCCCAGCTCCACCACAAGCCTGTGTGACTGTGGGGATGTCCCTGAGCCTGCAGGCATCTCAGTTCATCACACTGTATGGCCAGTATGTGAGAAGTAAATGAAAAAATGTGAAGCACCGAGCACAATATCTGGTGTATAAATGATAGCCTAACGGTAGAGGTTTCTTAATATTATTACTTCTACTCAACATTTTAAGTGCCAAAGCCTCCCTTATGTAGAGACTATATATTTCAAATGACCAATTCAGATTAGTAAGACCTTTCCTGTTTGCATGGTTAAGTCAGTCAAATTGGCTCAAATCTCTAATACAGAGCTTTACAAAAGAACCTTTCCCCACTGGGGAAAATGGTAAATACTATTTGGCTTCTCAATAAGTATAGCCTTTTCAACAAATAAAGAAAAAGGGAGCAAGAAATAGAACATATACATTTATTCAAAGAAAAGTGCATCTACTGTTATCATCTATCCTCATGTGCTACACCGCATGTGAGGGTAGAAACACACTTCATTTTAGATGGCTTGGTGTGGTAGGCAGGACATGGGCTGGGAGTTAGACAGTAGCCTGTAGACACCAAGTTACTTCAACTCTTATAATCCATTTTATCATCTTAAAAAAGTGGAGGAAGTGGTGTAAGATAGCAATCATCTCACAGGTCTGTGATAATGTTCAGTGAAATAAGCACAGTGAACATTAAACCAGTTTCTTCCCATGGCTGAAAGTGTTTAGCAGCTGCTGCAGGAACTATGGGGCCTGCCCGGAGGAGCTCACGATTCCGCTGAAGAAAGAAGTGGCACATCTGTGAGACTGCAAACAATTCCCTGACAACACCACAGTGTAGCACCAACGGCAAGAGCCGTAGGAAGGGGAAACACCTGGGCCTCTTCAGGGAGTATTTAAGTCACAGGGAATTCAGCTGGGTCACATGGGCTTTGGATGAGTAAGAGCACATGAGGCAGAGAGGAACACATGCACAAATGTGCAGGCACAGGGTGAGAAGACTGATGAAGGCGCCATGTTAAGAGGGCCTACTGGAACAGACGGGCAGCACTGGGAGCAAGGAGCAGACAGCTGTGCTAGGAACAGTGGTGTCAGTCTTAAATCCAAGGCTGAAGGGCTTAGATTTGATCCGATGTGATAGACAAATGGGAAACAGCTTCATATACAGGGCCAAAGATGTGATGAAAATTGTGTCCTTAGATTGCTCTAGCAACACTGTGCAAGGTTGACTGAAAAGGAGAGAAAGAATAGCCTAGAAGGTGAGCTGGGGGAGGATGATGGGTGTGCAGATGTCAAGCCCAAGCCATGGTGCCAAGGAAGCAAAGGGGTGAAAATGAGAAGAAGAATTGTCAAAGATGGCCCCAGACTAAGAGCCTAAGAAAACGCCAAACTGGCAGAGGGGAGGGAGCGGGGACAGTGCCAGCCAGACGGCGGGTTGGGGGCTCAACCGACAGATATCTATGCAGTTAACAAAAGAAAAAGGCCTTCTACATTTTAATCACTTTAGTTATAAAGCAATTTACTATTCTCTGAGAGGAGGAAAGGTTAGAATAGCCCAACACTGTTTAGATAAACAATAATTAACTGCCTGTTCTCAACATATTTAATGACTTCCACAATGACTTACTAGGCAAAGACTTTCAGATTTTTTGAATAACTCGTGTGTATTGTGGAAAACCACTTAAAAAGCCAGATGGCCTCCCTTTCCCCTGATAATGTTCAGTGAAAAATGTTAGCCGATTGGAACACAATGGTGTCCATCTATGCTAAACTACCCACTATCTGAAAATCAAAATAATTCAATTCCCACATTGACTTCTGAAATATTTATTATTAGCCTCCATGAAGGGGAAGACGCCTTTGCCATCGGAGGAGGCAGGGACATTGCTTCCCAGAGAATGGCTGCTCCAGACGCAGCTGAGAGATGAAGATGCAGAAGGCTGTGGACCTGGCTTTTGCTAAGTATGGCCTCGTGACATTCACCTGGAACGCCTAGCACTACATGTGAAGTCAGGGGTTGGGTACAGGCTTGACTGACCGTAGCACCTGCTACAGGAACAAGAGTGGAGAAAGTTTAGAGGGAACCTTCAGGTCTAGGCTTGGGACCAAAGCCATAGCCAAGCCACACTGCCTTTGCCTACGGTCATGTGTTCTTATATCTGGTTCATACCAACACACAAATTTTGAAGCTCAGTTTTGCCAGCCTTACATGCAACAGGCTTTGACTATAATCTGACCTAACTTTCACTGTCAGGATGTCTGGCATATTTCACATTTTATTTTGTATCCATTCTTAATGAAAATAATCACTACATGTTTATAATAAGTAGGTTTTGTGTAACCTCAACAAAATGATCTACAATAACTGCATAGCTTATTGGCTGTGAAGTAGTAGAAATTAAAAAGCAGAGTGAGAAAATATATAAAACAGAAAACAAGGAGGGAAAAAAAAGGTAATTTTTGAAGGAAAAGAATATGGAGATAAAAATAGTGATAATAAAAAGATCCAGAGCAGCGATTCCCAGTTCTGGTTTTGTAAGAGGCCAACACATTACCAATTACCTCTGGAAATCACAAAACTACAGAAATGCAAGGCAAAGTTAGTGATAAAACAATTTAACTTCAAATATGCTTTTATGAAACTTTAAGAACAAAGACACAAATGCTGGTGAACCAAACTATTGAAACTTCAAAAAGTTTGGGAATGATGGGCTAGAGGGAAGAGAATCATTTTAATTATTAAAATCACTCTGATGAGAACATAAATTGCTGGTACATGTTAGCATTCTTCATCATAAGTAGACCTCTGTGGGAAAACTTTTTAAAGGTTTTCCTTGGTTTGTTGTTTAGCAAAGATTCCAATTAGACAAATTTTTACTTTCCACTTCTGTGAACAGGTAACTAAGGCCTGCCAACCCACCCCACCCCAAATTTAATCCTGTTGTTTCTAACCAGTCAAGCTTCCCTGTAATGGGCCCTAAAAGAGTTAGAAGTAAGTTCCTGAGAGATAAGTCATAACATAGCTGCAAATTTCCAGGCATTGAAAAGGTGTGGGTGGGTACAGAACAAGTCCCAGCAGACTTTATTAATTCCTCCCTTTCAATATTCCTGTGATCAAGATCCTGCAAGCTCAGAGATTACTACATGAAATTCAAGCATGGAAAACTGAGAAAAGCAGGAGTATCTCATTCAAAACATTCATCCACAATATTTAGAGCCAAAATAATGCTTATATGGGCGACAGAGATTGCATGTGTGTGTTTCACGGTTGTAATTCAAAAATCGAAAAAAGTAAGAAGTTGTTTAAAAATTTTAAAGCTTTTTTTAAAAGATGGAAAAGCAATAGATAACTCTAAAGTTCCAGGTAAGGAACCTGGTACTCACATAACTTCCATGCCCCGACTCTCCCTCTCTCCCACCAAGCTGTCCTACAACCCATCTGTCCCTGCACGCCTGTCACCTGTCAGAGGACCAGGGCTGCTTATTCTGAAACTATCAGGGACCAGCAGTGCGATGTAGGGCAAGCTGCTGGGGCCAGATGGTAGCAGATTCTGTGAATCCAGGACGGATGAGATAAAGTTTAAGTAAGAGTAGCAGCACAATAAAATGGTAAGGAACCATACAAATAAATGTTTTTATTTCCATGTTACTTTGGTTTGATCTTTTAACACTTTGTTGCTTTGTCTAAATACTAAATGTCCCTACCCCTGGATTTGCTAGCCTGAGGCATTTTTGAGATTATTCCAAGCCTCAAGACTGTCCCTTCTCTTTTTACTGAGTAGTTATGAACTATCTTTAAAAAGAAATGCAAATGACATGGCTGCAGGTACCTAGTGCAAGCCCACTAGTCCAAGACCTCCTTTACGTCTCCTCTTCAGTTCTCAAGGAGTCCTGGTCTTATTCTAAGATTTGGGGTAGGGGAAAGTAAAAACAGTTTTTCAAAACCTATTTAACATAGGTTAAATAAAATTAGCTAGGTTTACAACACTCAAATGAAAATCAAGGGGATTGAAAAATGACAATTTGGTTCTTTTTTTCACTATTAAATATTACAACAGAAAAATACAAAAGATTTTCATATAAATGCAAGATATTTTATCCATATATTTATTTTTAAATCAGATATAACAAAAAATAATAGGTAAAATAAAAATGAAAATAGCAGTATGAATTTCTACAAAGATTATAATCCTGAACGAAATGTTTTGTTCCACACTACTGTCTTAGAAATGAAGAGTGAAAAGGCAGTTGATAATGCCATGTTTCAGAAATTCAAAAAGTCTTCAAAAACAGTAGGATAAATTGGAAAATTTTTGGATATGCTAATTACTTAACACAACTTTACAAACAACGGCACAAAACTAAGTCAATTTTCTAACCATTTTATTCTTCCTCATAATGACAGCTTGGGAGTTGAGGTCATGAAACAGCTCTATCCTTTACAACTGGCATATTTTATAAGTAGCCAAGTAAATGGCTTTGTACTACATCTTAGGTACTTTCATTTTCCCAAACCACAGAAGACAAGACCTCAAATGTTATTAACCTCCTCTTCAGAATGTAAAACAGAACGATGAGGATGGGATGGGAAGGTAATGTGTGAGGGAGAAGAATAATATAGAATAGCTGTTGGAGGTTTAGTCATTGTTTATACAGAGCAGCATTGTTTATTGGAGGCGTAGACGAAATACGATTAAGGGAAACTAGAATATTTAACATACGGTCAAAGTCTCCAATAATTCAAAAACCAATTTAAAAAAGGAATGAATTTTCTCATTAAAGAATATTCTAGTACTAGCAGTAAATTCCCCACAATTCTATACTATGTCTACGTTTTGTTTAATCACTAAAGAACATCGAAGTTATTTTGAAAATGCGTGTATTACCTTTCTTTTTCCACAGCAACAGGAGTAGGATAGGACTGGTTACTCTTATTGCCAGTGCCTAACTGACCATAAGAATTTGCGCCCCAAACATACACTTGGCCTTCATCTGTTAATACTAATGTGTGTGCATAGCCACAGGCAACCTGAAAGAGAAAAACCGAATCCATTCAGGCCTGCAAGCAGAAGGAAACATGCTTTCACAGGATAGGTTAAGAATCAAAAATGAAAAAAAGGGAAGAGGCAGCCTGCCCAGAGGGGCAAGCGTTAAGCAGGGTAACCAATAACCCTCCAGAGCCTTAAGAGTAAGATGGGCAGGAGTGCTTTAGTGACTTAAGTCCTGTGTTCAGCTTCAACATGGCGTTCATTAGGCTCACGGAGCTCAAGTGGTATGAAGTAAATAAGAAACAGACAGGTTTTTGGTTTTTTTTTTTTAAGAATTATTTTCTTTTTTAATTATAATAGTAAAACACGTTCGGTGTGAAAAAGTAAAGTATACATACAAAATTAACCTCAAGATCAAGATATTTTTCTATTTATATATATAGAAACATGTACCAATAGGTTTTTTATGTTATATAAGCAGTTAAGTGTCTTTCTTATTTAACATTACCTATAGTATTCTGCCCATATCATTAAAAATCCTTTGTAAACATCATGTCCATTCATATAGATTTAGTGTAATTTATTTACCAATTAACTTTTTGTTTGCTTAAATTATGATACATCTATTATTTACTGAAGTTACCATTTCTTTCTCTCTCTCTCTTTCCCTCTCTCTCTCTCCTATATCTTTTCCTATATCTTCTCCACTAATTCTGAGATTTTCTCTTTGGTTCATTAGAATGGAGTAGAATTACAGACCAAAGGGAATAAATATTCTTAAGGCTCTTGATACCTACTGCTAAAGTTTCCTTGGAAAATCTTGTAACAATTTATATTCCAATTACTGTGTATGAGAGTGTCCTAAATATAAATTTTCTGATGAACATCTATAGCTTAATTCAGGGGAAAAGAGCTTAAACCTTTACTTCAATAAAGACATCCAAGCAGCTAAACTTTTCATCCTGCTAAGAAAACTGTTTTTAGTACTGTTTCACTTGCTACTGAAGACTTAGAAATAGGCACACGCAAACCAACAGCGAACGTACCCGCTGGACGCGAATGCCTTGCAAAGCTGCGATTCTGCAGGGGGTTGACTGGTTGCCATTGCTGCCGATTCCGAGCTGCCCATTTCCATTGTAGCCCCAGACGTAGACCTGAGCGAAAAGGAGACACACAATGCCCCCAAATTCGAAAAGCGGTCAAGTTCTCTCTGTTGTGAGACACATGCCATGTTGACCAAACACCGTAGGGCAAACAAGTGTTTTTAAATGGCAGGTGAAATAACCATCTTACCTCCCCATTGTCCACCACTGCCACTGAGCACATCTGCCCACAAGCTATGTTCACAACTACTTTATTCTGTAAGCAGGCAGTGACTCTTCGAGGGATCGGCTGATTAGCTGTGGATCCAGATCCTATCTGCCCGGAGTTATTATAACCCCAGGCAAATACCTATTTGAAAGAAGAGATCAATTAATGAAACACTCTAATTTATAAAGTGTCTCAATAGGACACTAACGTGTACTTATGGCATCTCCTTTTTGCTCTCAAAGTGATTGATACCCATAAACTGTCACAACACAGGCAGAGAAGTAAAATTCATTCTTACAAAATGCATTAACTTATAAAATTAGGTTATTGGTGTTATCTACACAAAAAGCAATAATTATTACCAAATATCATTTAATACTTATAAGAATATCTACTTTGCCTCAGCTATATTTTCCAGCATGTAGGGATTTTTCTTTTTGCAAATAACCTCTTTGAGTATAGCAATATAGAAGGAACAATACATGCTTTTAAATTTAACAGTACTAGAAATCTTTACTTCATAAAGGCATACTTCATGATATAGACACTGTGACTATGGACTCCTAACAATAAGACTGAATATATGAGAGCAGTAGTTATTTTAATCGAATGATCATATTTCTAGGACTGCTGTAGGAATCTATATAATCTTACTGGAAAATAACCAATGAGATTTATGCTGACTATTCTCACCTCTCCATCAGATGTTAGCACCAAAGAATGGTAAGACCCACAGGCAACTTCAATCACTTGTTTGTTTGACAAATTAGTAGAGATATGACAGGGCACTAAACCGTGATTAGTTGTCCCATTGCCCAGCTGGCTATAAGCATTATGACCCCAGGTAAAGACTTCTCCTTCTAAAAATAAAAAGAAACATAACCAGCTTTCAAAATATCTACTTCATTATATGAAAATATATATTGTGCACTTCTACAAATGAAAACTAAAAATTAAGGTGCAAAAGCTAATTAACCTCCCTATTCCATCAAAATGGTTCTGTAAAAAAAAAAAATACACGTGAAAAGTATAAACTTCATTCTACCTCAAAGCAACAAGATGAAATTTAAATAAATGCAATCATAATAGCTAGAAGATATGTTTTTAATAAACAGCAGAAAAAAAGGCTGCTAAGAGTAATAGAAAACACATTCGATTAAAAGTCAAAAGAGCATAAGGTGATTAAACTTCTCCAGGTCTTCTTTTCCTTATCTATAAAATGATCACCAAGTTATTTTCTTAAATCTTTGTCATTATATCACTTATTGTGCAGTATAATACACATTCATAAAAGTTCATAAAATATATATGTAGTTTTATAAACAGTTATAAAGCATACACACCCATGTGCTACAACTCAGGTCAAGAAATATAACCTTTGATCACCTCCAAAGCTCCCACATATAAATCCTGAATAACAGAACTTAGTTTGTTCTGTTTTTGAACTTGAAAAAAATGGAATAATAAGGTATATACTCATTTCATCTGTATTTTCTACCATATTATCTCTTTGCTACATTCCAGAATAATTTCTTCTGAATCTATCTTCCAATTATTTTCTCTTTTGCTGTGTCCAAACTACTGTAAAACTTGTCCAAAGTTTTTCATTTTAACAATTACATTGTACATTTGGGGTTTTTTTCCAAATCTTCTGTGATCTCTGAAGGTATCTCCAAGCTCATTTTTTACTTCCTTGAACATGATAAATATAGCCATCTTATAATTCTGCCCACAGATAATTCTAATATCTTATATTTAATGGTCAGTTTTTGCTATTTTGTTTTCTGTTAATTTTCAGTCTTGGTGCCTGTTTCCTTATGAACCTGGTTGTCTTTGACTATGTGCTTCTAATTGACATTGGATAATTATTTTTCAATGGCAATGTACTCCCTCAGACCTATGATAAAGGTGCCTTCCTAAAGGAAGTATTTGCACTAACTTCTATTGAAGAGCTACCTCTTGAATAAATTCAAGGCTTGAGATTTCTTAGACCACCCAGTCTGATGTGAATTGGAATATAAATCCATGGTTACAATCTCTCAGGGAGAGGTTCTCTTTTTTTTCTTCCCCATTTGTTCAGAGCCAAGAAAATCTTCAGTTCAGTCCCATAGAGATGGAAGAACTGACCCATCCTTGCCTTGAGAATGTAGCCCTTTGTGGTTCCAGCCAAACATTTGAGGTCTTTGACTTACGACTCCTTCACCTCATGAGGACACCAGACCACTGCTCCATTTAAGTGGACAGGCAGATAGATGTCTCTAAGGCAAAATAGCTTCAAGTTTCTCCGCTCTAACTTCTTAATCCACTGTCTCCAAACCTGATCTGGTACTTCCTTTCTGCCTTGTCAGTGCTTTGATGCCTTTATTAAAAAAATTTTTTTTAATATTTTTTCTAGAATTTTTAGTTGTTTTCAGTGAAGAAGTGGTCTAAATAATCTAGCCCACTATAACTGGCAACCAAAATTCCTAAAACTTATTTTTTAAATGTGAAATTAATATACAAAAGACTATAAAATTTATTTTCGGTTTAAAGAATACTAATAAAATAAAAAACTCAAAAGTATGTCTTAATTATAATGTCTTATTTTGAATTCATGAGCCATGAGAATATTTAATTCCTTGTATTACTAATACCAACCATATCCATCGGTCAGTGTTTAATGTAAGAATCACAGAATACTAAGTTAGAGGGGACCTTGGAATCTGGCTTTCAGTTCACAGATCAGGAATCTCAAATTCAGAAAGTCCAGCTTGAATTCAGTGTTCTAATGCAAAATAATTAATTTATAGAGTAAAAACAAAAGGGGTTTACTGGATTTAAAGCATTGTCATTCTTACCTCTAAAGTGCCATTAATTGCTAGATTCCATCTGCTACATTTTCTGACTCTGACATTCAGATGTGTTCGCATTTTATGTTGTCTAAAGCATAGTCAAGGGCAGAGCCCGAAACTCGTGCCCAATCAAAAAGTATGTTCTCAACTTAAGGGGTAGTCCTAGTTTTGTTTCTCAACACATAAAACAATGCCTAAAATTCGACACTGTGTTTCTAGGTTACCTGTTGTTGCAAGGACAATATGTGGACCACTCCCATAGCTGAGGCAGGCAATTTTTTTTGCCACTCAAAGAATCCAGTCTCCGAGGTTCAATAGTGCTCTGGATGTCACCTAATCCCAAACAACCACAGCAGTTTGTGCCAAGCACAAAAATCTGTGGGAAAACCACTGTTAGTTCAAACAGCTCTATTTCTGACATAATTACATTCAAACAAAACTGCTTCATTACATAATAATAAAAAAGAATATTCTCTCTCTCTCTCTCTCTCTCTTTTTTTTTTTACCTTAATTCCTTAGTTCCCCCAAGGTCTTCAGTTTAGCAAATCCATTACTAAAAATAGGAGTGGCTGAATTTTTTTTTTTTCAAAATTACCTCATCATTCACGGTAGAGTATAAAACTTCATTGCCAGCACTGCCAAAAACACAAGCCTGACGAATTAACTGCAGTTCTTCCTCAGAACAAAGGGAGAAAATTGGCCACTTTCCCACATCTAACATTTTCAAAGACGACACAGTAGCCTGTACTGGCTGAAAAGGAAAAAATACATATTGAGACAATAAATTTAAAGATTAAATTTTCTTTGCCCTTTTCACTTCTGTAGAATTAGCCCTGATTTTATGAGAAACAAGTTCATTCTACTTTTGAAAGGCCTCTCACAGCTGTGGAAATTGCCTTTACAAGCTCAACTGCTTCAGCACTGCTCTCCCTGCAACCGTGAGCCAGAGGCCCTGAACAAAATCAGATCTCACCTATCAACATTCCTCAAGGACACGGGAATCGCCCACAGCTGAGCTCTGGAGAGCTGGCTCTCCAGCAGTCACTTTAAGTGTCGGCTTGGTCTGAAATGTAGCTCTGGAAACTAGGCTGGTGTAAAAGCAGGAAAACTGAGAGACAGGATTGCTTTTTAATCTGCACAGTTTCAACAAAACAAGTCCTTGGAAAAGAACAATTACTAAAGGTGCCACCAATCCAGAATTTCAGGTGCTCTGTCAGTTCTGACTTTAATTTTGAACAGTTGGTGGTTTCCCTCATCCTCCACCCAGGTTTGGGGATTGGTAGGAAGAAACACCTAGAAAGTATGTGTATTAGTTTGCTAGGGCTACTGCAATAAAGTACCACAAACTGAGTGGCTCAACAGGAGAAATTTGTTTTTTCACAGTTCTAAAAGTCAAAGTATCAGCTAGTTGGGCTCCTTCTGAGGGCTGTGGAGTAAGGTGCTATTTCAGGCCTCTCTCCTTGCCCTTTAGAGTCGTCTTCTCCCATTGTCCCACGTCAGCTTCCCCTCTATGTGTATCTGTCTCTGTGTCCAAATTTCCTTTTTTGTAAGGACACCAGTCATACTAGATTAGGGCCCATCTTAACTAATTATGTGTGCAGTCACCTCATTTCCAAATAAGGCGACCTTCCGAAGTAGTGGGGCACCTCGTCTGTTCAGGCTGTAACAAAATACCACAGACTGGGTGGCTTATAAACAACAGAAATTTATTTCTCACAGTTCTGGAAGCTGAGAAGTCCAAGATCAAGACACAGTACAGTCACGTTCCTAGCCCATTGCTGGCGCCTTCTACCTGTGTCCTCCCATGGTGGAAGGGACAAGGGGGCTCTCTGGACCCCTTTTACAAAGACATTAATTCCATTTAGGAGGGTTCACCCTCATGACTTAAGCACCTCCCACTTCTTAATCCATCGCCTTGGGGGGGGGGGGGGCAGGTAGGATTTCAACATATGAATTGGGGGAGGGGACACAATTACAGTTGTGCTGCTCAATGACAGGGATACAGTCTGAGAAGTGGGCAATTCTGTCATCATGCAAACATCATAGAGTACACTTACACAAACCTTGGTGGTATAGCCTACAACACCCCTAAGATATACAGTACCACCTACTGTTCCTAGGCTAAAAGCCTGTACAGCATGTTATGTACTGAATACTGTAGGCAACTGTAATGTGTTGTGCTACATTATAGTGTCACTAGGTAATAGGAATGTTTAAGCTCCATTATAATCTTACAGGACCACCATCACATATGTGGGCCATCACTGATTGAGACGTTATACAGTGCCTGACTGTAAATTCGTAACGGCACACATTTAGATCATGAGCATCTGCACTCCCATAAGAGCATTCAATGTGGACATTGTAAAGCTATTTTAAAGAGAGCTTTTATTGATTTGCTATACTGGAAACATTTTTACTTACGTACTTTTCAACTTTCAATAATTTTGAAGATTACAATAAGACATATAAACAGCCAATATGCCTATCAGATGGCACGTTTGGCAGTTACCCTCAATAATCACCATACTCTTGCTGGATTTAAAGGAGCAAGGGATTTTCTAAGGCTTGTCTTTCCCAAAAGCTATTAGGTCAGCCTTCCCAAGAATGAGTTCTGGTAGAGAGCTGATTGTATTAGCTACTTATTTTCTACAGAAAGTATATTTGTCCCTTCTGCCTTGGGAGCCAGGTGAAGACATATATGTTTACTGTGAGAAACTGGCTTATGTGACTATGGAGCCTGAGAAGTCCCACGATCTTACAGATCCAATCTGGAGACTGGGGAGAGCTGGTGGTGTAATTCAGAGCCAAAAGGCCTGAGACCCAGGGGAGCAATGAGTCTCAGACAATCAATGAAGCAGGAAAAAAGGGATGAATTTCTCTTTCTTCCAGCTTTTTTCTATTCAGGTCCTCAATGGATTGGACAATGACCACCCAGATTTGGGAGGGCAAACCATTTTCTATTTCCATCAATTCAAATGCTTTTCTCAACTGAAGACACCTTCACAGACAGAAACAATGTTCAGTCTGGGCACCAGTGGTCTACTCAAGTTGGCAAAATTAACTATGTGAAGACACTCAGTGAAAAAGGCCGTGTGCTGATGGAGGCAGATAGTGGAGTGATGCAGTAGCTACAAGTCCAGGAACACCAAGGGTTGCCAGGGCCACCAGAAGCTGGGAGGAAGCAAGAAAGGATTCTTCCCTAGAGCCTTCAGAGAGTGTGGCCCTGTTGACACCTTGGTTTCAGACTTCTATCCTCTGATAGAATTAACTAACTGGTAGAGAATGAATTTCTGTTATTTTAAGCCCCCCAGTATGTGGTACTTCATTAGGGCAGCCCTAGGAAACTGATACAGAGGTAAAGCAGCTTGTCACTGCTAACAGCATCACACTGAGTTAGTGGCAGAGCCAGAACCAGGGTGAGCTCCTCTGATGCCAAATCCAGCCACGAATTATAAGACCCTGTCCCAAGAATGTCTTTATTACATTTTGGGCAGCACCCAAGGCACTTAGAGCTAAGGACAGAATCTTATAATGTTAATCTAAGCTCCTACTTTAAACTACCTACCTCCTTATATTATCAAGGGGCCTTATTTTCTATAAGGTCTTCATTTTAATTTTTTCCTATTCAAAAAGAACAATGTTTGGGATGTGGCTCAGATATTTAATGTAGATGTGCTAATGTGCTAGTTAAAAGAGTTTTATATATTATTTCTAATCTCAATTGTAGAACACAGATGTAGCTATCTTCGTTTTATATATTAGAAAATGAGGCACAGAGAGACTAAGTTATCCTCCAAGATAGCTTCTAAGTGGGTAAGTCCAATTTTTTTCCCATACATCATCTGTTGTTGAGTAAAAAGTTCACAGAAGAAGTCACACTGCTAATAGACCTAGTGTTTGCTTGTATTTGAGGGACTTAGCTGTAGTTTGCCAGACTCATTGATGAACAGGGCAGTACTGTCTCTGTGGGTTGTCTTGCATGAATACAGCAGAAGGTGATACACAATGAGAAAATAAGCAGCAATACAATCATTGATTGCTATCTCACTTCTTCCTTTCAAGCAGACTTTTAGATTTTAACCTGCCCTGCTACAAAATCAAGTGGTTTCTTAGATGCTTAGAATCAGGTTGTAAATTCGACCAGCTCCTCAACACCTATCTACAAATCACTAGTTCTGAACTTTCTTCCCGGCCCACTTGTACAAAACCTGTAGTAGTACCCAGCTTGTAACTCTACTGACCACTAGGATTCCAGTGTGTGTGTTCGTAATGTCACCCGCAATCACACATTTGTTAAAGGATGCTACTGGCTAAGAGAACATTGGGTCTGACAATATAATTGAACATTTATTGAGTGTCAGATTATTAAAGATATAAAAATGGGACATAATTGCTCCCTTCAAGAAGCTCACAATTTAATAGAAAATCATCACAATAAAACCTAAGTACAACAAAGGTGTGAATATATTGCTTTTTAAATCTGTCATAAGGCTGGTTGCTAAAGGTTAGTCATCAAAAATTCATTTTTCTAAATTTCTGGGGAATTATTTCATAGGGAACTGATGACTTTCTTTATGAAATATATATGCTTACACTTTTTGAAGTAAATACTTAAGTATCAAGGAATTGAAGCATCTTTATTCACAGAAGAAAAATACATTCTTCTGTCCAATATAATCATGTGTATCTAGATATGTATATAGTATATATTATATATATATATATTTATACCTTGTGTATATATTGTACATATAATAAAGTATATACAGTATAGGATTCACACACAGCACCCTGTAGGAGCCTCAATCACGCCTCAGCCACCCTGCATAATAGCAGCCATTTCTGGGCCCAACTGTTAAGTAAGGGTCTGGCTGAACAAGAGTCAAAAGTGGGCAAGAAAAAAATCTGTATCAGGAGAAAAAAGGCACCATTAGGGAATGAGAGTTTGGCAATATACACCATCAATATCGTGTCCCTAGAATTCACAGTCTAGTTTGGCCCAGGCAGCCCTCCTTCCTGCACGTACGCTACCACAGGCGAGAATTAATCCCCAGCCAGCTCGCCTTCACTACTTTGCTCGCATCCAGTCCACCTCCCTCATCTTCACTGGCATCTGTTTGGGAAATGCAAAGTAGTGAAATTTTAATATTAGCTCAAGGAAAACCTAACTAAGGAAATACACCTCCATAAAGTTAGAGACCAAAACAATTTTATTATTCCTTTGAGTGTGTGCTACCTGTATAACTCTGTTTCTCCATCGATATGAGAATCAAGTGGCTTATGATACTTCATTTAACTATAGACAATTAGTAAGTTCATAGAAGAAGTCACACACTGTATTTTAACTACAGGTTAAAATACAGCACATGTAAATAGAATTAAAATTACGTGTTGGGCATGCCTCGCAAAAAAAAAAAAAATTATTTAAGAAAGCCAGCCAACACCCTGCCCTTGAGTATTTCCTAGCAGTATAATACTTTGTATGCAGTAATTTCATTGTTAATTCCATGAGTCCATTCTTTTATTTTAAAAACCCATCCCCCCAAAAAAATATTATAAATTCTTCTATTAACATTTTCTAAGACTCTCAAGTTCTATATATTACTTTTGTAAGCTATTTTGGACTTTCCTACAAGGGCTTCAAGTCAGCACATGTAACACTACGGTTCAGTTCAGAAGCTTCTGAAACTATGCTGGCTTTGAATGATTATTTACATTGTTCACTGTATTTTGATAATATTTTATTTCAAAAGAGTAGAAAACAGAAAAATTAAATAGTGGCAATTCACATTAAGCTGTGAATAGCAAAGAGCAGATATTTTCTAAATTTAATAAAATTAACACAAGATGGAAACCAATGTGCATGCTGAAAGATATGACACTTTCAGCATCGATTGGACACTGAATGGACTTAAGCAGATTGATTGTAATGTTCAAATGTAATGAAAAAATAAAGAACACCTATGAATTAAGAACATGTCATCTAAGATTAGGTATTTTGTAATATTTTAAATCCCCAGGAATAGGGTAAACACTGTCCAGCTCAGACCATCTGCAAGACAGCACTGTCTGTGAGAGCAGGGTGCGGTTTGCCCTTCTCATCCAGCCTAAACATCACTGTCTCTGGGAATCTTCTCTGCCCCTCAGACAATATGCATAGTTCCCTGCTGGCCCCTCTGCCCGCTACATTCTCCATACCCACAATAATTATGTATTAGCATCTTAGTCACTGCACTGTGAACCCCTCAAAGATAACTCATTGGTCTTCCTCTCAGATGACCAATAAATATTTAATGAATGTTCCACGTGACAGAAAATATGTGCCCCAAGGGCATGATTTTTTCTAACCTTGCCACTTTCTCCATAGAAAAGGGAGAGTTCCTCTTCCATATGGACTCAGTCCTGCACAGTCCCTAAGGAAAAAAGTAAGTATTTGGTAAAATCAGCATCCCATATGTCGAATGAAACCAGGCAGGTTAAAATTACTTCTAATTAATAGAAAAAATAAACTAAGCTCAAATATGGTGAAAGGAAGATAAAGGAATTAAGTTTCAGGCATGGGAATTAACAACTATAAAACCCAAAAGGTGTTTGAACTGCTCTGGAACTACCATAAGGCCTTTTACAGGAATCCTCCTGCTCAGGTTTGGAAAAGTAATCCCAGGATAAATGTAAATTCTTAAATCTATAAGGAAATAAGTAGAAATTTTTCATTTCAGATTTGACTTTCTATAGATAAGGAAAAATAAATTTTAGACCTTGGTCTAATTTTCCTTAGGATCGGAAAATTCCAAATCTCTGTGAAGAGCAGACTGATCAGTTCTCAGCTCCACTGAAGAGTATATGATTTAGTAAGCTGAAAAAAGAAAAAGGAGTAATGAATGAAAAGGATGAAAGGATGAATGAACTAACATAACTTTGTTATCCCAGACTTTAACAAAAAATCTAAACGACAGCCATCAAGAATGTAGCAACAGCAATGAATGTTCTTGCCTTTATTAACCATCTCCACTATAACCACTTTCTACCACATAGAATAGCAGAAGCAGCCCTATCAGAAGATATGCAATATGTCTGAACTGTGGTTCAATAATTACAGTCAACTATCTCATCACTAAAAATAAACATAAATAAGTATTCTTTCTCCTCCAAAGCAATTTTATAAAATCACATTTAATAATGTTGAATTTCTGATTTGTTAGGTGGGTTCTATTTACTAAAAAACAATCCATATTTCAAGTGCTAATCAGAACATTTTATATATTATACACAAGTAGTTAGAGCCTAAGAATAGACAGATAAAAATAAATAAGGCCAAGTCTTAATAGTGTTCCTTATCAATATTTTATATGCCCTGAGGATACTGTTAAAATTTTTTCTTCAGCTGTAAAAAGGTCTCTCAGAATATAAGGAATAATAACTTATTCAGAATAATTATAACTCAAAAACTATGGCAATTAATACAAATCATTATTTCTAATGTTTGGAAAAGATATGCTTATTTTTAAACAGATCAACTGGACTTTTCTCACTTATAAATTTATAAAACTAGAGCTGGTTGCCAATGTGGAAAGATAATGTCATGTGACACTTACTCTTATATGATCTGTCTCCTCTATTAATTACAAGCACTTTAAGGGAAGAGACCATGACTTTCATTGCTATAACCAACACAGTACATAGCCCAGAATGGAACAATATACATTAGTTGAAAGCATCCTTGAATATAGCTTTTTTTTATATTGGATACTGACTACATGGGGAATTCTTCTATTTTTGCCTCATCCTACCTGAAAATACCTTTTTCATATCGCCCAAGTTTACTGGAATAATAATAAATAGAGGAGAGGGATGAGAATAAAGAGGAAGAGAAGAAAAGGAGTAGAAAAGAGCATTCAAAGGCAAAAAAAAAAAAAAAAAAAAGCAAACTAAACAAGAAAGAAAAGGTGACCAAAGTAGAGATGTGACTGCCCTCATTGTACTTTAGGCCACCTTTGTTCCTGGTAGAAGGGAAATCTTGCTAACATGCTAAGATCACTGAACAGTAGCCTGTGTTTTTATTTTTTTCCATTCCATCCCTCTACCATTGTAGGTAACCAATTTCATGGTTTCTGGTTTATTCTTCCTCTGTTTCCTTTCTGCAAAACTAAGCAGATATATGTATGTGTTTTTCTCAATTCCTTCTTACACACACACAAAAAGCCTACTTTATATACTCTTTTACAATTTGTCTTTTTATTTACTTAAAAATATATCCTGGAAATCACTCCATTATTAGTTAATAGAGATTTTTTTTTTTTTAGCAGCTGCATATTGTGGGTTTTAAAGAAGGAAAATGATAGTTTTTTTCACTGTCTTTTATCAATTTCGAGTATAGTAACTCTTTAAATTAGAATGGTTAAAATGAGCCTTTCTGTTTATTTTGCTAATCAGGTTAAGATATAACTGCATGTATGGCATATGAAATTTTCATATTCAAAAAAATAACACTCAGGAGGATTCAACATAATTTCATTTTTGTTGGTCAGAATGTTCTTAAAGATTTAAAAATGATTTGAGATTAATTACAATTGTACACTATTATGAAAAAAATGCTGAATTCTCTAGCATTGTAGGTTGGCTTTTTTAAACATTATTTTAGTATGATATAAACATAATAGAGAAAACAGAGAAGAAAAAGATATATCATCTTGCAACTTTAGGAATTATTTATCTGCAAAAAATACAGTTAAAAAATTCTATCAGCTCTATTACTAAAAGTGCTCGATTATAAAAAAATTAAAATTGTAAAATATAACTTTTAGATATTATACTTTATAAGTTTGGACAACGTAATATATGAAAGAACATATACTTAAAAAAGTGTAATCTATACTATGTCAACATAGAAAATATAAGGGAAACCATCTGGAATGTGAAAAAAGCAAAACTTTCAAACTTTTGGAAAAAAGAAGAGAAAACATCTTTATCACCTTAAAGCAAGGAAAGATTTTTTTAATAAGGCACAACACAAAAGCATAAATCACAAAGAAAAGACTGGTAAATTATACCACATTAAAGCTTAAAATTTTGGCATAATAAAAAACAAAATGAGCAAAGGGAAAAACATGCCATGAACAGAATGGGAGAAGATATTTTCAATATACATAACTGATAGCTGGCAAAGGATTAGCATCCAGAACATATAAAGTATACCTAAAAATCAGAAGAAAAAGACAATCCAATTTAGAAGTAGGCAAAAAATACAGACAATTCACAGAAGAAATTAATAAACATTAAAAGATGCTCAAATTCACCATGGAATTTACCACAGAATGCAGTAACAGTGAGAGAGCTCAGCCATCAGGGATGATAACTAGGGTTGCTGAGCATACAGACCAAAAAACGCTTGCATTGCTAGAAGGAACGTAAACTGATGCAATAACTTTAGAAAGCAACTCAACAGTAATGTCTTTTAATCTTTTTTGATACATATATGTAGTTTAAAAAAAAGTTCCACAAAATAATTCTTACTCTTACTACAAAATAATTCTTTACTACATAAGATGTTCAGTGATACCATCTTTTCTGTTTTTCTATTTTATTATATTCTATTCTAACCATTATCTTTTCCTATTTCATTTTAAAAAGAAAATGCTAGTCTTAGCAGACTAAAATAATGTCAAGATCACTAATGAGTCATATCTTATAGTTTGGAAAACACCAATCTAGATTAACTTTAGAACATATACATGATTATTTTCAAAATCAAAACGGAAAACTTAGAAATAGCAAGCTATAAACAGTAACATGTGCATACCACACAGCAATTAAATAATTTATCTAGAATCAACACAGATAAATCTGCAAAACAATTTGACCGAAATCACTATTACAGAATGATCATATTGTACACTATTTGATAAAGTTTAAAAATATAAAGAAAATGACAGTATTTCAATGTTATCTATACTGACATATATATGGCAGGACTTTGATGGGTATTTTTTTCATAGGGAACTTTTGATGGGGGTAATTACAAAGAAAATATTTGCCATGTGATTCTATGAATGAATTGGTATGATGTGGCTTTTCCATCTGACAAGAGTTTTCAAGATGTTAAGCTTAAATTAATCATCCGAATATGGGAAGATAATCCAACGTTAAAGAAAACAACATCTTAGAATCAGAATACCACCATTTTAATATTGCCTTTAACATGGACACAGGAATGGATTAAATGTTTGATAATGACAACTCATAACCACAATTTCTTTCACCATCTGTAAAATAAAATTTTATAATTACCATAGGAAGAAAATAACTAAATAACACAAAGTATAGTACCTTAAATGCCATAGAAGAAAAATCCAAAGCAGAAAAAAGTTTACTATTAGTATATTAGAATGGCAAAAATGTTTTTTTGCTTCTAGTCTAAATCTACTTACAAATTTCCCATCCCTTTTTCTCCACACGAGTGCAAATTTCCTTACCGACCTTGAGCAGAGGCTAGCATTTGAATGGGAAATATATTCTTCATAGTGAGAAAGTCATGGCCTAAGATCATCCTACATGATATATGCTACATGTTACTTTGTTTTTTTTCCTTACATGAGTTTTGAAATATATGACTTGGTTTGTGTATATATCTAATTACTCATATTAAAAAGTGTCTTGTGCTTTGCAAAATAGTTTCTTATACACTTCCTCATTTTGTTTAAATATAATTTAAAAACTATGTTATTATAGAATCTTACCATACAGATATTTGCCTTGCAATATTAAAAAAAAAATGGGAGAATAAGTATCTTTTCTAAGCAGTATCTCCTGCCACTGATCTCTGCCTTTAGCGTTTCGAACTTAGATTAGACTCTCAAGGGTCAATGTTTCAAGTTTTGTCAAGAGTAATTTTCTAAACCAAATATATACCAAAACTAAGGTAATCTTTTTCATGACATTTCCTATTTTTGCTGTTTTCCTACACGTGTATAGTTCAACCATTTATTTCCAAATTATCCCTTTTTAGGACAGATAACTCCTTATTCTCACATACTGTATGTATTTCGAGAGTTTTCCCTACACACTTAATAACCATACAGTTTAAGACTAGCAGGCAGGAAGAGTCTTTCAATAACTGAATATTATAAATATGTCCATTTCTAATCCTCTCAAAGAAAAGGTCAAATAATTCATTTCTCTGTACAAAGCATATAATAGGCAGTCTCTACATATTATTGTTGGTAAAGCATTCAGTGATAATCGGTGTATCTGCTAATATGATGTGTCGTATTACTAGGCAGTACTTCTGACCTAAATAATGAGTTAAGCTGATTTTAGGATATATATTCATTGGCCTAATTCATTAAACAAATATTGATTTAGTGGTTGCACTAGGCTCTGAGCTGAAAGCAAATACATAAAAGATAAAACAAAATAATGTGGAGCAAAAGGATATATGGCTCCAAGGTGCTTATGTCAACATTATGCCAACCTGATGCTACTCATGGTCCTTAAGAGCTAATAAACTAGACACGCTGTATCTATGAGCAAAGTATTTGCCATGGAAACTGATATTTTACAGTTCACCAGAAGCTTCTAACTGCTGATTGTTGTTCTCTAGACGTGATCCCAAAAGAAAAAGGGCCAGGGCGGGGAGGGGAGGCAGGGGGGGGGGGGGGGGGCCCTTGAAGGAATTTCTGCAGATAAAGCCCAGTGTTATGCATATTGTTAATTCAACTTAATGAGATCAACTCTAAAGCTATGCTTCAGAGACACAGAATATACAAAAGTTTTCTTACAATGTAGAATTCAATGCTTTTCACAATTCTTCCTTCTGGGCAACACAACTGATGATGCTTTTATAACTAAAGAAACAGACATTAAAGAAAAAGTGTACCTACGAGGAAAACAGCACAGTTTACAGCATTAATGTTAATGACTCCAGACCAAGTAAATGTCAGTGGGGTAATAATGGTTCCCAACTAAATGCTTAGCTGAGTCATTAAATATATGCCACCTGTAAGTTATAATAACATAAATATATAAATATAAAATAATAAAACATGACCCCAATTGCCACTTGCAAAAAATGGATGATAGCTATAATTTAGCTCCACTTGAATGAGATGTCATAAGCCAATGACAAACAATAGATACCTACACAACTGCTCACTGAAATGGGGCAATTACAAACAGGATGGACAAAACTAAAAACTAAAAGCACAACTAAAACTAAAGCACAACCTCCAAGGAAATGATACTGTCATATGTTTATGATAAACCGCAAACTGACTTGTAGAACACCAGAAACATAGTTGCTTTTTAATTATTTCTTTGTAAAGGTTTAAAATTTCACCAAGAGTGATGAAACAGATCTTCAGTCCAAAACAAGACTGTATTTGATTTGAAGAGATTACAGAGCTCCTCAGTAATCCGAACCACATTCAGCAAGTGTCACTTTCAAATATGAAAATAATCAACATAACCTATACAAACATATTTAGATTGTTAGACTAGCTAAAAAGAAATGGTTCTTCAGCTGTTCGTAAGCCTATTTGAAATTTAGGTCCTTAGAGATCTAATACCAAAAAAAATATCATATATTTTATTATATATATTTTATATATAAAATAATATATTATATATATATATATATCCTAACATGTACATTAGAATACTAATTTAATGATCTTTGCCCCACAACATAAATATTCCTTCAACATGGCAGGCCCTCTTGGCACTGCCACATTTCAATTTGGTATTCATTTTGTTCAGTATCATATACATTCAACACAATACAGAACATATTATAATGTGATCACAATTTATGATTTACTCACATACTATCATCCACTGCTACTTGTCAATTGTTTTCCATGGGGAGATAAACTTAATTAATATTAGCTCAGATCAGATTACCAAAACTGAAGCATACGAAAGACATACATCTGCCATGTTCCAATGTCAGATTAATGCTGAAAACCCGTTCATGCCCTAAATTTCCTAGAGACTTTCACATTGCTAAGATGGGATCAGCATGTGAACTAGACACATGCACCTTCCAGATAATGAAAGCAAGAAGAATCACCAGTCTTCCACTGAAGG
Source organism: Eonycteris spelaea (assembly GCA_003508835.1). Lineage (NCBI taxonomy): Eukaryota > Metazoa > Chordata > Mammalia > Chiroptera > Pteropodidae > Eonycteris > Eonycteris spelaea. Next base: position 111,970 of record PUFA01000575.1, read on the forward strand.
ACACTATGAACAACATCCCTTTAGGGAGGCAAGCTATCTGCTCCTTTGAGGTAAATACCTCCACGTAGCTCTCTATTTTCAGCCTATGTCACTCTGAAACACTGATCATTCCATTCTTGGTCTGAATCTCTCTTGCGTGGTCAACTCCAATAAACCTCAAAAGCAGGTATCTTAAGGGCATTCTAATTTCAGTTTAGCCAAGTGATAAAACCAAAATTAAATATGAGAAACTCCTAAAGGATAAACAAATTCCATGGGTACATTTATAGTTCTAGATTAATAGTTTTTGATATTTAAACACAGTGTTTGTAATCTACTTAAGTAAAAGGTCTGAAGGGAAACACACTTGGCTTTCTAAAATCATTCTTTATCAGCCTCTTTCTCTAACCATCTTTAATTATGGACTAAAATTTTGTTAGGCTTGTCTGGTTCATTCAGAAAACTCCATGAGCAAATAACTTAATATCTTAAAGCATAACATCATACCAAGTGAATCTTCCACACAGTTTCAAATAAAGAAAAGCAATGACTGCTCTTAGAAAACAACTTCACAGGCAATACAGAGAGACATTAAGAAGCAATTGCAAAGTGCAGTAAAATGTGAAGAAAACACGCAATTTTTCTGAACACATCTGTAGTATTCCTTTGGCTGGCTAGACTCTTCCATTTAAGAGCCTAGTCTCTTAAACTGATGTGCTGGGTTAAACTGTAAAACCCTGAATAATTTGAAGTCAATTTGGAAAAAATATTTTTTTCGCCTATATACTATAAAATATGGTTACATTTGTCACAGTGGTCATGATGTGAATCACCAGCAGAGAATGACAAGGAACATTTTCTCCCAGAAAGATATTTAATTCTAAAAACCAATTCATCACAAGCATCACCTTCCCTTTATCCTTCTGACCCACCCTAACCATGGCTTAAATTTGCAACACACACCACACACACACACACACACACACACTCAGTCTTTCTCTACTTTCACTTTTTCATAGCACTTATAATTTTCTAACATTAAATAATGAAATGTTTATTGTTAATCTTTTTTTTTTTTTGCTAGAATGTAAGCTACAAAAGAGAAGGGTTCATTGTGTTTTCTTCACTGACATATCCTAAGCACCTAGACACAACCTGATACACAGCAGTCAATACGTTGTTAAAAGTTCCAACCCCCAGGATCACAAAACTGACTTAACAAAGTAACGCTCAGTAAAGTGTAAAGCCACACGGAAACAGTACTAGAAGGGTGCAAAGCCAGGAGGCTCAATAAACATTAGAGACTATTAGTTCCTCATCTGGGGAGAAAAAGTTTTGTTCTAAAGCATTCTCTGTGAACTCCACCACTTTCATTCAGGTCTGACAGAGGTTAAGTTGCCAAGCGCGATACCATGCAGCCCTACGACATGCATTTTGTTACAGTCCTGGACTCGAACTGTTCCAACGTTTTCTGTAATTTCGCAAAGAACAAAAGCAAAATATTCACTTTAAACTCGCCTTCCAACTCAAGCAGGAAGTTCTTTCTCGGCCAAGGCAGAGCACTTGGAAAGTTTTCAGCGTCTGAAAACTTTTATTTCCGGGGCCGAGCCGAGCAATTTCCGGCTAAAAATAAAGATTTATGGCGATTTCTCTCCATCCCTTTCATATCAGTTTCACAACAGCTTCAACTAGCTTATTTAAACTTTCTGCGCTACCCCTCGACATCAAGACCAAATGTCAAAAGCATAATGAGTGAGCCGGTCCGGGGCGCGACCTAGAGAACAGACTGACTGGACAGGAGCCCAGGGGCTCGAGGCGACAGACATGAAAAAACAACAGCCTACGCGGGGCGGCGAACGGGAAGGGAAAAAGAAACTCTGAGAGAGCTGCCTCCCCAGAGGCCCGGGATGAATCCCAAGCCGTGCTGGCCCAAGCGGCACCTCTGGGGTACGCCCAAAGCCAACCTCACCAGGGCGAGCCACTTCCGCCAGCAACTTCGCACATGCGCAGCGCCGCCTCGGCCCGCAGCCTGGCTGGGGGCACAATTCTACAGCCGCGCACCCAGCCCCCGCCACAGGGTTTGCGCACGCGCAGTGATGCTTCGACCCCTGGCCTTGGCGGAAGCGTCCCGCGCCTTGGCCCCCTGCAACTAGCACAATCGCGCACGGGCGGAAACGCCTTGGCCCACGGTTCGGGCGGGGCTGTTACCCCTGGCGGCCGTCGCGCCCCTGAGCTCGGTCTGCGGGGGCGGGCAGAAGGGGTGCGGCCTTGGGGTATCTAGAGAGCAGCCTGCTTGAAGCCCTGCGCCCCCTCCTGACTTCCTGTCCTGGCCTCTAATCCCTACCTCAGCGCGGGGCAAGCCACATCCGCTCCGCCTCCCGGATCGCCGTTACTGCTCTGTCCGGGACCCGGCGCCGCGACGAGTTGGCGCCTCCCCCTGAAGCGGCCTGGCTTCAGCGGAATGCGGTCGGGTGTCTGGCTGGCCGGGGACGAGAAGGGAGGGGAGCTCGCACAAGGAGAGGGGGCCGACGATGGCGCCTCGCCCCTCCTCTCCTCCCGGCTGCCCACTGCCCCCCGCCCCTTCCTCGCCATCTCCCCTTTCTCTCTCAGAGGACCCCTAGGGCTGGACACCGCCTTTCCCGCTGGGTCCTATCTACCCCCCTTTTCTCGAGAATTCCTGGGTGGGACACCCCACCTTCTCCAGGGTACTAGTCCCCAAAGTCTTGGGAATTTGGAGGTGCCTGACCCGGAAGGGTGAGGCACCCGTGACGGCTGTGAATAACCTTTTCTACAGTCCCTCTCCCCGACGCCTGTTCCAGCTTTCCTAAGGGTGGTGCCCCATTCAGGGAGCTCGAGTCGCTTCTTAACGGTTTCCCCTTGTTTTCACCTCTGATGTGGGGACGAAGTCCTGTACCCTTCTAGTACAAAGGCTGAAATAATGAGGGGTGTGATGAGGGAGTGACCAGAGCTACCTTGGGACCAAGATCTTCTGGAAGAAGCGCACTCTTCGTTTATTAATTTGCAGTAATTTCTTGTATTACACTGCACTTCTGTTGGCTTTCGTAGATTTTAATGAAATGCACCACCGCTTTATAATGTGCGATAATTTCTTCCACATTACTGCACTTACATTGACCTGAGTGGGTTTTGGTAAAATGCTCCATAACTAATATTAGCAGTTCCTATCAAGTAAGCCGGTTGCTTTTATACTGGCACAGGTTCAACATTTAAATGATTTGCCAGCTAGAATAACAGATTTCAACCCAGAGTGACCGTGTCAATGTTTTGTCTGGCTTTTGTCAATTTGTTGGGAAATGACATTTCATTGGAAAAGTTCCAGAATGTCTAGCTGCCATTATTACAGCTGCTATAGTTGGCCTTTTTTGTCTGTTGTCAGAGCATAGTCTATTAAGCTCCAGGAGATTACATTTATTTGATTTTACAGGCTATGAGTAGCGCAGTAGTTTACATGTATGCATTGCCCAAGACAGACTTTTCCCCTGAAACAGTCAGTTATTCTTTGACCGTTTAATGTAAACTCTGACGAACCATAACTGAAAGGACATCTTGGAGGTTCGATTTTGAAAAGTTAACTTAGAAGGACTCCTTCAATAGTACTTATCTAAAGGAAGGGGTGGCCAGACTAACGGAAAGCAGTCATAAAAGGTGGGGTTATCGCTAAACATGCCTTCCTTATACAACAATTACTTGTGATGTTTATATCTCACTAGATTGTGAAATTCTTGTCTTATTAATTTACGTACCGCAAAATGCTTAAGTGTTTGTGGAATCAAATTACACATTGAATTACATGCCTTTAGTTCCTTAAATATGCTTCCGTCCTGCATTAAGAGATCTAAATATAAACATAAACCCACTGTCTTCTTTCATCGTAGATGGTTTGTGCCAGTTCTGTTGGTCCTGACTGCCTGGATAAACTGACCTCTTAAGAGTGCTTGATATCAAATTCAAACAGACTCAAGGTTTACCTTTTCTTATACCCTGATCCTCTTCTTCTTTGGCAAAACAGCATAACACTGGGTCTGCATTTTAAAAATCCACTGACTTATTTTTCTGTTCAGGAAAGGCCTTTCCTCTGATTCCAAAGTTAAAATTCATCATTAATAACAACTTTAGGATTCATTCATTAAACACAGATTTTTTCTAATTTAAATACTCCAGATCTCCTACCACTTTTTCCCTTTATCCCCAATTTTGTATTTGACATTTTAAAAAAATTTGAGCACCAGAGAGCAAAATTACATAAAATCACTTTCAACAGAATTGTAACGCATTTTGAAATATTTCGAAACCACTACCATAGGACCATCAGCTCTGTAGTCAGTTTTCTGATTTCACCATGTTTTGAATCCATGTAATATTTTAAGTATGATAATTTGGATTTATATATTTTAAAATAATCTTGAAATGTATAGAATATTTAAATTTTTACCTTTTACTTTGGAGTAAGTGTTTATTCCTCAGTCACTTTTAGCATTGTTATTTAGCAAATCTTGGTAATCTTTATAATGTTTCTTTGACAACTATTGCTTTGTATTTGTAGTTTACATTTATAAAATGATAGAGCTAAGGGAGATTAAATATAAATCCTCATTTTATAGACATCCAGACTGTGAACTAACTTACCCTAATTCTTTGGAATCATAATTTCAATGATTTTTTCAATGCATCACTCCATTTATAGGACTAATATCAGATGAATGATAACAATGCCATTGCACAAGATGGGAAGGTATAGCTATTTCTCATAAAAGTAGAAGAAACTTTTTAAACTTTTTACTTTAAAATAATAGATTCATAGGAAGTTGCAAAAATGGTACACAGAGGTATGTGCCTGCCACCAGTTTCCTCTATTAGTGATATTTTATAAAAGGAAGAAATGTATCAGGTAACATGTTTACTCTCAAAAAATCAATAGATTTAATAATAATTGCTGCCATTTTTTGAGCATCTGTTGTGTACCAGGAGCTTTAACTATGTTATCTTATTTGAAGCTCACAAAAATCCTTTAAGACAGGGGTGACCCTCAGTTCATACCTCAGGCAACTCAGGCTCCAAGAGAGTAAGTCATTTCCATCTGTCCCAGGGCCAGATCTGTCTACCTTGCACATTTCATCTGTTCCACATATGGACTGCTGAAGCTCAGGCATTCCTTACACTAAGTTTCAGCTGAATCCTGACAATTATCTAACAAAAATATTTTTATTATTGTTTTGAAAATTGTGACTTTTCTCAAAAGTTAAAACGTTCTTTTAAAAAATCCACACATAAAATTTTTTTTCTTAAATATTTGGGACTAACATATTTTTCCAGGAAAGTCAAACTTTAAAGCAGGAGAGAAAGATGACTAGATCACGTGTAAGTTTCCTTTAAATTTTTTGGAAAATTTAGTCCATTGATTTCACCATTGCTAAATTTGTCATACTGAAAATTATATCTGAGACAGTACAGGTCAGTATTTTAGAGGTTAAAATTCCCCTCACCACATTGGTTAAGTTTACCTACTGTTTTAGTCAGTTCTGGCTGAGTTAATAAAGTGCTATAGACTGGGTGTCTAATAAGCAATGGAAATTAATTTCTCACTGTTCTGGAGGCTGGAAGTCCAAAATCAGGGTGCTTCTTGGTCGGATTCTGTTGAGGTGATTCTTCCAGGTGAAGACTTCCACCTTCTCATTGTATTCTCACATAGTGGAAAGAAGGCAAGAGAGTCCTCCAGGGTCTCTTTTACAAAGGCACTAATCTCATTCAGGAGGATTCCTCCTCATGACCTAATTGTTTCCCAAAACCTCAGCTCCTAATGCCATCACACTGGGGGTTAGAGTTTCAATATGTAAATTTTAGAAGACACAGACATTCAGTTCATTGCTCCTACATCTGGACCTGTGCACTCTGGATTCCCTCCCATTACCATGAATGAATGAAATGTCCATGCTCCCACCTAAGCCCAAGTCTTCCACTTTTGTCTGAGAGCTGTCTTCTCTTACATTCTCAGTGTTGTTACTCCAGTGGTTGTCACCTCTCAATCCTACAATATTAATTTTTATCTCTAAGCATATTAACATTGTGTACTGTGTTCCCATCTTTTAAAAAACTTCCTGATGACGGTCCCCCCAGTTACCACTCACTCTATTTCTCTGCTCTCTCCCAAAACTCAAAAGAGCCATTTATATTCACTATATCCTCATGTCCTCCTCCTATTTTTTTAATCCACTCCAAATCAGGCTTTTGCTCCCATCCCTCCTCTGAAACTGCTCTTGGCAAAGTCACCAATTGACCGCTGAATTGCAAACTCAGTGTTAATTCTGTTATCTCATTCCAACTATCAGCAGCATTTGAAACACCTGTTCACCCCTGCCATCTTGAGGCATTCACTTCCTTTGATTGGTTTTCATGGTCTCTCTTGGGTCTTCCACCTAACTTGCAGCTCTCATTCCCTACATCTCCAGTCATTGTTATGCCTAGAGAGTTCTCTACTGTCTCCCTTGGTGATTTCATCCATTCTCAAGATACAATTTTTAGTATTCATCTCCTGCAGCCACTCCTGGAGCCATTTCCTTTCAATGTCCCATCCTTCTCTGGTCCTAACATATTCATGACTCTACTCCAGTGAAACTTGGAGCCCTTGTCCTTTTTCCAGGTCATCTGCAGGCTTGTTTTTGGTCCAATAGATCCACCCCTTCATGTGATGATTGATATTAGGACTCACCTCCCCATACAGATTTGCCCTGACCCCAGTGCAAATACAGTCAGCCATTATCACAATACCACTTATCGCCCTGATATCTTCTCCCTGTTCTGTCCTCAGAGTCTTCAGCCAGATGATATTCTTCATACCATCACTTGGGAGCATTCTTATAACTCTTAGAGTGAGCCTGGTCATTAGCAGCCTTCCTACACAATTGGCTGTTCAACCAAATTGCCTTTTAGGGTAATGGTCCCCTACTCCTGGGCCGTGGACCAGTACCGGTCTGTGGGCTGTTAGGAACCGGGCCGCACAGCAGAAGGTGAATGGTAGACGAACAAGCGAAGCTTCATCTGTATTTGCAGCTGCTCCCAGCACTAGCATCATCACCTCAGCTCCACTCAGATCATTAGGCATTAGATTCTCATAGGAGCACCAGTCCCTGGTGCCAAAAATGTTGGGGTCAGACAAGGCTTCTTTGTAACAGTGGGAACTCAAAAGTGACATTGGTGCTCTAGCCTGAGCCAATGAGGGTTTAGAGAAGATTATGTAGTAAGTTTGCAACCAGGAGGACTGTTCAAGGTTCAGGATCTCAGGTCTGCTTTGGGCAGGAATACCTTCCAAGCAGTGGAAACACAAGGTATGGGTGAGAAAGTTTAAGAGCCACACCTAGAAGAAACTTTGTTGAGATTCTATTATTTAGTACCAGTGTCTATTTAATCCTCTCTGTTTCTGAGTTTCCTATCTCGTGTAGTATTAGTTCCTAGCTAGAGTTTTGGTGTCTCAAACTCAAGTCACGAGAGAAAACTTGAAAACCAAATTTATTGTCTCATTTTTCAAGGCCGGATAATGCTTCTAAAGCTCAATAGTATATTCTGTATTGATCTCATATTTATCACAGTGAAATGAGGAACAAAATGAAATTTCTAACTCCTTTTGTGCATTGAAACAATTGCCCATATAATAGATTGAAGTAAGGCTAGCCTCAGTGTTTCCAAAATTAAAATTAGGAGAGAGGTATGTAGAAAAGTTCCAGCTCTGTTACCTGTAACTACCTAGCCTGGGAATGGACCATGTGCTGCACCTTTGTCCCAATAGCACCACACAAATAGCTATCAATCCAATTCCCGAGGACTTCCCAAATGGCATATAGAAGAAATTAAGAGTAAAACTTTAGGCAAATTAGTTAGCAATTATCAGTCAGTTGTTTACAAAATGGCTGCAAAATAGGCAGGACACATATCATTGAGAAATCAGGAAGATGTGACGAAATGCTACCTAACTGCAACTCTACTCCATGCTCTCTTATACTCACTTCTCACTGCTACCCACTTCCAATTCCAGTCTGTTTCCACGGGATTGGACAGGGCTTTCTTTTGGACTTTTCTGTGATTGGAGTTTGATAGTAGATTGTCTCTGGCTTAGCTCTGGACTTCAACATCCTAGAATTCAATCTATAAATCCTTGATTCTGACAGCATTTTACCTCTTGTGATCTCCATCTGTGACCCAAGACTTCCACCTGCTTAATTCTTCAGAATGTCCAGGTTCTAATTTAACCAGTCTTCCTGGTTCTTCTGGTCTCAAATCCTCTTTCTCTTTCCTTTCCCCAGTGAGGACACTCAAAACACTCATGGCTCAGATATGTCTCCCGCATTACCCTAAAAGCTCAGAGAAATTACTCCCCCAAATAGATAATTCTCAGAAAGCTCTGGCTTTCTCTTCTGTCTTTAGTGCTTGGAATTGAAAGATAATTATTTTGATGCCAGGGATAATCTTTCCAGCCCTTATCAGGGCATATAGATCTATGAATCACTGATTGCCTACATCCTAGAATGGAAAATTGTGTTTTGGTGATAATGCTAGAAAGCCGATATCACTGGAGTTATGCAATTCTCTTCTTTTCACATACAATGTACAAAATCTCATGCCAAAACCATTTCTAGACAAAGCGTTGATGTTTCCAACATTGCCCGCCAAACTACTGTCTCAGTGCATCTCCTTTGCCCTGAGCTGATTTGACTTTATAATATAAATTAATGATAAGACATGAACATGAAAAATGATTCAATGTGTGGAACCATGACAACAAGGAAAAAAGAAACTAACATTTATTGAGTACCTACAATGTACCAGGTATCAGGTGCAATTAGTTATAACAATAATAACATTTACTTTATGCATATTATGTGTAAAGCATTGTCCTAAGTCCTCGCATATGATCTAATTTAATCCTCACAATAATTCCATGAAATAAGCACTGTATTATTGTCCTCATTTTATGAAAGAGAAACTTTAAAAGGTTAAGAAACTTGCTCAAGATGAACTGGGTTTCAAGTCAAGGTCTGAATCTAACATCTAACAAATTTTTTCTCTGTCTCTCTCAACTTAAATTGCTACAAACGTTTGTGTATATGTTTTTTTATAGTTATATAGCTCTTTTTCTCTTAAGTAAATTCTTAGAAATAAAATGGCTGAACCACATGGTAGGCGTATGTTTAAAATTTTAAGAGTTGTTAAAATATTTTCCTAAGTGGCTGAACCATTTTACATTTCCATCAGCAATGTATGAGAGTTCCAGTTTCTCCACATCCTCACCAACATTCAATGTGATCAGTATTTTTAATTTTAGATGTTCTAATACATGTATACTAATTTGCATTTCATCAATGACTAATAGTGAAGGTGGGGTAAAAAGGCACTTTTATGTATATTTGGTGAGACCATACATTGGAACCTCTTTTTTTTGTATTGCAATATGAAGTTCAGTAGTTCATTAAATATGAACAAGCTTTGACATATTAATCTTAATTCTCTAAATCTATTCTGTTATAAACTGGGTATCCCTGCAAAGTTACAGACCTAGGTTGTTTCATAATTTCCTGATGCAGAAGTGGTATTCTCAGATCTTCTTGCTGGTCAGTTTTTATTTCTCCACACCATTCATTCACCACTTTGACAGTGGTTGGAGTGTATGAATTGTTCTGTTCTGCAGTGGTGATTTAATCTAAAATGCAATGTGATATCTTAGTTTAAAGATGGAAAACAAAACATAATATAGTAGATTGGGGAGGCTTTTTTTTTTCTGCCCAACACATTTGGTGGCAGCACCCCATTTCCTTTGAGAACTCTTTTCTAACTCCTTACAGTCTGGATGGGGCTGTCAATCATACTAGCTGGCACTCTTTGATCATGGGGTGGTCACATGACCCAGACTGGGCCACTCATGGTTCATTATCTGCTTGTATACTGATTGATCTAGGAGTTGGCACATGATTCAACAGAAACAGAGTCTTCCCCTAGATTAATATACAAATGTGAGGAGCCAATTGCTTTTCTGCTGAGGTTGCCGGGCTAGGAAAATGTGGATCTGGGGCTCCCAGAGGAAGCCTTCCCTTGCTACAGAGAGAAAGCCTATCTTTAGTGGGAAGCAAAAGAGTGAGACCAACAGACGGAGGAAAGCAGGACAGACATGGAAAGAGAGGTAGAAATGGGGTTAGAGGGTAGATAGGAGATAAGAGAAAAGAAAGTTAGGGAGAAAACAGTATTACTTACAATGCCTAAATCCAAATTTATCCCTGGACTTCCCAATTTTATAAGCCAACTTACTTTTTCCATCACTCTTCCTGTCTCTCTCTTCCCTAAGTTAGTTTGTCTTGGGTTTCTGAACTTGCAAGTGGCAGAATACAAACTGTTACCTTTGTCTCCTCTTTGAGTCCTGTTGAGAATCTACTCATGCAAACCCTTAGTGAACAATATCGAGTTTTACGAATATTTCATAGAAGGGAAAAATGAGGTGACCGATGAGGTATTTCCACAGCACACAGCCTTGCAGATTCCCACAGAGGTTTCTTTTCTCTCTATTCTTGTCCTAATGAGGTGGTTTCCTTCGGATTTTTCCACCTTACAGCCCCCTGTCCCTTTGGTTCCTTCTATTACATAAACAATTATCTACCATCTTTTATCACTCGGGCATTCCCTTAAGGTTCTGAATTCTAAGTACTTTTTCTTTAAAACTGAAACCAATGTGTCCATTTTAATTTGAGTATTAGCTAGTCTCAAGCCTGTAATCCTTAAGCATAGCTTTCTGGTGAAGTAGAAGGAAACGTGTGATTCACATCCCATGTATGCCCAGAGCAAGCCACCAGCCAACTGCTGCCACGGCAGCAATAAAAGTGCTCAAACACTTGTAAATGAAGAGAAAAGGACCAGAGACAAAGATGCTCGGATCATCCCTTAGGCCAAGCCTTAATCAGTTTACCAATTCAGCTGTATGAAAGGAAGAAATGGAGAAGAGCTTCCAAGAAAGAGCTACATCTATGCGTACATGTCTGAGGCCTTATCCTGTGCAGCGACTCTGTGCAAGAGTAAAGATGACTAAGCCAATGTTCTGGAATCAAAGTGGTATTCCCTCATTTGGAGGAGGAGAGGAAGGGAGGAAGATGGTGTAGCAAAAGCTACTGGTAGCTTCCACAGTATCAATTATTTTTTCTTTAATAATAGAAGTCCCCAAATTTAGCTGACTATTAGCCACTTAGAATAAAAACTACATTCCCCAGCCCACTTGAAGCTAAGTGTGGCATATGGCTAAGTTCTGGACATTGGGATTTAAACATAAGGTGATGTGTACAACTTCCTCCAAAATGTCCTAAAAGATAAAGGATCAACCCTTTCCTCCACTTTCATCTACCTTGCTGCCGGAATAAGAATGTGATGGCAGAATCCAGAGTAGCCTCTTGGATCACAAAATGGAAGTTAGATGTTGAGTATGGTGGAGCAACAAATTAGAAGGAACCCAGGTCTGACGATTGTAGAATTACCATACTAACTTCTTTCTTCTTATGAGTCCTCTGCACTTTGGAGCTGAACCTATTTTAGCTGATACTGGTGGAGATATCACCTACTGTATTGAAGTAATATCAAGAAGGCCTTGACCTCTATGCTAAGAAGTATAGATTCTTTTTTGTATATATCATGAGGAACAAATAATGGATTTTAGATAAGAAGAATAATGATAGAGAAGTAAAATTCATTTACATTTATGGTACTGTTATGTTTTCCCTTTACAACACTAAAAGGGCAATTTTTAATTTTCCATGCATAAATTATTAACCACATGAGCAAAGAACCGAACAGGAACAATAGAAGTGAATTGTTTTCAATCTTAATCTTCACTTAAAACAAGTTTAGTATTCATATAATATACACAAGAATTTCTAAGATATATGTGGAGAATGTTGGAATAAATTTTTCAATTAAAACACCAATCTTTTTTTTTTATTCTGGTTCTGGATATTTATTGGTCTTTTGTATAAAATTATTTATTGTCTGTTCTTTGTATTAATAGCCAGTAATGAGTCACCTAATAAGTAAGAAATAAAATAAAAGCAAGGAGCTAGGATGGTACATTTGTAATTTTCAGCTGCTCAGGATTCTTCCTCTTGTTTTATGACCACTGCAGTTTCCTTTTGGGAAACTCTCACTTTTAGTATGAGCATGAAAGCCTATGGTTCTCCACAAATACTTTTGTCATCTTCAAAATTTCTGAATTTTTAAACCTTCTAGTACTGTCATGTATAGATGTTCTCTCTCTCAAAGAAGCTGATTTTTACCTGAGTGTGCTTGTTATCTTACCATAAATATTACACCATGGTTTTTCACTCAATATTTCATTTTTGAGATTTATCCATGGTGAATTACTTGATCTAATTTATTTACTTTAACTGCTTATATAATATTCAGTTTTATAAATTTATTAGGTTGAACCATATCAAAATGTTTGAATAGCAGCAATTTCATGTGGGTCAACCAACTTTTGCAATTATCTTTTTCCAACAGATGAAGTTATTTTCGCTATTTTATTATTGTAAGTAATAATGTAATGAAAATTCAATCATATATCTTCTTAAGTACAAGTGCAAAAATTTCTCTACGGTATATACTAAAAAGTAGAATTACTGGGTCATAGGGTGTGCACAACTTCTTTTTATCAGATAATGAAATACTGATCTTTATACTGAATTACATACTATTTTTATGCTTTAATTCCAATTTTCTCCATACTTGCCAATCTTGTATGTTGTGACCTTTTGTGTTTCTATATGCCCTTTAAACATCTCAAAGTTAATCATTTTTTATCATTTTTATAGTGGATATAACAATTATCTAGTTTCTTTGCTTCTTTCATCTCCATATTCATTTTGAGTCCAATTTCCTTCTGACTTAATTGCATCCCTAAGTTGATGATTCAGTAACAATTTGTGAGTGGTTAGCTCAGTTTCTATTAGTTTCAAAAGTTCTTCATTTTGTCCTTACCTTTAAATTATAGTTTAGCTTGATATAAACTGTAGGTTGCCATTTATTTATTTATTTTCTTAGCATTTTGAAGAGAATACACAATTGCCATTTGGTTTCTATTGTTGCTATTGAGTCACATGCTATGAGTTTAAATTTTATTTCTTCTTAATAATATGGGTTTCCTTCAGGTTGCTTTAAAATTTGTTTTCTCATTATTCTTCTTATGATGCAAATTTACTATTTATCTATGAGGAATTTACTTTTTATTTCCCCTCAGAACTCACATTTTTACAATCTGAGGATTCTTTCAACTCAGTTCCTTTTAATTCTAAAGTAATATCCTTTTCACCTAACTAGATTTTCAATACACAGTATGCACACTTTATGGGAGGCTTACAACAGTGAAGATTTAGCATTATTAAAAATTCACATGTTAAGATTAGTTTTACCACAACATAGAAAGATCTTAGAAATAGTAGAAAATAACAACATGGATTCTTTCAAAAAATGAATCTGGGTAAGGAGAATCTGGATGTTAAACTGCTGCATACTTATCAAAATATGGTATTTATAGCCTAAAATTTAATTTAGAAAGATTTTTTCATGTTTGAAAATAGTTTATTGATTTTGATTCATTTCATTCACTTTTAGATTTCTTTAAAATTGAAAAAAGTAGACTATTTCAGTAATTATTAAGGCTTATTTTTAATTAAGTATATTTTTTCTTGAAAGTTCTCTACTTATTGAATTCATAAACTAAAATATGAATAAATAAACAACCAGCTTGATTTTCTGACCCAAAATGAATTACTATCCCCTTAGAACTGATAGACCTACTAGACTGAAAATTAGCAAGGATATAGAAGATATAAATAACTCAATCAAACATCTGGATGTAATTGACATATATAGAATATTTTGCCAACAAAAGCAGAATGCACATTTTTTTAGGCAACACAGAACATACCCAAGATAGCCAGTATTCTAGGCAATTATTATTATGAATTATTATTATTATACCTCAAAAAATTTTAAAAACTGAAATTATACAGAGAATATATTCTCCAACCATATTAGAATCAAACTAAAAATTAGTAACAAAAAAAAGGAAAATCCCTAAACACATGGAAATTAAATAATAAGCTTTTAAATAATCCATAGGTCAAAGAGGAATTCTCAAAGGGAAAATAAAATAGAACTAGGTGAAATAAAAATTAAACACATTAATATATGTGGGATGCTTATATTAGAATTGAAGAAAGTTTTCAGATCAATAACTTAAATTATTACCTCAAGAAACTGGAAAAGAAGGTAAAAATAAATCCAAAGCAAGTAGAAGAAGGACATAATTAAAATAAGAGAAAAAGTCAATGGAATAGTAAAACAATAGAGAAAAATCAATGAAACCAAAAGCTAATTCTTTGGGGAAAAATCAATAAAAATGATAAACCTCTAGCAACACTAACCAAGACAAAACAAAACAAACAAAACAAAAGAACAAAAAAAATCCACAAATTACCAAACTCAGAAATAAATAGAAGTATAGCTACAGATCTTAGAGCTATTGAAAAGTTAACAAAGTGGGGAACTTCCAGTTAAGATGGCAGAGTAGGTAAACGCTGTGTTCACCTCTGTCCACAACCACATCAAAATTATAACTAAAGTACAGAAACACCCTCATTGATAATCTCCTAAAGTCTAGCTAAACAGAAGTCCTATAACTAAGATATATAGAAGAAGCTATATCAAGAGTGATAGGAGGGGCAGAGATGTGGAACAGGGTGGTCCCACATCTGTGTGTTGCAGTGAGTAATTAGGAGAGGATAGCCTGGCTGTGGAAGTTCCCCATGCGGCGCAAGGGGTCTCAGCCCCACACCAGGCTCCCTAACCCAAGGAACCAGTGCTGGGAAGAGAAGTCCCCATAACTTCTGGCTGTGAAAATGAGTGGAGCTTGTGGCTGAGATGGAAGGCAACTGGAATCCCAGCATTCCTCTTAGAAGGCCTGTCCATGAACTTAATTGCTGAGAGATTGACTGACTGGCTCTCAGCTCCGGAGCTGAAAAGCAGCTCCAAAGGTGTCAAGGACGGACATATGGGGAGGGACTAAATTGTCTGAATGAGGGCTGGAGGGGCACTTTTCTCACAGACAGAGATGCTGACAGAAGCCATTGTCCCGTGTTGAGCCCTCCCTCCACCGAGCCTATGACACACAGGCAGGTGCCATATCTGAGTTTCTATCAACCTGGCTAACACAGTTGGCCTTGCCCTGGTGGTTCCTAGAGACCCTGCACCATCCAACTAGCAGGCTCACCCAAGCCATTTCCAGTGGCTTTTCCATAAAACAAACTGTCTTGGCTCATGCTGAAGACTTTCTAAAATCTTGCAAAGGTTCAAAACACCAAATAAGCAGCATCTATCTTCAACATGCCTCATACCTCTTGTTAAGCACCCTAAGCCCACCACTAGAAGCAGCAAGCCTCAGTTTTCACCTTAGCCTCTCCCAAGCATTTTCAAGCCCAGCACAAGTGTCAACCATCTGAAGATCACTTTGTAGCTCATACTAAGTAGCCCCAGGCAGCACACAGATAGCAGCTGACTTTGACTTGCACCAGAGTCCTTCCCTAGAGACTCCAGAACCAACACACCTGATACTCACTTCAGACCACACCAGAGCACCACCCAATCACCTCCACAAATGACACACCCAAAGGGCAGACTCGGCAGGCACCAGAGCCCTGTGAAAGTGAATCTAGCTCTATAGAGTCAGCCCCTGAACAACAGCTTCTCTACTGTAGTCACAGCCAGTACTCACAACAGATCATCTTAAGTACCAACCCTCCTAGTGACATGCCAACAACAATCAAGGCTCAACTACAACAGGAGGTTAAACACAACCCACATAGAAGATACACTTGGAGCACCTGATTCAAGTGACCAGGGAAACTGTGCCACTGGGCTCCACAGGACACCTACTACACATAGCCACTCTGCTTAGATCAGGAGACAATAGCAGCCCTACCTAATACATTGAAACAAACACAGGGAGGCAGCTGAAATTAGGAGAGACAAAGAACCATGTCCCAAATGAAAGAACAGAAAAAAGCTCCAGAAAAAAACACTAAACAAAATGGAGACAAGCAATCTACCTAATGCAGAGTTCAAAACACTTGTTATAAGGATGCTCAATAATCTCAGTGGGAACTTCAACAAAGAGCTAGAAAATATGAAAATAGAGATAAAAAACATTAAAAAGAAGCAGTCATAAATGAAGAATACAATAACTAAAATAAAGAATACATTAGAGGGAATCAACAGTAGGTTAGATGAAAAAGGATTTAATCAGCGATTTGGAAGATAAGGTAGCAGAAAACGCCTAATCAGAATAGCAAAAAAAAAAAAAAAATCAAATAAATGAGCATAGTTTAAGGGGTCTGTAGGACAATATCAAGCATACCAACTTTTATATCATAGGACTACCAGAAAGAAGAAAAAAAGAGCAAGGGATTGAAAACCTATTGGAAGAGATAATGACTGAAAACTTTCCTAACCTTGTGTTGGAAATAAACATAATAAGCCCAAGAGGTGCAGAGAGTCTAAAACAAGAGGAACTCAAGCAGGCCCACACCAAGACACATCATAATTAAAATGCCAAAGTTTAAAGACAAAGAGAGAATCTTAAAAGCAGCATGAGAAAAGCGTTAGTTACTTACAAGAGGCTCCCACAAGACTATCAGCTGATTTTCAACAGAAACTTTGAAGGCCAGAAGGGATAGGCACGAAATACTCAAAATGATGAAAAGCAAGGACCTAAAACCAATATTACTCTACCCAGCAAAGCTATCGTTTAGAATCAAAGGACAAGAAAAAGCTTCCCAGACAAGAAAAAGCTAAAGGTGTTCATCATCACCAAATTAGCATTACAAGAAATGTTATAGGGACTTCTTTAAGAAGAGGAAATAAATTTTAAAAGATAAAAAATATAAATGATAAAATGTCAATAACTTCATATCAATAATTTAAATGTAAATGGATTAAATGTTCCAATCAAAAGATAAGATGACTGAACGGATAAGAAAACAAGACCCTTACATATTCTGCCTACAAGGACTCACTTCAGATTGAAAGACACACACAGGCCAAAAGTAAGCAAATGGAGTAGCAATACTTATACCAGACAAAATAGGTTTTAAAACAAAGGCTATAACAAGGGATAAAGAAGGACGCAGTAATCCCACTTCTGGGTATTTATCAGAAGAAACCCAAAACACTAATTCAAAAAGACATGTGTATCCATATATTCATTGTAGCATTATTTACAATAGCCAAGATATGGAAACAACCTAAGTGTCCATCAGTAGATGAATGGGTAAAGAAGAAGTGGTACATATATACAATGGAATATACTCAACCATAAAAAGGAATAAAATCTTGCCATCTGCAACAACATGGATGGACATAGAGGGTATTATGTTAAGTGAAATAAGTCAGACAGGTAAAGTCAAATGTCATATGATCTCACTTATGTGTGGAATCTAAAAAATAAAATGGAAACAAACTCATAGATATGGAGAATATTTTGATGGTTGCCAGATAGTAGGGGGCTCAGGGGATGTGTGATAAAAGAGAAGGGATTAAGAAATACAAATCAGTCGTTACAAAATAATCATGGGGATGTAAACTACAGCCTAGGGAATATTACAATAATATTGTAATAACTGTGTAAGGTGTCAGATAGTACTAATTTTATCAAGGTGATTACTTCATAAGTTACATAAATGTCTAGTCATTAGGTTGTACATCTGAAATTAATATAATATTATATATTAGCCGTATTTGAAAAATCAATAATTATTAAAAATAAAGTTAACAAATACTACAAATATATGCTTAAAATTTGACAACTTAAAAAAATGAATCAATTTATTAAAAACAACAAACTATCAAATCTCAAACAAGATGAAATAGATAATCTACATGTTATAACCATTAGAGAAATTGAATTCATAATTTAAAAGCTCCTGGAAAAATAAATCTCCAGGCCCAGTTGTTTTCACAGGAGAATTTCAACAAACACCTAAAAAAAAAAAATGAACACCAGTTTTATATAATTTCTTCCAGAAATAGAAGTGGAGACACTTTCCAACCTATTTTATGACACCAGTATTACTCTGAAAAAGACAGCAATTGAATGAAAGGAAGGAAGGAAGGAAGGAAGGAAGGAAGAAGGAAGGAAGGAAGGAAGGAAGGAAGGAAGGAGGAGGCAGGAAGGAAGGAAGGAAGGAAGGAAGGAAGATAGATAGAGGAAGGAATGATGGAATAGGAAGGAATAGAAAGTTGTTTCAACATTCAAAATTAATGATGGTGTATCAACAGGCTAAAGAAAAAAAAATTGTGTGATCAATTACTTCACAAAGCAAAGTCATTTGACAAACTTAATGCCTATTAATGAAAAACAAAATAACAACAGTAAACTTTCAGCAAGGTAGGAATAAAGAATAATAAGTCCAACTTGTTAAAGAGCAGCTATTAAAAGCTATAGCTCACATCATACTGAATGGTGATAGACTAAATATTTCCCCCTAAGATCAGGAAAAAAGCAAAGATGCCTGTTCTCACCACCTTTATTCACCATAGTACCAGTATTTCTAGCAACTGTAATAAAGCAAGAAAAAGAAATGAAAGTCATAAAAACAGATCCTGTTTGCAGATGACATCATCGTCCACAAAGAAATCACAAGGAATCTATCAGAAAAAAAAAATCCTAGAGCTAAGTGAGTTCAGCAGTATTTCTACATACTAACAGTGTAGAAACTGAAATTAAAAATACAATACCACTTATAATCACTCCAAAGAAAATGAAATACTCTAGTTATATACTTAATAAAACATATACGTGATCGTACATTTAAGTAAATGGAAAACCTAACATGTTAATGGATTAGTAAGATTCAACATAGTAAAGATGACAATTCTCCCTAAAAAGATCTATGGGTTTAATGCAATTAATCCAACAAGGTTTTTTGTAAACATCATTAAATGTATTCTAAAATTTATGTGGAAAAACACAGGCCTTAGAATAGCTAAAGCAATCCTTAGAAAGAAGACTAAAGTGGGTGGCGTCACTCTACTTAAAGTTAAGTCTTACTATATAGCTATAGTAATCAAGATTTTGTATTATCAGAGGAATAGGCATATAGCTATTAAAATAGGATAGAGAACACAGAGATAAACAAGTACGTCCCACTGATTATTGACAAAGGTATAAAAGAAGTTGAATGAAGGAAGTTTAGCCTTCTTATGAATGGTGCTAGAGAAAATGAACATGCATAGGCAAACAAAATAAAACAAAAAAAATAAATGTAATCTAAATCTCACATATTAAAAAATTCAAAATGGATTTAAATGTAAAACATAAAACTATAAAATTTAAAAATAAAACATGGGAAAATCTTTAGAATCTAGAGCCAGGCATAAAGTTCTTAGACCTTGATATCAAAAGCACTATCCATAAACGAAAAATTGATAAATTAGGTCTCATTAAAATTACAAATTTTTATCCTGCAAAAGTCTATGTGAAGAGGTTAAAAATACAAATTACAGACGAAGAGAAAATATTTGCAAAAACATATCCAAGAAGGGATTGGTTTCTGGAAAATATAAAGAATTCTCAAAACTCAACATTAATGAACAAACAAAAATGAAGAAACATTTCACTGAAGAGCTCATACAGTTGGCAAATAAGTATATGAGAAGATGTTTATCATCACTTGCTAGTCAGGAAATCAAAATTATGATGTGGTGAGATATCACTGTATACCCATAAGAATGGCTAAAATAATTTTTTAAAAAATAGTGATAAAACCAGGTGCTGGCAAGGATGCAGAGAAACGGGATCACTCCTACATTGTTGGTGGGAATGTAAAATGGTATGACCACTCTGAAAACAGTTTGATATTTTCTTATAAGTCTAAATATGTAATTAGCATATGTTCAAAAAATTATACTTTGGGGGAAATGAAATGAAAATCTGTACATGAATATTCATAGCAGCATTTTGTAATAGTTAAAAACTTGAAAGAGCTCAAATGGCCTTCAACAGGTGAATGAGTAAACAAACTGTGGTACGTACATACCATGGAATACTCCACAGTAAAAAAGGAATAAATGTTTGATACATTTAATAACTTAGATGAATCTCTAGAGAATTATGCTGAGTAAAAAGAGCCAATCTCAAAAGGTTACATACTATAGATTCCTTTACACAACATTTTGAAATGAAAAAATTTTAGAAATGGACAACAGATTTGTGGTTGCCAGAAGTTAAGAATGGGAGGAAGGTAGAGTTGGATGTTGTTATAAAGGGCAACAAGAGGGATCCTTGGTGATGGGATGTTCTATATGTTGACTGGTGATAGACACATAAACCTATGTATATGATAAAATTGTATAGAACTAAACATCCACACACAAATAGGCACATATTAAACTGGAAAGTATGAATAAGATAGGTGGATTGTATCAATGTCAATACCCTAGTTGTGATACTATACTATAGTTTTCCAATGTTACCACTGGGTAGAAGGCACTCTATTCTTTTTGACATCTGCATGTGAATCTACAATTATCTTAATAACAAATTCAATTAAAAATGCTTTACTAATAATGCAAATTTCTTTAATTTTTAAATTGAAGTTTCATTCTTTATCCGTTACTTGGTTTATAAGATAAAGTTATTTTGTATATTACTTCTTAAAAAGGAAAGAATATAGTAAGATGGATAAACATGCTTCCAACTAACAAAAAGTAAACAGACGATTCTTGGTTCTGGTGTTTTTTTCAGCTGAGTCATTCATATGAAAAGCCATCTTCTGTAATTAAAGGAATAGAGATATAAAGAAGACCTCTATCTTAGATGTGGTCAGGAAGTGCTTTCTTTGATAATGAAGTGGTTAAGACCTTCTGTTCTTAGAATTCATACTGCACACAGCATTATAGAATCGAAGGGACATATCTTTTCAAGCCTATCTGTTCTATCTTCCTACCACTGCAGAACTCTCTCCACTGTACTCGTAATAAACGATGATTACTGTTATTACTGTTAATGGCCCCAACAACATTATATGGTATAACGACTCTGATGATTATACTGAAAAGTTTGATAGAAATTATTTTCCTGAGCTCATCTTAAAATTTCTTCTTGCTCAATATTATCTTGTTATTTCTATTTAGTTCTTCCTTAAAATACCCTACCCATTACTTCCCTTGTAATTACAAGCTCATTGGGGTGACGCTCTTTCATTCTGCTCTCCTCTTCACTGCCTGGAGCATTGTGGGCACTCAGTTAATGTTGTTTCACTTTTGATGCTGACATCTTCAAACAGAGACAGGTGGCTTCACAAGTTAGGACAGTCATTTTATCTACTAGGATTAATTTGATAATTTGCTTCAAGCTCATTATAATATTGGCTATTCTCCAAGCACCTTGAGTTCTGAAAGATTAGTGCTGATAACCAGGCTTATCCATTCCTTTAAGACTTCAGAAATTCAACCCAAAGTGCTCAGAAATTTTTCATGAATTCATTGTTTACAGTAAGGTTGACATTTGTCAATTAAATGTTGATAAATAATGATATTACTATTTTCAGGTTTACTTTTTAATATGTGATGCAGATCCATAACAGATTAGCATCTGAATTCGTAAGTTTATAAACTCTTAAACAGAAAAATACAGTGCATAAAAAATTAACTAAGCAGTAATTGTACCATTTACTGCTCTGATGTGTTTGAAAAAGGAAATACACAAAATAACCAAAGCAATTTATAGGAAATTCACCTAAATTATAATAACATTACAGGTTAAATCAACTAGAGGCTTTTGCCTGAACGAGCATATTTTCCTCAGTACCTGTTAGAGCAAGGAGCTCAGTGAAGGTATTTACCAAGTGTTCATTGAAATAGATTTATAAACCCAATATACACACAAATCTGTGATTGAAAGCAAATCTATAATGATACTGTTGGTGCTGCTGATGAATCAGAAAACGAATGTAATGTACATAGAGTTTATGATGACCAGTGTAGCCTTTTTTTTTTACTTGCATTAAAAAAAAAGTGATAAACTCTAACTTGAGATATTTACCACCTTACTGCAGACAGAACCACTTCCTGACTTCAATGGAATAGAAAGAGAAAATGCACATGAGAGAGATGTGGTAAAAGGCAGTGAGAACTGGATCTGAGCCTCAGAAGCAGTTTTTCACAAGAAATATGGCTTCACATTTGTGCAATATGGGAGATTCCCTGTGTGGGTTTCTGTTCTGCCACTTGGTCAACCTCCTGGTCCCAAATTGCAGACCCAAACTTGGTACGATTCCTCTGGACCAACTAAATAATTTGTACCAAATTTAAAACCATGATAAACAAATTAAGGGCTTACTATATGCCCAAACGTGGGTAAAACGTGGGAGAATACCACAAAAATTTTTAATGGTTCCTTACCTGGAGTTATGGAAGAAAGAGCCTAATGTTAATGTATAACATGGGTGAAGGTAAGGTTAATTTAACACAGAGGTGTAGGATGAAACTGGGAAATGGAGGATGCAGAACAGGGGCTTCCAACTTTTCAAAGTAACTTAGATATTAGGAAATGCCATTTTTCATCTCCATCAAGAATGAGTCTTCAACCACAATGATTTGCCTTGAATTTTTCCCATAGGTCTCCTTTTCAGTGGTATCTCTACTTAAGGCTGCTGAAATTATTATTTTCAGCAATACTTGACTGTCTCCTCTATTGTCCAAAATGTTTTCTAATGCAAGATGTTCTTCAATGAAATCAGAAAATGTTGGATTTGATTTTCTTTTTCTGAATCCTCACTGAACTTACATGCACCTAATAGTTAAATGTTCCCAGAAATCAGATTTAAGGCCTAGAACCAAATGCTCTTCGCCCATATCTCTGTACTGCGAACCTCTTTCCAGGAAAGTCGTATTATTTAACACTTAACTGTAATAATAATGCAATTTAATTAACATATATATATTTATTGTCTAAATGTCCAAAATAATAGAAATCAGTGAGCTAATGGAAAAACAGTGGACCAGGTTTGTTTCATCATCCAGCTAGTTGCTGACCTTAGATGAGTCACCAGACTTTTCAGCTTCCTCATCTATAAAAAGGAGATTAAGCTAGATAACACTCAAAGTCCCTCCAGCTCTAACACTCCTCAATTCTGCAGGGTACCAAGAAAGAGTAATCTTTTCCTTAATTATTTTAGTGTCTAATTATAAATCTCATTAATTGTGTGAATTATCTAAGGTTAATTATCATATTTGAATATAAGTGTTGAACAATAAGGAACTATAACCAAAGGAACTTTAACATAAGGCCATGTGAGCTCTTATTTAATTTTTAAAGAACTTCCTGTCTCTGTTTCAACTTTCAAGTCACCCAAACTTGCACTGGCCTGAATATGCTTTTCACAAGGTGTGTGACTCACCAGGAAGACAAAAGCAATAAATTTTGTAAAAGAGCCTAAGGAAAACATGATACACAGTTGCCAACCATCATCTTGGAAAAAGATTGAAAATGAAATTGTCACCAGAAAGGCCAGAAAGGCAATTAATATCCTCAAGTATTTTTCTTTAATGTAGAATAAAGAATGATATAATTGGCAATAACGACTGATGAATATTCATGCTATGACAGCAAAGAAAAAGTGAAAACAATAAGAGGCCTTGGCAAATCAAGAAGAATGTTTATACTGGTTTAAAAAGATCCTCTTTCCTTGTCTATGTTTTACTTCCTCTTTGGACTGCTGACCTATTCTATTTCAATAGTGATAAGAGGCACTTTGAGAGGTTTTACTGACTGTGCATAAGTTTGCAGTTATCAGTAAACTTGGCCCCATACCCCTTATTTAGGCAAAAGAAAATGAAAACAAATTGTGTGATGCAGAGTTTATTTTAAAATTGAGTATTATGAGAAGAAAATATGTGTATGAGTATGTGAGTGTGTGTGCACATACCTCACCAAGGCAAATTGACACGGAAAGTTCAGAGAACCATGCCCAGGGACAGCACGAGTCCTCAGACTTCAGGTGATATTCCATCTCTTACTCCTTTTTTTTTGTAGGTAATTTTACTACTGGGAACATGAAGGATGGGTTTTTAATATTTATTATGGCCCATTTTGTCACATCAAATTAAAATGTCCTCCTTCTCAGAGGCACTACGCAGATTTCTGAGTAGGTATCAGCAGAGCGATAGCCTCTTTAATGATATTCTGGTTTTTTGTGCCCCAGGGTCTGTGACACACAGGACCCTTAGGTGTTATGAGGCTTTAAGACTTTTGTGATGGTGGGGTAAGGCATAGTGGAGAGAGAAACTTATGTGTTTAATTCAGTTGTTCTTATTAAATTTCATTCATTGTGTTTTCAATATAATATAAACCTTAGGTGATTTTTGAATAAATAGTCTGTTATACAAATTGCAATATGTTAAAACTTTTTTATACCCTTTTTATCAAAGTGATTACCTACATGCTTTTATAAACACCATACATCAACATTTGCAGTTTTTAGTTCTTCCTATATATTCTATAATGTATATACATTTAAGTATAGTATGTGTTCTTTCCTTTTAGAAAACCCAGTATAGCAAAATGGAAAGTTGGAAAACAGATAACCCTCAAAGTGATTTTTCATATTATCAAAGAATTCTTTACTTTCCAGAATAGTTTTACTGCCCTAAAAAATCTCATGTACTTCACACCTTTTCAATTCTTTTCCTACCCCAAATGCCTGGCAACCACTGTTCTGTGTTTACCATCTCTATAGTTTTGCTTTTTCCAGAATGTTATAAGAATGGAATTATACAAGGTGTAGCCTTTTCAGACTTACTTCTTTCGATTAGCAATATGCATTTAAGACTCACCATGTCTTCGCATGATTTTTTTGCATATGCTTTTAAGTCTTTGAGTGTGTTCCTACTTTCTAGTACAAGACAGACTCATCTGCTTTTCCTTCTCCCAACCCTGAAACCATTCCTTTTTTCAAGGAGCTGAGTGGAATGGTTTAGAAACCAATATCTGGGCACAAGGTATGTTTATTGCCATTAAAGTATCACTGCTTCTAGGCCCCTTCAGTAGAGAGGGTTATAATGTATATCTATTTAAATCATGGTTGAATCATACTGAATCCTCTGTTCCTAATCCAAAACCACAGGGTTCTCCTTTTAATGGAAAAGGATTCTATGTTCATTACCTCAAATTAGTGCCTCCTAGTCAGGAGTGTTTCTTGTTTTGTACTCAAGTTTGGGCCATTTATTTCTTTTTCTGCTCCTAGAGTGACTCAGTAAGGGGAAAGCTGATCAGTAGGCTGATTAGTTTTTATGGTGACCATTGTTCCCAAGCAAAATATAATAGTTTTCATTCTTTTTACCTGGCTTTGAAGGTGCAAACTGTTATTTCTTTTAGTACCATTTTAGTACCAATTAAAACAAGAACCACACTTTTCTAAGTGCTAAGTCCTTCATATGTCTCTAAGGTTCTGAGGACAACCCCAACAAATACAGCTTTCTCCAAGGAGAGCAGAAGAAAGAAGGCAGGAAGGATGGTAGCTGACTGCCTCATGATCTCTTACAGCCTACGTTTGTATTTCTTATATTCCTGGAACTAGGAGAATATTTCTGTTATAAGAGGATTAAGATATAATATATTAACTACCCTTCTATCTCCTTGCATGTCAAGAGTGTACTGTGTAGAATGTTACAGAACTTTCTATCTTCATTGTCTCCAAAAGGCTGCCTTTCATCAAAAGAAAATTGTTTTTCATAACAAAGATAGCTTAATTTTCAAATGTCATTGCATAACGTGACAGTGACGGAAATGTGGGTTTCCTGTTTCCTTCCTTTCTATGAAATCAAAGCAGGAACCAAAATGACATGCAAACGGAAGCTTTCTTTGTCTTTCTTCTACAGAGCTCCAAATTCAACATGAGGGCACGACAAGTTTTCTAGCAGCTGCAGCCAGGATTAACTGTACTGTCTTATTCTTTTGCCAAGTTCATTCCTGAAACAAAAATGAGACGGGCCTCTCCCTTTGTAATCTTTGGAAGTGAGAATGAACACGTGGTGCAGAGAGGTCTGTGCTTGGGAAAATCTGGGCTCATGGCCAATTTTGCCTCTTTGGGCCTGTGGCCTTGGGCAGGGCACTGGCCCTCCTGTTTCCTTCTCTGCAAAAAAGAATAAAAGTCACTGCCTTGCTTGCCTCATAAAGGTGTTTGAGAATCAAATTAAAACGTGATAATGTCAAAAGAGCTCTGTGAACTTCAAAGAACTGTAAATACAAGGTGTCTTTAGAAGCAGCTGAAAGTAAATGATGAGAGATTTAAGTAATACCATTTGCCTCGGGGTCACATAGAGCTGTGTGAGAGTATTAGGTATTTTTATTTCCCTGTGGTAAAGGAAGAGACGGCAGGGCTGTCTTGTGGAAGATAGTGCATTCTTGTCTCTCCAGGTAAATGGTCTCACGAACTACTTTCTGGAGAAGGCAAGAAACACCTCAGGTTTTGAGAATGCAACTATGAGGATGAATCAGGATTCAACAAAACGGAGACAGAAAGATGGCAGGAGGGACCGAGTGTGCTCTAGAAATACCAGAAGTGGATCAAAAGATGTGGCCCAGAGGGGAAGGAAAATGGAGAAGCTGAGCCTGTGACAAGCAGAGGAGGGGCTCTGCCTGGGACTCTCGTGGGAGCCTACAGCTGAGGGAAGGGAGCGGGGAAGGCCCTTCCCGGCCTAGAAGCAAAGGAACCAACAACGCATAGGCCGAACCTGGAAAATCAGCTGGAAAAGGGCTTGATGTCCTAGACCAGTGGTTTTCAGACACTTAGAGATTTGCTGATTTATGTCTACTGTGTGCCAAGTACAAGAAACGGGACCCTGTTTTTAAATGAAACGTTACACAGAACCTCATTGTGTAAAACTGAAGAAATTGAAGCCCTCTGTTGAAGTGAGGTTTGGAGGACCCAGGCCCATTCATTTTCCCTCTGAATCCTGATGGCGGCTCCTGAGGCACCTCTGCAGGGAGTCTGGGCTCCACTGAAAGACAGAGTCAGGACCGTTCATCCTTGTTACAGCTTTTGTGCCTCACACATGTTGGGTGCTCAGTATTTCCTGAACAATGAATGCATGAATGCGATCGAGAGTAGGTGGTCTTCAGGAGAGAATTTAGATGATGAGTTCAGTGGATTCTGTGACTACATTGTGAGGCTGTGACTTACCATCCATGCCTGTTTATGCATAATGGTTTCTCAGGCTTTAGACGTGGACTGGTGGATGGGTCACAGTGGCTGGCTTGCCAGAGGTTGGAGAGCTCCCTGGTCAGGGGTGTGTGTCCAGTCATAGGAATCAAAGCTGTAGCAGGTAAGACAAGCCAGAACCAGAGGACACTTCTATGGGAAATATCTCGGTTATTTCATTATGAAAGCACAGCCAGCCCATATTCCTGCTCTTACACAGCGGGGCAGGTTATCTTCAGAATCGCAGACACAATAAAAAAGACCAGCATTTATTGGGTGCTGACTGCTTGCCAAGCACAGTAATAAGCTCTTTACTCTTCGTAGTGGATAGAATAATGTTTCCCAAAGACGTCTGTGTCCCAGTTCCTGAAGGCTGTGATTATGTTATGTTAAATGACAATGGCGGAATTATCATTGCAGGTGGAATTAAGTTTACTAACCAGCTGACTTTCAGCTGGGGAGATTACCCTGGACCATCTGGTAAACCCCGAATAATCCCAGGAGTCTTTATAAGTGAAAGTGAGAGGCAGAAGTCAGTGTCAGAGAAGGAGAAGTGACTACAGAAGCAGAGGCTGAAGTCACGTGATACGAGGGCTGCACTGGCCCTTGCTGAATTTGAAGGAGGGAGGCCATGAGCCAAAGAATGTGAGCAGATTCTAGAAGCTGGGCAAGCAGGACAACAGCTTCTCCTCCAGAGCCTCCAGCCCTGCTGACACCTTGATTTTAGCCTAGTGAACCCGGTTTCGGACTTATGACCTTCAGAACTGAAAGATAAAAAATGTGTGTTGTTTTAAGCCACTAATTTTGGGGTAATTTGGTACAGCAGAAATCGGAGACAGACACAAGTTTTCTCACTTTACCTTCACAGCAGCCCTATCAGGTCAGTGCTTAATACTGCTATTTTGTATATGAGTAGACTGATGCTTGGAGAGATTGACTCACTTGACCCAGAAGTGAGCGACCTCCTGACTCTAGAGCTGGCTCTCTCAATCTCACTGCCAACTGGAGATGGCTTTACTTCTTCATTTCACAAATGAGAAAACTGAGTCCCAGAGATGTGTCTTGGTCTGTCCCAGGTTACACAAGTTGATGACAAAGCTTGTGTGCCCCACGAGAATGGTGCAGATGGGTATTTCAGAGACATACATGAGCACACAAGTCACCAGGAGTCTTGTTAGGATGCAGGCTCTGATTCAGCAGGTCTAGGTTGGGGTCTAGGTCTGTGTTTCTAACCAGCTTCCAGGTGAGGATGATGGTGCTGGACCTGGAGTAGCATCCTGCAGGTGGTCCCGTGTCCTGCTCTGGGGACTCGAACAAGACAGACTCATTGGAGAGCTTCGGGAACCTAGGGGGCACTAGAGAAGGAAGGAGAGGGATCCTTAGAATGGAGGAGACAGGAGCAGATGCCTCAAAGTTCTGTGGAGAGTGAGATTTAGGGTCTCAGAAGGAAAGGGCAGAGTTAAAGATAGACTATAACTCTTTGTGATCCCTTTGAGAAATGTGTTACACAAACTGATGATTATTGTTGTTGAAGTCATTTGAAACTAGCAAGCATCATGATTGCCTTTATTCTTTTACGAGACAACACATAGGTCGAAGACATTCCTTCTGCCACAAAGACTAAAATGGCTCTCTGTGATTGCGTAAGAAAAGCAAGTCTCCATTCCCTACCATATGTTTCATGCATTTTTTTTTTTTTAAAGAGAAGAAGAAGACAGTCTGCTAATTTTCCGAGAAACAACTCTAAGGCTTTCACGGAATCAAAGGTCTTGTGCCCCTGGTCCCTTCCTCTTAGCCCCAACGCCACCGGCCCAGCAGACTACAAACTCGGGACTGGGAGGGTAGTTCACTAAAACACAGTCGTGGTTCTCTGAGGCTTCATTTTGTGCTTCATTAAAAAAAAGAGAAAAATGTCCCACCCCCATTCGTGTGGGAGTGCTGGGATGTGTTCTCTAACCTCCTTCACTGTGGTTGCAGAATTTCCAACCATCTGTGGCTGCCAGAGCTGCCTGAAGGCCGGGAATGTTCTGGTTTCATTTTGAAACAACCAGTCATGCAAGCAGCTTTTCGTTCAGATAAATGAACTCAGAGATGAAGCAAATGTTTGGCTGAGTGTTTCCTAGGGGTATAGAGTTGAAAAGTATGCCTCTATATGTTTACAATGGCTCCCAATTGAAAGAATTTATTTTTACTCATCTGAGTCAACACTATTAACCTATAAAACTCCATAATGTACGGTTTGCAAAACGGAATTTTAATGCATTTCTAAAATAAGTTTTCTTAGTTCTAGAGATTGCCTCTAATGGTAGTAGTAATTCTTCTGGAAAATAATAAAAAAATGCTGATTAGTTGTCTGGATCACACAGCAAGCACTAGGAGCCCTGTAAAGTAGAAGGATGGTATCATGCGAGTTTGTTTGTCTTCTCCAGGGTCCAGGTGCCAGGTGTGACAGGGCACCAAGCCCTGCAAAGGGGAGGACTTGGACCATTCTGGGAACTTGATGTTATGGGTGGTGCTCAGTTGCCAATGCAAGGTGGTGATAAAACATAGCTTGGGAGTCAGACACCCCTTGTCGGTGTTTTGTCTTGGACGGGCCGTATCCTTCTCCTTGCTTTATTTCTCCACTATGGGCTTCTGTCCTTATCTACAAAATATAAATGATAATACCTTCTCTCAGGATTACTGTGAAGATTAAAGGAGATAATAGGAGAGGCCCAAAGTAGGCCCTTAAAATATTTGTTCCTCCAAGAGCCAGGAGTAAACAGACTTTCAAGAATAATTTCTGTTTGGCTATGAAATGTATTGTTATTCTTCTGCCTTAAATCATCGTCCTCATATTTTGCTTGGTCTGCCCTTAAAATGTTTATTTCTTTAGCACATACAAATAATGATGAAAAAGACATATCCAAAGAGCCATTGTGGCTATGATCCACAGAACACACACAGATAGAGAAGAGATGGCTTTTTTGGGGGGAAAAAAAAGATAAAAAATCAGTTTGTTGATTTTCTGGGTAACGTGAAACAAAGATTCGATGCCAAAGAGACATTCTTTGATGCCTATTAGTAACTGTTGGGGACCAGAAGAGTTAGACTGTTGTTTTTTTTTTCTTTTCTGCCTCCTTTCAACATTCTCCCACACCTACCCCGTGCACGTCTTCTCCTTTGCCAGGCGGCAGAGAAAGTACCTCCAGGGTGACACCCATGGGAATGCTCTCTTCTTGCCTTTGGCTCACATCCCTTAAACCAGATAGCTAAGGTCAGCCTAGGTGAGCAGGTGCCAGATCTGAGCCTGGTCACCTCCGCATCCCTACCGCCCTCAGGGCAGAGGTTGTAACATTTTGCCTCAGGGCTGGTGGATTAGAGTGTCAGGAGGAGGGAATGAAGTTTAAGCTGGGGACACCTCCCTTACGCCGGCCTTTCTAAGGCCTTGACATTGGTTGTGATAGTCATATGATTTTTATAAAATTTGCAAGAGATATTTTAACCACAATCAGTAAAGACCCTATTTCTTCTACTCTGATTTCCCTTCCGTCATTCCTCCTCATCTGTCAGTGCCACTGTGTATGTCCATGGGCACTTTAGGGGCAGTTGAGTTAGTTTGGGTCCGGTGAGAGGTGTTTATGTCTGCCGTTGTCTCTTCCATGCAGTTATAAGATATTGCTCCTCACTAGGAGTCGTGACAGGAAGGTGCTGGGACAGCGGTCATTTCCAGACACGGACATGTTCTGTGCATCTGGCTCTGGAAGTGAGGAGAGTGGAGGAGAAACAAGGTTTGAAATGTTCAGAGCCAGAAGACAGTCTGTGGAGCATTCTTCCAATCATCAGTAAATGGAAGATTCAGTTCTCAGTGGTGCTTAGTCAAAATGCAAATCCTTTCCTGTCAGGAATACACTCAAAAATGCAGCATAGACACTTATAACGCACTTATAACACATTTTTTTTTCTGGCATGCATTGAGGGGAATCACATGCAACAACATTCATCAGACTTCCTGAGTTTGCAAGTAACAGCATGAAGCAGTGCTACAAATGCAAGGTATCTACCACAGTTTATAACTGAAAAGGACAAAAATAGAATTTCCAAATACAGGGCAAGAATCTTAAAAATGTACATGACTTTACCAATAATGACTTGGAAACCAGAGAGAACGTTTTCTAAACAACTGATTGTGTGTGGAAAATAGATTTAATCAACCCTGCTAGAGGGTAGACTGAATTATGTGTCTATTCTCTCTATAGATATGACAAAATTTTAGCACATGGATCTTCCCTGGTGCTAATATATCACTTAAAGCATTTTCCAAACATGCGAATGACTCAAAGCTAAAGATTCAAGAGCACAGACAACAGAAACTAAGAATGATGTTGCCAATGCTCCAAATGGCCCTACTAAGCCACCAGGACACAACCTGAGGGATTCGGACAGGCCATCTGCACACTCCCTCTCTATCCTCAGTGTGACCAACAGGCAGCCGGGAGGAACCTGTCTGAGTTGCCATCACAACTTCTCTTCCTTCCCCTTCTTCCCCATCTTTTGTTGTTAAATCGAATTTGTATTTTTACAATATAATAAGTGTCATAGTTTTAAAAGGCACTTAGCACTGTGAGGTTGTAAAGAGAAACAGCGGCTTTCTGGTCTCTGTCCCTGTCTTAAGGAAACTGCTAGTTTTTTTCCCCAGGGATTTATCTCTATATTTCAACAGAATATACTATCCTGCAGTTTATTAATTTTTCAGTTGTAAGCTTTTTCTGTTAGCTTTTTTTACTGTGTAATAACAGACTTTGGTTCTCTTCCACCTCCCCCTCTCCACTCTCTATCTCTCAATATAGACCTTTCTCAAATTGGGGTTAAATCAATATTTGGTGTTTATCTTATTATGTGTAGTAAATATATTCATTTTTTACAAATAGACCTTTCTGCCCTCCTGCTCCAATATGGACCACTTGCTCACTAGGTCTGCTGGCCAGGGGTGACTCCAGACTTCCCTCATCACCACCCTGAGGATTTCCTCCCCACGCTCTGGGTTGGAGGTCCTGTTTCTTGGAACCTGTCTTCCCGTTTCATGGTTTAATTCCTTACTTCGGTGGAACACATCCTTCAGAGAACTTCCTGAGAAAGAGCGGTGAAGGAAATTTTGAATTCCTTGTTTATCTAAAAACGATGCTATTTTACCTTCACATTTGATAGTTTAGCAAGGCGTAGTGTTCTAGTTTGAAAAATTTTTTTTTCAAAATTGTGAAGACATCCTTCCATTATATTCAAGTTTTTATGTTTTTGAGAAATCCAATTCTATGCTTTCTTAGTCCTCTCCATAAATTTCAGGATCTTTTCTTTATTTCTGGTATTCTGAAGCTCCTCAGTGAATTTCTTGTTGGGTTTTTTTTCTCTCTCTAATTTTTCTGTATCTGAATGTACTTCAGCTCTGGAAAATATTCTTGTTATTATTTCCTTGATAAACTTGTCCTTTTCATTTTCTATGTCTTTTGTTTTGGAGTGCATAATATTGTTTTATATTTTGTAGAGCTCTACTTTATGCCAAGAACACTTCTAGGGTCTTGGGACATATCAGGGAACCAGAGAGATAAAATCCCTGTCCTCATGGCACTTGTAACCTTACAGTGATGGGTAGATGTTGGACTTTCTGAATTGATCCTCTTTCTTCTCTTATCTTTCATATTTCCCTTCTTTCTTTCTTTTTTTTTTAATTAACAGACTTTATTTTTAAAATCAGTTTATTAACAGAAAAATTGAGCAAATTACTTAAGGGTTCCCCTATGCACCCTTTTCCTGTCTGTTCCCTATCTCGGTTTGCCTATTAGCAGTTCTAATTAGTGAGATACATTTGTTATAATTGATGAACCAATATTGATACATTATTGTCAACTAAAGTCTATGGTTTACATTAGGGTTCACTCTTTGTATAGCACAGATTTTTTTTGACAAATACATGTCATGTACCCACCAATACAGTACCATACAGAATAATATCACTGTCATAAAAATTACTGTGCTCCATTTATTCATTCCTCTCTCCCTCTCACAGCTCTTGGCAATTACTAATTATTTTTATTATCTCTTTAGTTTTGTCTTTTCCAAAATGTCATATAGTTGGAATTATACAGTACGTAGCCTTTCAGACCAGCTTCTTTCACTTAGTAATATGTATTCAAGATCCTTCCAGTCCTTTTATGGCTTGATAGCTCACTTCTTTTTATGCTGAAAAATATTGTCTGGACATACTACACTTCATTTATTCACTCACCCACTGAGGGACACCTTGCTTGTTTCTAGCTTTTGGCAATTATAAGTAAAGCTGATGCAACATTTGTGTGCAAGTTTTTGTGTAGATAGAAGTTTTCAAATCATTTCGGTAAATACCTAGTAATGTTACTGCTGGATTGTATGGCAAGACTGTGGTTTTCCCCCAGCTTTATTGAGATATAATTGACATATGACTATGTTTAGCTTTTGAAAAAACTGCTAAACTGCCTTCCAAAGTGGCTGTACCATTTTGCATTCCTAACAACAATGAATGAGAGTTTCTGCATCCTTGCCAGAATTTGGTAGTGTGTGTGTGTTTTTTATTAGACATTCTAATAAGTGTGTGGTAGTATTCTTAGTTGTTTTAATTTGCAATTCCCTAGTGACATGTGATATGGAGCATCTTTTCATATACTTATTTGCCATCTGTATATCTTCTTTGAGGTGTCAGACCTGCCTATTTTAAATTGGGTTGTTTGTTTTCTTATCGTTGGGTTTTAAGAGTTTTTATATTCTTTTAGATAAAAGGCAAATGGCAAATATTTTCTCTCAGTCTATGGGTTGTCTTCTTGTTCTCTTAGTGGCGTTTTCTGTGGAGTAGAAGATTTTGATTTAAAGAAAGTCTGACATCTATTTGGATTGTGCCTTTGGTATTCTATTTAAAAAGTTATGCCTAACCCTAGGTCACCTAGATTTTCTCCTATGTTATCTTCTACAAGTTTATAATTTTACATTTGCATTTAGGATTATGACTAATTTTGAGTCCATTTTTGAGCAAAGTGTAAAATCTATACCTAGATGAACTTTTTTGCATGTTTATGTTCAGTTGTTCCAGCACCATCTGTTGAAAAGGCCTCTTGGTCTCATTGTTCTACTTTCTGAGGCATTTTTCTCATCAGGAGCAGAAATCTCTTTCAGTTATTCATCTTGAGTTAGAGTAGTTTTAAAAAACAAAAAACCACTGTCGTAGCCACGGGAAGACTGAACGCATGCTCTCAGCGCCCTCTTTTAACCTCCCAGCATCAGCATATATTTCTATCTGCGTCTCCTGGTCATTAGGTGGCTTTCATCCTACTGACCTCCACCCTATTTCCTGCTTTGTGGTCGATCATATTTGCAGGTCTTTTCTAGGGATGAAAAGTGCAGAGAAAATAGTTGATTTAAATTCAGTCCAGGAATAGGGATTGGCTTCCTGTCACAGAGAATTGCTAGATGACACAGGAAAGGGCACTCACGGAGTCACAGAGAGTTTAGTGGTTAGGCACAGACAGCCTAAGTTCAAATTCCAGCTCTGCCTCTGACTGGCCATGAGGCCTTGGATAAGACGTTTAAAGCCTTCCTGTAGTTTTCTTATCTTTAAAGCACAGGTAATGAGAGAAATTGTTACTAGAGCCATTTGGGATTAGATGACTTATTTCAAAGGGAATAGAACAATACTTAGCACACAGGAAGAGCCGTAAACATGTTTGCCATCATCACTGTTGCTTGACTAAGTATATGAGTCACCAAAAAACTCAACATTAGGACTTCAATCCCCTTGTGAAACTTGCCAATGTTCTTTTGAAGACAAGCTGGGGCTGGAATCATGAGAGTGGTTAAGTCATTCCAGCTGTCCCAATTCTGATCAGCTGTCACATTTCAACACTAATTTAGAATGAAGAGGTACCTACATCAATGATAAGTGAAAAAGCTTATACTGGCTTAGTAAACTATTCTATTTTTAGTTGTCCTGGGAGTATCGACACTTCAGTTAAGCTAGTCCCAGAGACTAGGACTGCTTAGCAAGGTCACCCTTTGATTTTACTATCCTTGATACTAGATCAGGAACACAAAACCTGCATACCAGGGAAACTTCAGGTTCTGTGATAACCCGACCCTACTCATTTGACTCTGTTACTATCACTTCAGAACTTACAGTACCTCAGAAAAAGATTTCAGTTTTTGCAACAGAATTTGAACTTCTACTGAGTTCAGTGACTGACCAATTCCCAAGAATGTGGGATCCAGCCCAGAGTACTAGATTAAAATAAAATAATATTTCTTTTTATAATGTCATCTAGTAAGCAGAAAAGGTCAATTTATTTAGTGAGATGTTCTGGGAGAAAACATAAAATAATTTTTGAGGAGTTATGAGATTTAAAAAGAGTCCTTTAAAAGTTTTCCTTCCCCTCTGCTTCTGATATATTCCTTATATTATAAATGTGGAGTAGAGTCAAAATGTCTAGACTTGATTGCTGGGAGAAAGGCAATGTCAAGTTGAGGTGCATAAATCATGGGTGTTTCAGAAATTATGGCCAGCTTTCACTTTCTCAGTCCTTGACAGCAAAGTCATGAAGAAGGGGAAAATAGGTTAGTTCTTTAAAAATCCATTGAGGAGGAGGTCAAATCTCGAGGAAAGTCAAATCCCTTGGAAGTTTTGAGTGGGAATTCCATCACATTATCTTCAGGACACACAGTAATGATGATGATGAGGATGATGGCAATGCATTGAGATCACACAGAAGCTTTCATCTATAGACTCAAAGTACAACACAACCACTAATTAAATCTGAAGGCAAAGTAGGCAAGTATCATTATCTCTAATTTGCAGGCTAAGAAGCAAGGCAGGAAGAAATTAGGCCCTTTACCCAAGGCCATCTCAGATTGAATATCAAAATGAAGAGTCCCTGACTCTTTACTGTCCACTGGCCATTCTAAAGGTAACTACAGAAGGACTTTCTTTTATTCTAGGCAGAGCTAGCTCCTAGGTGCATCTGACTATTCCCATTACAGAGTTTGGTGAGGGCTGAGAAGAGGCCTGGTAGAATGATGTCTCTACCACAGAATGACTTTGGGAGCTGCCACAGCTCTACCTAACTATGGAAGTAGAAGTGTGGAAGGTGTATACAAAACACTAAAATCAACCTGAAGGCAAGAACTATAACTCACATTTTTGTACCTCCTACAATACCCAGCACAGAGTCCAGCCATAAATCGTCACAATTTTGTTTATTTCTTGATTGATAGTGCTGTTGCTTGGCAAGGAAAAGAGATATTCCTGTTCATCTAGTCTATTGAGTTAATTTAATTTTCCTGTTCCAAGAAGAAATTTAGGGAATGTGGCAGAGACAGTAGCTGACCATCAAGAATTTGTGTTCCTGTCCCATGTAGAGTTGTTTTTGGGAAGTGGCTGCCTAATTGCGAACACTGTTTCTTAGCAGCTTTGCATCTGGTTGACTGATTCTGGCCAATTAAATGTGAGAGAAAATGGTGTGTGTCATTTCCAGGCTGAAGGGTTTAAGTACCTGAGTATCTTTTTACCCCTTGTAGCCACTGTGGGGCTATATGTTGAAGATAGCATAGCTAAAGAAATTGAGTTCCCGTGTCCTGCACTTGGAGGGGAATCACCAAGTAATATCCACATTAGCCTCTCTTACAGTATTCATAGTTTGGAGTCGTTTGTTACTGTAGTTAGCCTCCTCTGACTAATATAGAGAACCTTTAGAATACACCTAAGGTGATAAACAACTTAGATGAAGCAATTAGGGCAAAAGAAAAGCAAGGGTAAGAAAATAAGATAAACTCAAACACAAAGTACATACAGAAAATGCATGCTATGGTTACTGTACAGGTTTTGGAAGTGGGCAACATATTTGGCTTTGAGCTTTCTAGCATCCAAAACAAAGAGGGGAATTCGATGAGTTACAAGATTAATAATGCCCAGAAGAGAAAAACGTGCTAACACTCAAAAGAAATACACATTTTTTTTCTGGTTCTT
Source organism: Eonycteris spelaea (assembly GCA_003508835.1). Lineage (NCBI taxonomy): Eukaryota > Metazoa > Chordata > Mammalia > Chiroptera > Pteropodidae > Eonycteris > Eonycteris spelaea. The sequence goes on from PUFA01000575.1 coordinate 149,263, forward strand.
CAAACTGAGACACAGTTCTCCTAAAAGGCCAAAGAAAGAAGGTATCAATGCTGTTAGCTGCATCAGGTCACATTGCCAGTAGCATCTGTACAGTGCCTATCACAGAAACATTCCTATAGTTGATATAATGTCTCTCAATGCAAAAAAAAAAAAAAAAAAGGCAATGTTTGAAAAGGTAGTACAGAAATAGCCAAGGTAATGTAAAGCACAAAGACAGCCCTCCAACGGTCTGGCTTAACCCAACATCCAAAGTCCCTAAAATACTGGCTTCCTTGTTCTAGCACAGGTTCTAGGGTTACTGCTTGAAAATCAAAACCATCTATTTCTGGATGAGCCAGGAAATAGAAGTCCAACCACACCGTGTTGCAAGAACACATCCTTATCCACTGGATGGATGACCGGTTCTTTGACTAGATCCATCAGGAGTCAGCCCAACCCCTGACTTGCTGACCATAAAGAGAGGAAAGTCTCTCCTGACTTGCTTGTTTGAGTGGATGCTTCTGGTGTGGATGCTCACCAAATTTCCACATCTCAAAGGTGGTGATGGGAAGGAAACAAGGCACTTACTGAGTTCATCCTTGATTTCCTAAGGTCACAGGTATGGATGAGAACATCTGACCAAGAAGCCAGGCTGTCAGAATCCCTGCAGTGAGGGAACTCAGCCACACCATCAGGAAAGAGGAAAGCCCCTGGCTGCCCTTCAAGTCCTCGGGGTTTGTGGAGCAACGAACTGCCTCATGCAGCTGTCCTGCCAGAGGTCTTCTGATTGAGGTAGATTATATCTTCCAATTCCTAATCCCTCCTGAAGCCAGGAGTTTAACCCTGGCAGGGTCAACACATCCCCCTCTGAAAGAAGAAACTCTTCTTGGGGAAGAGATATGTTGTAGGGAGCGGCTTGACCTTTCTCCCAGAGAGCATGTTCTCCATTTGCCTAGTGGGAAGGAGAGGTGAACATGTGTCGAAGATCTCAAAGCTGTTTTAGCTCCTGTCCTTTCCTCTTCCCTTTCCTCCCTCTCCCCTTGTTCCCTTCAAGATGCAGATGGAAATAATACATTAACTGTAACCACGGATATTGTATTTACCAGTGCTATTTATTTACACAGGCTATTATCAACAGGACGCAATATCCTTTTCTTCTTTTTGAAGCTTTTCATGGGATCGTTTTTTCATTTACTCAGCAAACATTTACTGAGTGAATCCTGGGAGAAGGTATAGCAGAGTTGGTTAAAATATACTAATAATATATATGCATATCATGTACCTAAGTATATATATGTATACATAACATATATGTGTATATATTATATATATGTGATTATTCCTGGCCTTTGGTGAATTCAATCACTTTATTATTGTTTTGGGAGGTGAGAAAGGCCCTTCCCTGTCTCCTTCTGAAAATGTTGTAAGACATTAATTTTTCTAAGTGGGTTTTAAGAATTTGGGTGGATTTCAGACTCCCTTTGAGATTGTAAAGGAAACCACAGATGTCTGGAAAAAAACAAAGTAAGAATCAAAACACTAAGGTAAAACTCTGTGTCTCATCATCTCTTTGATTTTTGTATTCTTTAGAGCCCATTCTAAGACCTTTATTTCCTCTGGGGCAGGGTGTATGATGGTGGCACTTTTCCTTTTCAACTAATTTTACATCCCCAGAGCTTCAAAACCGAAGGGTCACCTGCCACACCTCCCTGGGTCTGACCCACGAGGAAGTGGCTGGAAGGTGGGCTCCTGGGCTGGTGCCGCCCCTCCAAGGGATGTTTATTATCCTGGGTGGCCCCTACCTGCTGCTGCTGAGGCTTAGGATGTAGGTTTTAACTTTCAAAGTTCCCTCCTGAGAGCCTTACATGCCATCGCTCTGACATTTCTGGTGATAATCTTCTGCTTACTGGGAGTGAAGAGAGGAGGTAAGTGCCTCACTGAACGTAGTGACAGACCTGCTCTCCCACGCTCCTGACTCACAGAACACGTAGGCAGCACCACCAATTTAGGATGAGTTAGGGCTGAGTTTTCTAGTAAATAGTTCACTGGAAGCAACTTTCCAGTAAACTTCTAGCTCACCAGTTTCCTGGTCACTTTCTTCAGGACCAGGGTAACAGCAGGGGTTTCTGGGACCCTGGAGCCTATATGTAATAAACACTGCCTTTGCCTGTGTCTGAGACCGTTCGGGCTGCTATAACAGAAATACCACAGACTGGGCGGTTAAACAACAGGCATTTACTTCTCACAGTTCTGGAGGCTGGAAGCCCAAGGTCAGGGTGCCACAGGCTCAGTGTCTGAGGGCCCACTTCCTGGTTCACAGATGGCCATCTTCTCACTGTGTCCTCACATGGTGGAAGGAGCAAGGGAGTTCCCTGAGGTCCCTTTTATAAAAGCACTGATCTCATCCATGAGTGTTCTGCCCTCATGACCATGAGGGAAAATGCCATCTCCCGAAGACCCCACCTCCTAATACCGTCACACTGAGAATTAGAATGTTCAATATATGAATTTGGGGTGGGTAGGGGAGGAGGGCATAAATTGTACCTTGGGGCAAGGGTCCTGGTGCTATCATCTGGAAAAGGGAGCCAGTGCCTGAATAAGCCAGCTTGCCAGTGGGTCAGGACTGTAACTAGTCTACTTCTTTGAGAAAGTGAACAAATAGGCATAGCTAAGGCTGTGCTGTCATCCCGTGTGTACACAGGTCTCCTGTAGATTCACCACAGAGCGAGAGTGTTAATTGTCCGGCCCTTGCTATTCATTTCTCAGTCTGCCTTTTCTTCTATGGAAGAGCCCACACTGGTAAACTCAGTGAGAGCTGCCCGTTGTTTTGTTAGCTTGAGGAAATGACATGTGAATATAGGCATTTATCAATAACTCTTTGCCTTTGGTGATGGTTATGATAGACTGTTTTCTGACAGGTTATAAAGTTCCTGATATCGTAAACCTTATATTTTTGCAGTTGTTTGTTTATATATACACCTAATATACTATACATATTGTATATATATATACATACATACACACAGGCACACCTGTAAGTACTTTTAGATGCTCCCGATTTTAGGAAAAAACAAGAGAACTGGTAGTAGATGGTAATCTATGTTTTTCATTTTTGTATATTATATTTGTAATTTTCAGTCCTTGAAAGTACTACATCCGTTGTCATTGGCACTCTGTTTTGATGGTGGTGAAGACAAGTTGGAAGAAGGGCTGAGTGGAGCCCATGGGGCTCTGTTTACACCTGCCTAGAGGGCTTGGCAGCTGCTGCAAAGCCCACCATCTGGAAAAAAAAAACCCTCCCGCCACCTGTCCCTGATGCTGGCGTTCCTTCTGCTGGGAGCATAACCTTTTATTTCAATTCCAATTAAACAAGTTTTCAAAAGCCCACATGTTAAAACCAACACACACATGTTAAAATGTGCCTGGAGGCAGTTTTTACATCCAGAAAGAGAAGTAGGTAGCCACTTAGCTAAGCGAATACAACATAGGCAGCGGATACACATTGTTGGAAAGAGGAATTGGGAGCCTCAAAGTCCAAACTCGTTACTTCATGCTCTTTCTTTCAAGCTGACCTCACTTCCTTGTCTCATCGTTGAAGAAGGTTTCAATCTTGACACAATAATGTTTAATATGAACCATGGATTGTTTATGTGTTCTACCTGTGCTTTAAATTTAAATTTTCAGTCATTTATTCAAGGCCTGGCAATAATTAACTCACTATAAGGAAATCACATAATTTCCTTAGTGAAATGGCACCAGAAAGTAATTTCCTGGAGTCACTGAGAGCTGTAAACAGCTGTAGTCACATTCAGGCCATTTTGTGTCAGCCAGAGACAAAGTCCTTTTAATCACAGATGGTGCCTGCCCTTTCTGACTGTTGGACCTAAGCCTTCAGAATGAGGTGGGATTTCAGGATTCGCCTGAGCCTTGCCCTGGATTCACGTAGACAAGCAGTTGTACAGTGTCTATAACCCACAGCTTCTCTGGAGCTGGAAATAGTCTAACTGTTCATCCATCAAATACTTTTTTGAGCACCCACTTGACGCTGGGCACTGTTAGACTCTGGAAATAAATTAGTGAAAAACAAAAAGCAAAAAATAATACTGTTTGGCCTTGGAAAAATATGCCTGAAACATATTTCTGCTCTGATCAAACAGCTCTCAAGGTCAGATACTGAAGCTTGTTCTTTTTCTAATTAAATTGTCTGAAGACAAAACAGGAAAGTTAGCTTCCTGGGAATTATCAGGAAAAAATAATTCTTTTTACAGCCTCATAACGTTTTACCAATGCTGCCCTCTGCAGAGCAAAACTGGAATCTCAACTCAGCAGTTTGTACAAAGTTTAGAGAGAATTTGAAGGTCCAGGGGTCTTTGGACTGATCTGATGATCCCGCTAAAATAATTGCAAACAATTATGTGCCCCCTCGCATGTTTTAATCTGACATAAATTTGTGTCATCAATTTAATAGTTGTAAGGGATGAATTTTCCACATTTTCTGTTTTAAGTAATTGCAGATTGAGCTTATCCAATTTATGAAAAATGTCCTCCGCATCACGTGGTCAACTCATCATGAGCCCTCATTGTCAAAGCCATCAAACAAATTAGAGTTGCTTCCTGTCAGGAAAAAAGTTTACTTGCTTGTTTTCCATTCAGTGAAACTTTTTGGTGGCTGCCATTGCACTCCTGCACTCTAACTCTGAGGCAGGGGAATAGCTGGTGCGGGCACATGTGACAATGGCAAGGCCTATTGTGATTTCCTTCCAGGAAGCTCCCTTTGCTTTGCTCTCCTGGGACTTTCCTCTCTTAGACCTGAATTTTCTTATTGTGCTTTTCTTTGGTACATGTTCTTACATACGGGGACAGAGTATTCAGTAGGATGACGGATGATATGAGGTGTCTTTCTTTTGTCAGTGAGAGAAGGGAGATTGAGAAATGGAGATATCATAAGAGGTGAGGGGCAGACCACAGGCATTTACTCAGGCAATTGGTATCAGGAACAGAGGTGAGGGCATGGCAAGCCACTTCTGCAGACTGTGCTAAGCAGTAATGTCTTTCAATGTGGAGGCTGACTTAATTCACCCGAGGAACACAGCCTCCTGAGAGCCATACTCGGACCATAGCCAAGGTCCAAGAGGTCATTTATGTTCAAGAGGCTCTTCTTATCCCTCCACCCTTGCTCTGGACTTTGACAGTGGCTTTCCTTCAGGGTTCCCTAGAGTGCAGGATTGTGATGTGCCCCCGTTTTTTAAGGTTAGGCCTCCTGGAAAATAACTCTTCCTTCTATGTCTCTCTTGAGGTCTTGAAGATAACTTTTGGTCCCCAAGAAGCTACTTAGCAAAAGGTAAATGTCACCTCATAGCAGTTCTTCCCTCATATTGATGGGTCAAAAATTTCCCATCTGGTGGGTAGCTGGACAAAATGTCCAGTGTGGACGTAGGTGACTAAGCCCGAGGGCTATGGTGAGATGGAGGATGTGATGATGATCTACTGTCTGCCACAACACCCTGAATGCCAGACTAAGGCATTCTAGGTCCTGTGACACCTGACCCCAGCCTACATCTGTAGGCTTAGCACTGGTCTTTCTTGCATCCTACTGGCGGGAATAGAATGTCCTTCCTACACACCCTATGCTGTTGCCTCTGTCTGGCTTGCCTTGACTCTCATCTTGGTCTGTCCAAAGCCTCTCTCAAGGCTGAAATCTTGTTTCCTGATTATTCCCCTGTACAAGCCTCTCTCCTTCCCTTAATCCTGTAACATTCTGTACTTTTTAGGACATGTATTGTATTTTGCCTTAGGCTATAATTATTTAACTACATGTCTCATGGCCCTTTGGGAAGAAAGGCAAATTTATCTTTATATTTCCCAGCTGCCTAGCTCAAGATCTGGCAAAAAGCAGGTACTCAAAGTATTTTAGGTCCCAGGTCCATCCCAGACCACTGCTATGTGCATTTATAAAATACAACTGCCAAGTAAACACAGATTCTGTTTCCTCAGATAAAGGATGTGCTTCCTCTCATCACACATTTAAAGAGTGATAGGATGGGTTCTAAAACTTGGTAGCTTCTGCAATTCCAGCAAAAGGCACCTGTGAGGGTGAATCAAGAGTGGGATTTTGTCATGGATGACGACACACTTTGGGTGGCATTTCTAAAGCACTGCCTGGTGCTTCTAGGTCAGTAGACCTGAGTTCAGTGATGATGTGCTGAGCATCAAAGGCAAACCAGGAAGCTCAGTCTGGATTAATAAATCCCCGCCCACCCCCGCTTGTAGGAGATCCTCTGCCAAGACCCAGATTTATTTCTTGATTCAAAAAAAAAAAAAAATTAAAACATGTCAAGTTTTTAAACATTCCCAAACACTTTTTGGGAATGTTTCCAAATTTCATCAAAGACACAAAACATAATAAAATAAACAGAAATCAAACTTTATGGCACTCTGGAAGCATCCTCCAATACCCAACTAAATACGTGGCTTAGATTTAAATGATGGTCATGTGCCATCACTTAATGGAGACAGGAAAAATGAAAAATAGAAGAAGGGATTAAAAAGTTCCATCTAAATCATATGTAAATTAGCAGGGACTAAGCTCATTTAGATATTTATAAATCTGCAAATAAACAGGAGAGTAGCTGAATGGTTCTGCAGTGCAATGGTTTTCCACAACAAATTAACTTAGACAGACAAAAGAATTGAGAAAACTTATGCTGTGTAGATTGTTTTATAAACAATGCATAAGAATTGTGCCTCTAAAAAGGGGTGGTTTTATTTTACCCTGTAAGAATGAAAGCCTTAGCTATCAAGTAGAAAAGCAAATTCTTGAAAGGAAGTGTGCCAAGGCGTATGGCACAGCACAATTTCTTGCCTGGGAGTTTCCTGTCCCAGCTCTGCCATTAACCAGATGAGTGACTTTGCCTGAAGATCTTTCCATTTTCACACTTAAAAAGTTGAATAAAAGTTGAGTAAAGACAGAAACACTTCGGATTGCTAATTAGCCTATTAAAGGGGCACCTATTCTTTAGATGCTAAAGTTTAGGAATTCATCTACCAAGTCTCTCACCCAGCCTGCTCTTCTTGAGCACCTGCTCCAAGCTCTGCATGCCAGGCACTTAAGTATTTGTCAGCCAAGGTGTTTCCATGGAAACCAGTTCTACTCCAGTAGGTTTTCCAACTGGCTGTAAATTGGGGTTAGTGAGAGCAGGCTCCATCCTGCTCAGAAACAAAGTCAGCCTTTCATAGGAGCAAGAAGCTGGTTCTTACCACATGTTTTTCCAACATCCTCTATAAAAACCCTTTGTGGTGTTCTCTGGATGACCTCTCACTGACCCTTTTCTTATATTCTAAATGCCATTCTCATGCCAAGGCCAATGAGAGTTTTCATCCTTTCTGCAATAATAGGGTTGTCAGATTTAGCAAATAAAGTTAAAGAAATTTGGTATTAAATTTGAATTTCAGAAAACAACAATGATTTTTTAATACACAATATTTGGGACACACACTAAAAAAAATTCATTATGTATTTAAAACTGAATAGAATGGGGCATCTTGTTGACAAATCTCTACAGAGATTCAAATGTTCTAATTTTCATATTCACTAGATTATTTGTTTTTTTTTTTCTGTTTATCCCTCATATCGGGAAATAACACTACATACACAAAACTACTTTACTTACCTAAAAAGAACATGCACACCCCCTCCTTCGAAAGTTATCAATAATAACATGTAATAGATACAGTTTTCGTTAATGACTATCCCAAGATCTGTCTGTTTTCTTCTCTGATGCATATAACGATGCCTTTCAGTCTTCACCCTTCAGTTCCATCTCTGTCACCATTTGTCTCACTTTCTTAAATTAAAAAAAAAAAATCCTTTATTGTAACCCTGGAATGTGAATGACAGGGTTCTCAAACCCTTTAGTTGTAGGGGTTAAGAACAATCTCATGAGTTCTGAATCTAAAAATAAAACAACCAACCCGGACTACTCTTTCTGTGTCTGAGTAGCACTTGTGTGAAGTAAAGATGACCCTCACATTTTATATTAAACAGTTGGAGAAGACACTCGACTTTCCTTCTTTTGAGTTAACATAGGCATCTGGGGGGTGGCTTGGGAGTAAGCAACAACTACAGGTTTCACTGCTCACTTTTGGAAGCTTTTATCTTGACCATTGTCACAACTAAATGTTTCCTTCCAAACATTTCCACTCACAGGAAGGCTGTGGTCCCTCCTCAGAATTTGGCCAGTGTCCAGCCTCTGTTTACAGCGGAATCTGTTGGAACCTCCTAACAGACTCTGGGGTAGCTAGCCCACAAGCTGGTGAGGTAACAGAGGCAGCAGAATAGGTTATTGTCAAGGGTGGATTTATTTCTGATGATCTTTATAGGGAGATACCGCAGAAAGGTACAATCATACGGCAGTGTTTGTACCATCAGAGCACATTTGGGGTGAGGCAGGTATGCATGTTTTGACTTCTTAAATTAAATAAGGGACTTATAACTTGGCCACACAGAAAGTTACACACACACACACACACACACACACACACACACACACACACACACCAACAACCAGGAAATGAACACTGGCAGATACTGGGGCACTAGATATAAAGGGCGGAGGAGACAGAATTCCCCTGGAGACACTAGAGGCAGGCGAGGCAGAAGGAACATTTTAGAAACACTTAGGAACAGCACATCAGTTTCGCAAACCTCCCTGGACTTACCCACGACTGAGACACAAGAGAGAGGACACCTCTTGCAGGATGAAGTCTAAACTACCTGCTCCGACATTCAAGGTCCCCACATTCCCACCTGAGCCTCATCTCCCCAGCCTGTCCCTCATGTGTCTCTTACTTGCTGAAGGGTGAGGTCGACCAGGAGATCACAGGGACGTAGAATCTGTGTTTTCGCCGGCGCCCCTCCTGTTATCCCAGTCATCTCCTTGCATTCCTAGACCGCTTCTGGTGCTTTCCTCCCACACTTCTTGTTGGAAATCCTCCTTTCCAGCTCTTTCTACATAGTTCTTCCCCTACCCCGCCCCATTTTGTCTGCCCTGTCTAAGGCTCTATTTTTGTTAGCTTGGTTCTGAGTCTGGCAGGTGGTCTGCATGGATCTTCTCCACCAAGCTGCAAACAACTAAGGGCGGGAGCTGCCTCTTACCTATTTTTCTACTTCCATCCTCCGGATTAGTATAGAACCTAGAACAGTGTAGTTCCTTAATAAACATTTGTTGTTGAACTAGGTAGGTGGATAGATAAATGGATGGGTAGGTGAATGGTTGGGTACATAGATGCGTGGATGAATGGGTGCATGGATGGATGAATGGATGGAATGTGGATAATAGCTGAGTGGCAGAAATCCACACTGAACAGGAAACCACCTCTATGTCCTCCCTGGACTAGGAAGAAAGCAGAACAGTAGAAAGAGCATGCACCAGAGACAGAGATGAGGGTTTTCACTCTGGCTTCTTCATCACTGGCCATGTGAACTCAGGTGAGTCCCTGGACTGCTCCAGCCCCTTACCATCACTTGTAAATTGGTGACAAGAACACCTGTCTGTCTGAAGTTAGGGAGTCTGGCTGGATGGTCTCTTGAAGTCTTTTTCAGCTGATTCTCAGAATTCGTTCTCCAAGACAAGCAAGAATGAGGAAGGCTCCCAGCACAGAGCTTCTGGGGTGACATATGGAAATGGGGAAGCAGTCTCATGATGTTTTATTCAGTGACACTGCACAGAGTTTCACCTTTTCCAGCATCCCTGTTGCTAGAGTGCTAATATTTGTTGGGAACTTTTCAACCCCTATGCCAGCAATACCTCAAAGCGCAACCTCTGAATTTTTTCCCAGCTTCTACTCTTACCCATGCACTGAACACTCAGTGCAGGCTTCAGTCTTGTCCATCCTGGAAGGCAGAGTCCTCATTTATGAGAGGTTTCTCCTTTGCTGAGTAGAAGAATGTGTACTGACTGCCTGATGGGCTGCTCAGCCGGTTCTCCTTTTGTGAGAGGATTAAGTAACAAACCTGCTTGAACACCAAGAACTAATGCATCAAGTCTTGATGTACACATTTTTCTAGAACAGCAAAAGTATTTTAAAAACTAGTGATTCTTGTGGTGCTGGTTTGGAGTGACTATGGACGGCGTAAATTATTCCCCCACATCTGGTTTCTTTTTGCCCAATAATATTGTATATAGGTCTGACCTTGGGAAGTGTCCTCACCTCACCCCGCTGTAGGCTGACTTCCACCTTCCCCTGTGTGTGTGGGGGGGGGGGCGGGGAGGGGTTGTTAGTCTGTGTGAGTTGTCAAGAATTCAGAGAGGACCAGCTCTCAGCAGGATGTTTCAGTGAATGAATTTTGCTTTGGTCCCCTTTGGTGCATGGTTTTATGACACCTGTTTTGGTCTCCCCTGTCCTCATTCCAGGCCCTGGTGAGGGTGTCAGGTAAGTGTTGCTTCCATGTTTGTCTTTGCCTGAGTGTGTGTGCCACCTGTCTATGTGATATGTCTGTGAGTCCATAAGCTATATCCTGGCCACCAGGCGAGAAGCTGGTTCTCATGCCTTCTGGCAGCTGGTGGCCCTCACAGGTGCCCCGTGCTAAGACACAGCCTAAAGGAAAGGCCCTTTGAGGGCATTTTAAATTTCATCATTGCATAAAGTTAGGGGATTTGGAAATAAGAGGCTAAGTAAGAAAAAAACCTGTACTTGTTTCTACTTATCTCATGCTCTCTTCCTGGGGTGATCAAGGCAGATAAGTATTATAATTTCCTCTGTTTCTCACATGAAGAATCTTAGGCACAGAAAGCTTAGTGGGGAATTCAAGTCCTTCAATTTTGGCTTCTCTGCTCTCATCACATATTTTTCTCCTGGAGCATTCGTATGACTATAATTTAATTTCTTTTATGCAGTAGCTGAAAGTGATCATGTATTTTCTATACTCCTGTGTGTGCTGGTTAAAACAAATATATGTTTTTTGCTTAACAAATATTTCAACCCCCCAGAAGAATATAGAGATATCTGCCTCTCTGATGGCCTCCCTCTCCGTACTATTTCCCTGAAGTAACCGTTCAGTGAACAGTTTGGGGCCCCATCCCAGTATTTATTGTGGATAATAAGTTCTTGACGTTCTTCTTCTCTCACCAAACTTCTGCTCAGGCCTGCTTTTCCTCCACGGTGATCTCACAGCTTTCCAGTGTGTTGTGAGAGACTAAAGACCTGGGTATTCAACCCGTCCTTCTGGTTTCTTATTTATTTCAGGAACTGTCAGTCTTTTCCTGAGGATTATTTTCCTTTTTAATCATGGAATATTTTTGCTTGGGGAGTGAGTATAGAGGTGTGTAGAGAATGGGAAAAGTAGAAAGCAAAATCACCTCATTGAAATAAGCAAATGAGTCTTCCCACAGAGAATAATTCCCTCAGGTTGTGAGGTTTGGGAGGCGTATTGTGAGATTTTGCAGCAGCCCAGATAATTATTTCAAACAAGGTGTACCAGGATTTAGCTTTCTGGCTTTCACTGAAGGATTTATTGGGGGAGCTTAGTGTTTGATTAATTAACTGAAAGCTGGGGTTTTATACAAATGCAAATGATCACCTCCACCCACAGAGTTCCTCTCAGGCATGGAAATGGGTAACAGCTGAGGAAAATGAGGTGGCATTGGAATTACTGGCAGGCTGTGACTTCATCTGAATTTCATGTGGGTTGGGGGCTGGCACGACTTGTGCAAATGCCATTGTCACAGTCTGGCATCTGCAAAATGTAATTACCTGAGGTGAAGGCTCAGCCTTTGACCCCAGAGGGTGGTACCGTACTAATGAAATAGCAACACAGGGTTCCAATCTTAGATTGCAAGAGGAAAATGTCAACAAAATTGTGATCTTTGTATATACAAGAGAACACACTGTTGCTGCAGATTCGTGGTTCCGAGGTAAGGGGTACGAGACTGTGCTGGCTGGAAAATTACTACTTGGCTATGTCCATGGGAACATAGGCTGTCACCCATAGGAACATAACATTCTAAACAAGCTTTCTGCTTCTGTACCCCGCTTACGCACCTGACCTGTGAGTTGACAGGTAATGAATAGAAGAAAGATAGCCCTTCATGTTTAGACAGAATGAAGAATGGGATTTTGGGCCTAAAAACCCTGTACCTCTACATTTCAGGGCTGCTTAATTTGGGGTCTGCGTACCCCTGGCAGACCAGCTGGCTGAATAAAGAGTGTTTCCTACAACTCACTGAGTTCCGGTGGTCCGTGTGTCTTTCGGGGGCTGGCGGCTACAACAAGACTCAGGCAGTTAGAAGAAATGAAGGGAGCCATAGGCAACTGTGACATAGCTCTGTATTCCAGCACAGGCCTAACAGGGCGGCAGTGTCATCCAGCAAGGGCACGGCCAGCCTGGCATGACGGCGGCACCTTTTATACACAGGTTAAACAATGGTGCCAGATGGAAGCCCGCACACACACGGGGCACATGGTTACCTAAGGGGAGAAGTGCTGACTCATTCCGCCAGGAAGTTAGCTACGGATGTGGGAGGGGGCCTGACTACAGTCACCTTTCTTTCTCCACACTCCACCCTTTCAGGGTTCCTCCCTTACACCTATGGAGGCTTGACACGTGATCGCTGAAGGAGGCAGATCTCTGTGCCCATATGCCATAACAGTATAGGGAACAACAACATCTCACTAGGAGGCAGGCTCCACCTCCTAGGAGAGCTGAGACCCAGCATCAAGTGGACCTTAGGCCTGCCCACGGCTCCTGCAGAGAATCCCCAGTGAGCTGTTGGACCTTCTGTATTTATTTTAATACAATGGGGCATATCCCTAGTCACCTCCACCCCTTCACTAGTCAGCCATGACCATCCATCATGTACCGAGTACTCCAGTAAGGGTTTGTCCGGCTCACGCCAAGTCCTTCTTTGTGTGTCCACTTGAGTAGGGATGATGGTCTAGTTGTGTGACTGAGGTCCCCAGTGGGTCAACCGATCCCACGCTGTAACAATAGCTGCATGTTTATGTCATGTCAGTCCTGCAGAGGCGCTGACAGGAAACTCCATGCAGACCCAACAGTGTGAGACATTCGTGATCGTGGCATAGGTACGTGCCCGAACAACCACAGTATTCACGTAAAGCAACCTAAGGTCAAAAGAAAGGGAGGACAAGGGTACCAACAGAGGTAAATCTTTTCCATCAGGCAAGATGCATGCCAATGTCTTATCTTGTGATAAGACTTGCCGCTGAGGGGTGCCGGCCCAGCAGTGGTACCATACCCATTCCCCTTGAGGCATTGCTCCCACATGACATGACATGGGAGAACTCATGATAGGCCACAGTGACAAGACAAAGGTTCCCCTTAGGATGGTACTTTCTTCACCCATCTCACCTGTGGGATATCTCACAGTTATTTGTGGTGGCCTGTTGGTTGTTATCCAAGGAATGACCTGTAAGTTCATCTTTAGCCCCTGGTCCCGTTAGGCCTACCCACTGACAGTGCAGAGCCTTTATTTTCCATGCCAAGTCCATTGCACTGTTTCTCTCCTTTACAGACAAGCAGGTAGGAGTGCATTACTATTGAGTCCATGACTGGGTTTCGACAGTTTCAGTGGTAATTACCTGTAATTGAATTGGGGCCACGGCCCTATGTAATAACAGCTCTACCAGAGAGGGACCTCCAGCTCCAGCTCGCACATTCAGGCCCTGCAACACGTCCCACCCAACCTCACAGTCTTGGGGGATTGATGGTTACCCATAGGTGCTGTTTCAAGAGCCCGTTGTACCGCGCCCTGGGGATTATACGGGGCATGCAATTTCCATTGAATGTCCATTTGCTGGGCCCATGTTTGGACTTCATGCCCAGTCAGGTGAGTCCCTTGGTCACTTTCCACCACTAACAGCCTACCGTGAAAAGCACATAAGTGTTTAAGAGCTTGGACAGTATGTTTATGGTCTGCGGCCACACAGGGCCATGCGAACAATAACCCGGTAGCCGTGTCCACTGCCATAAGGGCATAAGATGCCCCTCGAGCCTTTTGGAAGCGGTCCCATAGAGTCTATCTGCCGCACAGCCAATGACTCTTCCCCCCGTTACTTGCACATGCTCCCGCTTCATGTGGCAAGGATACAGCATGTCCTGTCTATACACCAGACACTTCGCACAGGCATCTGTGACATCTTCTCACTCCAAGGGAAGGTTCCACTGTTGCTTCACTGTCCACATAGTTTGGCACCCATGTGCTGCAATTGTCTGTGGAGCCAGTGTGCACATCAGTGGCAGGAGCCTTTCTAGCCATCACGAGAGCACATCCGCCTCATCATTTCCTGGTGTCACCAAGGGGACAGGACCTGTAACATGATAGACAGTTACATCCTTTTCTTGTCCTGTCTCCCATAAGGTCTTGCCACACGGCTTGTCCCCACAAGGGTCTTTAGCCCACTAGCTAGTTTTGCCATTTCCACGTAGGCAACCATAATAATAGGCCTTTAGACACTGCCCAACTGTCAGTACAAATAGTCAAGGGGCCGTTTTCATGGGCTATAACCATCCATACAGCAGCTCAGCTCATTGGCTGCTTTGGCCCGTCCCTGTATCATACCAAATGTGGTCAGCAGCTGGTTGCACCCCTATAACCACCCACTTAACTCCCTGCCCCCTACTGGACCCATCTGTGTACCACGCATCAGTGGGTATGGGTGGCTTCCCTCCTCTGTAGGGGACACTTCCAGATCTGTAGGCACTGCAGCCTCCAGTAGTCAGTGTAAACTCAACTGGGCCTAAAACTGTCTGTAATTCCATGGCCATTTGGAACAATGAAGTGCCTAGCATCGATTGCACTCTGTTGCTCCAGATACACCCATTTTGTCAGAGTAGGGGTTTGGGCCACCCCTGTTTTGGGACCCTGTATCCATGAACATAACCAACCTTGTAGAGGGTAAGTGGTGCACATCTGCACTTTGGCCATACCAGTCACTGCCTCAGTGGCCTGTAAGGCTACATATACAGCTGCTAATTGCTTCTCGTTAGGGAGTACCAGCTCTCTGCACCTTTCCACAATCGGGACCAAAAGCCCACAGGGGTCCTAGTTCGTTCCGAACATTGCCACAGGCCCCAGCCATATCCTTCTGCTGTTACATGCATGTCCAATTCGAGGGTTTACCTGATCTGTTACCTGTGGGGCTTAGGCTTACTGCACTACCCACTTGGTGGCAATAAACACTTTCTCTACTGTTTCATCCCAGTCCCAAGTAGCTCCCTTCTTGATCACACCATATAACGGTCGTGCTAGCTGTGCTAGATGGGGCACAAGTGCTCTCCAGTACCCCAAAGGCCCACATAACTCTGCAATTCTTTAATTGTAGTGGGTCATGGGTACACTTGTGTCTTATCAATGATAGCATCAGGGATAACTTTTGTCTTACCCGACCAGACAATACCCAGGAATTTGACAGATAAGGCAGGTCCCTGAACCTCGGTTGCATTTACGCCACGTGTTTTCAGGTACTGCAACAGCACCGATGCCGCTTATTCTAGATCTGTGAGGGAAGCAGAGGTTAACAAGACATCATCAGTATAATGAAACAATTCACCATTGCCAGTCAGGTCTAGGATGCCAAATCTTGGGCTACCAACCCATGGCAAATTGGTTGGGCTATGTAAAGAGCCTTGGGGTTGTACCACAAAAGTCCATTGTCTTCCATCTCATGTGAAGGCAAATTGGTCTTGACTCTCAGGAGCTAAATTTATGGAGAAAAAAGCATTAGCCAATTCCAAGACACACTGAAACGTTCCCAGCCTTGTAGTCAGTTGACCCCTTAGATCATGGATGGACGGTACTGCTGCATGCAGTCGGGGGGGGGGTCACTTCATTCAGTTCCCAGTAGTCCACAGTCATCCTCCACGAGCGTCAGGCTTCATCACTGGCCACACAGGGGCATTATGAGGACTGTGGGTGGGTGCACAATCTGAGCTTTCCCCAATTCTTGAATTGTAGCCGATTCCATCATGTTCATCAGGCAAGCGATATTGCTCAACATTGACAAAGCACCTTAGTTCTGGTACCTTCTATGGCGGCTGATGTGTATGACCTTGCACTACAGTCACCACCTGGACTCATAACCAAGATCCACCAGCAGAGGTCTGCAGATTGAGCCCGTGCCACACATCCGCCCATAGGATACATTCCAGCACTCGAGAAGCATACACGTCAGATGGACATGGGGGCAAATGTCCTATTCGAAGAGGCAAAGTCACAGCTTGGTCTTAATAGTCTTACCCCGTAGCTGTCTGTATAGGTGCTGATCCAGGGAATCTGTTTGGATTTCCATAGGTCAGACTGTAGTCGGCCCCGGTATCTACCAGTGTTAGGACTCTGCACATTATTTGGGAACCAGTGGATTGCCAATTCCATGTGTGGCCTCCGGTCCCCTCCTTTCCCCTCCTAACAGGCACCTTGACCATCTCCCTAATCATATAGGTCAACAGAGAGTTCTGGGGTTGCAAAAAGTCCTTCAAGGCCGCAGGCCGAGGTCTCAGTGGGAGGTTTCTGCCCATGCTTGAATTGCTATTCAGGTTTCAACTGACACCACGATTCTAGCAACACCGCCTTAGGATGGCAGTCTCTGGTGTCTTGATCAACTCCTGCAGCCAGCAAATCAGTCCAATTTGTGTTCGGGTCACCCAAACGGGACCCTGCCTAGGGCCTTTCTTTTCCTTCTGGCCCCTCTGGTGTCTGGGCGTTACCGCATGGGCACTTCTGCGCCCCCCTTTCAGGGTCTCCCCTCTGCGTCCCCCAGAGCAGTCATTGCTGTAGTCACTTCGTGTGTATGTCTCCCCGCATACGGAGCCAGGATCGCAACCAACGAGCTAACCATGGTAGAGGGGGCGGTCCCTGACACTAGGTCCCTCATACCAGTTATAAACCATTCACCGTCCGGCCCCCTCGTATTCAAGTTAAACATAGCTTGTCACGTGCACAGTTCATGAATAATCTGCTCCAATTCAGCATACGTTTGCCATTTACTCAGATGCTCTGGTTGTTCTCCGGCTTTATTCCGAACTGTCCACACAGTGGCAGTAAGCCATTCCATCAGAATATGGTTCCCCGGCCTCTGAGGGTAACTCTGAGGGTGAACGTCTCTGGAGCTCAGCTTCCGGTTGTTTCACCCTTGTGTCCAAGGCATCTGCTTTTTGCCGAAGCTCCTGTACCTGTGCAGCCTCTGCTATAGCTTGATCCATATTCTGCTTCAAAGCCATTGCACCCAGCCCACTCGGCCGGCCGCGGTGCAGGTTTTTTCCCCAGCAGCTGTGCCTTCTCAATACTCATTTGGGGACCCATCAACTGCCTCCCAAAGTTCAGGTGGAGTCCAAGTCATCAGTGCTGCTGCCACGGGATACTGCATGCTCTGTGGGGGCCGCACGCCCCTCCTGTCCTCCAGCAGAGCAGACAGCTCCCCGACCTGGAAATCCTGCTCCTGGAACCAAGTGTGTTGCTAAAGATTTGCGGTTCTGAGGTCAGGGGGACGAGACTCGGGCAGTTGGAAGGACATGTGGCAGCTGTAGGCAGCTGCGACATAGCTCCTTATTCCAGTGTGGGAGCAGCCCTCCTCACAGGGCGGCAGTCTGATCCAGCAAGGGCGCGGCCAGCCTCGCATGGCAGTGGCACCTTTTATCCGCAGGCTAAACGATGGTGGCACACTGCCACACGATGGAAGCCCGCACACTTGCGCCGGGCACATGGTTGCATAGGGGTCTCCACGTGCTGACTCACTTCCGTGGGGGAAATTAGCTACAGGTGTGGGAGGAAGCCTGACTACAGCCATCCTCCTCCTCCTCACACTCACCGACGGAGTTTTATGGTATATCGATTTTGACTTCACACTTACCAGTCACTGATGTTTATTTTCCATACAAGGCAGAGTGTGCGTGGAGAAGGGTGGACTGAGAGGGTGGCAAGAACAGGCAGGGGCCTCCTCCACCCCTCAAATGTTGCTGGGTAGGTGGGAAGACCCAGACTTGGCCATCACACATCCCTAGGCTGCCGCTGAATGTTTGGGTTAAGTTGGGCATGAAACCTCACCTCTGGGGCCACCAAATGTCAGTGAACCTGAGGCTTGCCTCACAGGAAGGCTGAGGGAGCTCAATGAGGTGTGTCTGCAAATTGCTTAGGGCAGAGCAGGTAATACTGCATAACAAATACAAGGTAATATGTGACCATGACTTCGTCACATCTAGGGCTTATCATTTCTTTGCTTTTGACACTTTTCTCCCGGAACCTGCAGAGGGTGGCAGAGCGCTTTAGTGGGCTGTCCCTTCTACTTGCCTTGGTTCTTCCACTGAATTTCCCATAGGCACAGTGGTCACAGAGCCATGGGCCCCCGAGACTTTTGGGGGCCCATGAAAGTGTATTAATGTCTCTGAAAATCATAAGAAAATATGCATTTAATGACTATGTGACAATGAATTCAGTCTACATTATATTATTCTTTATACCTTCGCAGTCATCAAATGTAATTTTTAATCTTTTCTTTGTAGAGGAAGAAGCCAGGGAGGCAAAGTGCCCTGAGCCATCGGAAGTGGTAATGCAGCTCCCCGGTTACGGACCTCACTTCAGAGAGCCGCTTGGCGGCGGCGCTGCCATTTGGGAAAGGCCAGGGGCCGGAGCCACTTAAGTCCACGGGGTTTTAGGAGAGAAGCTGTATCAGCTGTGGAAAAGCCAGGCCTTTTTTCTAGAAAAACCCTCAGTGCCCGGCGATATGGAGAGTAAACAGCCCCTGTTTGCCTAGGTAACGAACATGAACACGTGGAGTCTGAAGGGAGATCCAGTGGTGAGGCTTTGGGGATGTAGCCAGCTGCCCTGGATTTGGCGTCAAGGTCGAAGGGGGCCAGGGCCACATGAGGCCATTTTCCAAAAAGATGAAGTGTGCATCTTAAATGCTACATGGGTGTTTGTTGACCCAGCTATTTTTGAAGAAAATCTCTTTATAATGCGCCACATATTACTTAACCTTCTCAGTGCATTTTTAGCGTTCATGGGTGGAGTGTTCACACACGCACACACATAAAGTCAATAGTACTAAAAGATTAAAACAAATAACAGTGATTCCTTGCTTCACATTTCTGCCTTTCTAGAGCCTCATTCCTGCTCCTTGAGCAATCACTTTCAACCCTTCCAAATCCCTTCTATTTTTCTGGTATTTAACTCCGTATTTCTAAGGAATATATGCATGTTGCTATTTCCTGATTTGCCAGTTTTAGACAACAGCTGTTGTCTTGTTTCAGTAGGTGAAGATTTAGTTGCTGTAGTTCTCTGCTCTAACCCAGCTACCATTAGAGTTGTAATTTTTGATTACATCTAAATTTAGAATTTTTGTTACTAGCACTTAGGGAAATGTCCACTCCTGAGCCAATAATTACTTTCCTTTCTTATACAAGATTTAGATTGCCCAGAAGTTAATATTTGCCTCGCTCTCAAATTTGTTTAGTTATCTTTTTGTAGCACTCCTTAATTCTTCCTAAAGCGTCCAAATAATCTGTGAACATGATCAAAGGCATTCGGCATCTTATTTGTTCCTTTCATCCTTCTGGAGCCCTCTCTTGGAGCCCCCATGCTTCCTGCTGGAAAATGGAGTGGTCACATCCTTTCCAGGTGATTCCATTCCCAGCCTCCTGGCATTGCTCATGACCACTGTCCTGTGCGGACTGCTAGTTTCCTGGATACGCTGTCATGCTCTTTCTTCATGTATTCACTCTTTGCCTTTTTTTCTCATATTTACTCTTTTGATTGGTAGCTTCTTGAGAAAGTATATATGAGACATAAATTTTCATGTCATTATGCATATGAAAAGGTCTTAATTCTGCATATTTGATTGATAGATTGGCTTCTCTATCATATACTAGCTTCTAGTGTTGTCGAGAAGTCCAAAAAGATATTTTATTCTTCATATTTGATTGTGGTTTCTTTATGGAAGTGTCTAAGGTGTTCTCTCTATCCCAGAAATTCTGAATTTCATGATGACATGCTGTGGGATGGGTCTTTTTCATTCATTTTATTGAACATTCACAGACTTAGTTTCTTCAGCATTGTACTCTTAAATTTTTCTTCCCTCTTTTTTTTTTTTTTTTTTTTTCCAGTTCTCCCTTTCTGGATCTCCTGTTGGTCAGATATTGTACCTACTGATATTGATGTTCTAATTTTCTTACCCCTTCCCAATTATACACGTCTTTGTCTTATTGTGCTACTTTCTCTAACATTATATTACCTTTATCTTCCAAATGTTCTATACAAATAAAAAATCTATGAATCTCCAAAATCTTTTATCATTTTCTAAAATTATGTTGACATTTCTTGTCCATCATTATTTCTTTCTGTGTTCTCTTTATCTTTGTAGATTTATACCTTTTAAATTTCTTGATTGTCACTTTGGTGGGAGGTTGCAGAAGAAGGATTTTGGGAAGTAGTGCTGGTGGGGATGGGAATGCAGTGGAGGATTCAGTACTGGGGCTGCCTGGTGGTTTTGTTTCTATCCTGTTGCTGATCTACTTATCCCATGTGATCTGGGTTCCATCACTGCCCTCTCCTTCAAGCTGACTCTTAATAACGTCCTCAGTTCATAGAGGGAGATGGTATAATGGAAGATTTATGGATTGGAGTCCCGTGAAGTGAGCTCAAATTCCAGCTCTGTGCTTTATTAGCAGTGCCAACTTAGTCAAGTCTTCGAACTCAGTGCCACCATGTCCTCCTCTGTGAAATGGTTCTATCATAACTGCTATATCCATGACAGACAGTTATTATGAGCATCAGATCAAGAGATATCATGTGTAAGTGTACTGTAAGGTATATGACCATGTTAATTAGAATCAACAGTGAATGGTAAAGCTGACAGCTAGTTGCTGAGGGGATCCCACGTTTGGAAGGTTTTTTACTTCCTAGCCGCCTGCACCCTCGTGACTCCCTCTGAATACTTGCTATAGACTATGACTTGGAAACACAGTTGCCCTTTGCGGAATAGACAAGGATGAATCAACATGTACTGAATAGAACATCCACAAAGAGATACAAATGGTCAGTTGGGGAGACTTCAGCTCACCCACTTTGAAGCAATGTTACCAGCATGCCAAGGTGTCGCCACCAGGAGTGATTGGAACATGGGTGTAACCAAGAAAGTTACAGCTGGCTTGTACCTTGTTTGAAGAAAGAATGTGCCAACCAAAGGGTGGATCTGCACAGTAAAAGGGAGGTCAGAGAGCAAAATGTTATCAGTGTGGCTTCGTTTTCTCCGTATGTTTTCACCACCAGAAACTTTCTTCTTTTCTCAGTAGTATCGGGGAGTCGCTGTGCGGGCAGTTTGCCATGGAGTTTCTGCCTCTGTTTGCCAGTGATCACTGGTCTCCGATGGTAGATAAACAACTGGGCTTTGAGGCCCTGGCAACACATTGTCCAAGGATCACTGTGAGTTCGGCCAGCAGACCTTGGGCAGAGGCAGATTGGAATGAGTACCATGTTTGTGGTAGATTTCTGTTCTTTCCTGAGACAGGAACCGCATTCTTAGCATCTGGATCAAGAAAGAAAACAGCTTCTTCACAAATAGCAGTTTTATTCTCATTTACTGCTCTCCTCAAATTCCATTTTTTTAAAGGAGGTGCAGAGAGGAGGGTCCTCTTCCTTGTTTGTAACCACCAAACAAATTAGCTTTTTTCCTATACTCTGACACCCTCCAAATACACACACACAGTGCACATTGCACACCACACACACCTATACACTACATATACTACACACGCACCACATATAGACTACACACACCGCACACATACATACCACACACATGCGCTAACATACACACACCCTTTAACCAACATTATAGCAAAACAATATGTTTTCTTCATTCATTTGTTCATTTAATGATTATTCTTTAAGACCCTATTAAGTACCAGGCATGTTCTAGATTCCATGAATTCTGTGGTGAACAAAAGAAAACAAGGCCTGCCTTCAGGAAGCTTGCTTTTTGTAGGAAGAAAGCCCATGAACATATAAATAAATAAATGGAAATGTAAAATATATAATAAAATGTCTGGTTGGGATAAATGCTATGAAGTGAAATAAAGCAAGGGTCAGGGAACAGGTGATAGACATTGTGGGGGGAGGGGCTAGATAAGGAAACCAAGGGAAGGCCTTTCGCCTCAAACGATCTGTGAGCAGGGTTTCTAATGGATGAAAATTTCCAATTTCCAAACCTTACCTCTTGAAATGCTGAAAAAGCTTTTATTCGAACTAGTTTTGATCAAAATTACTTTAAATGCATTATATATTTCTGCCTTATAACACAGGAATCCAGCATAATCACTCTTAACGTTTTCCTAAAGATTCAGGAAGTTCATTAATGAGACACCTGGTGGTGGCCGCGGCTAGAATATAGGCCAGCAGTTTTCAAACTGCATCCCTGGACCAGCGGCATCAGCACCCCACCCCTAGGCCTGCATGCGACCTGTTAGAAATAGGCATTTTCAGGCCCCACCCCAGGCCCACTAAATCTGAAACTCTGGGGGCAGATTCCAGAAATCCGTGTTGTAACATGCCCTCCAGGTGATTCTGAAGCCCACTCAAGTTTGAGAAGGGCTGATAAAGGGATGGCTTTGGGGCCGTGGTGGGGGCAGCATCTTTGCCCCATTGCCATAGGCTGCTTGCTCTTCGCAGGAGTTGCTGCCTCCTTTCTGTAGGTCCCGTCTCCCTGAGGGTTGTCAGTGTTTATTCCTTGCAGTTTTCATCAGTCTGTCTCTGTCTAATTTGTATCCCCTTCTAATTTGCTGCTTCTAATCTGCTCTGTACTGAAAAACCAGATCACTAGCCATAACTTCATTATGCGGAAAGTAGGAATAAATTCCAGGGCTGCTGGGGCCTGTTGTTAGTAATTTGATCTTTTACCCTCATGACATTTGTCATAGTACAGAGAACACAGGCCCTGGAGTCAGATAGACCTAGACTGCAGTCCAGAGTCCCACCCACGTGGGAATTCTGCCAGCTGCTGTGTACGTCTGTTCCAATCGTGCGTTCTGTAAATGAGGAAATAACCACAGGATGGCTTTGGGGACCCACCCACTGGACCCACTGTGAGATGGACCTTAGTCGTTGATCACCGGCTGTCCCTAAGCCAGGCTCTGACTGCTGGCCCGCAGTGATGTTTTGGAACTCTTGGAAGCAATGCCAGGTCAGAGCTACACCCAGTGATCGATGCCTAGAGTCTGCTGTTTCCTTTCCCCAGTGCATGGCCACTCAGGTAAAGGCCAAAGGCCCCTTTTGGGATGGCTGTGATAAAGAATAACAGTATAAACTTTGAGCAGGGTAGTAGGCCTCTGGTCCTGTGATCTTGGCAGGGTTAGAACAAGAATTGCCTGGTGCCAGCAAGATGCCCAGCAAGTGCTGGGAGACATGGGAAAGGGTTAACCTATGTGACTTTTTGCACTAATCATTGCTTTTCAGAAGTTTTCTCAATCTTTATTCTTTTTTAAAAAACAACTTTAAAAAATATTTTTGAGCTATAATCACATACCATCCAGTCTACCCATTTAAAGTCCACAACTTAATGACTTTTAATATATTTACCAAATTGAATCCATCACCACAATCAATTTTCGAATCATATTATTACCCTAAAAAGGAACTTCACATTCCTCAGCCATCTTCCCCACCCTGCAAACCTCCTCATTCCTCCCAGCTCTAGGCAATCACTAATATATTTTCTGTCTGTATAGATTTGCCTATTATGGACATTTCAGATAAATGGGATTAAACACTATATGTTTTTTTGTGACTGGTTTCTCTCACTTAACATAATATTTTTGAAGTTCAACCATGTTGTGTAGCATATATTAGTACTTCATATCTTTTTATTGCTAAATAATATTTCATTGTAAGGATATATTATATTTTATTTATCTATTTTTTCATGTTCATTAATTTTTTTTTCAATTACAGTTGACGTTCAATATTGTGTTAGTTTTAGATGTACACATAGTGGTTAGACATTTCTATAACTTCAGAAGAAATTGCCCCGATAAATCTAGTACCCATCTGGCACCATACATAGGTATTACAATATTATTGTGTGTATTCCCTATGCTGGTACTCTACATCACCATGACTATGTGTAACTACCAATTTGCACTTCTTAATCCTTTTCCCTTTTCCACCTGCCCACTCTCCCACCCGGCAACCATCAAAATGTTCTCTTGTACTTATGAGTTTGTTTTTGTTTTCTTTGTTTAGTTTGCTTTTTAGATTCCACACGTAAGTGAAATCATATGCTATTTGTCTTTGTCTGGTATTTTCACTTAGCATAATACCCTCTCAGCCCATCCATGTTGTTGCATTTGGTAAGATTTTATTCTTTTTTATAGCTGAGTAATATTCCATTACATACAGGTACCACCTCTTCTTCATCCAGTTGTGTCTTGATGGACACTTAGGTTGCTTCCATATCTTGGCTATTGAAAATAATGCTGTTATTAACATAGGGGTACATATATCTTTTTGGATTAGTGTTTTGGATTTATTTGGATAAATACCCAGAAGTGGAATTGCTGGGTCATAAGGCAGTTCACTTTTTTATTTTTTGAGGAACCTCGATACTGTTTTCCATAGTGCCTGCACCAATTTTCAATCTCGCCAACAGTGCACGAGAGTTCCCTTTTTTTCAACATCCTTGCCAACATTTGTTGTTTTTGGATTTACTGATGATAGCCATAGTGGCAGGTGTGAGATGATAGCTCATTGTGGTTCTGATTTGCATTTCTCTGATAATTAGAGACATTGAGCAACTTTTCATATGTCTGTTGGCCAACTGTATGTCCTCTTTGGAGAAGTGTCTGTTCAGGCCCCCTGCCCTGAATAGATTTAACTGGATTGTTCATTTTTTTGGTGTTGAATTGTATGAGTTCTTTATAGATTTTGGTTATCCCCTTTTGAGAGGCATTAGTTGCAAATATCTTCTCCCATAGAATTGGTTGCCTCTTTGTTTTGTTGATAGTTTCTTTTGCTGTGTGAAAGTTTTTTGGTTTGATGTAGTCCCAGTCATTAATTCTTGCTTTTACTTCCCTTGTTTTTGAGGTCAAATCCATAAAATCTTTAAAACCAAGGTCCATAACTTTAGTACTTATGTTTTCCTCTATACGATTTATTGTTTCAGGTTTTATATTTAGGTCTTCGATCCATTTTGAGTTAATTTTGGTGCATGGTGGTAGATAGCATGTAGCTTTCCAATTCTCCAGCAACATTTATTGAAGAGGCTTTCTTTCCTCCATTCTATGTTTTTGGCTCTTTTGTCAAAAACTATTTGCCTGTATATATGTGAGTTTATTTCTGGGCTATTAGTTCTGTTCCACTGGTCTGTGTGTCTGTTTTTCTACCAATACCATGCTGTTATGATTATTGTGGCTTTGCAGTGTAATTTGAAGTCAGGCAGTGTGATACCTCTGGTCTTGTTCTTTTTTTTCAGGACACTTTGGCTGTTTGGGGTCTTTTGTGCTTCCATGCAAATCTGATGATTTTTTGTTCTATATCTTTAAAAATATCATTGGGATTTTTAAAAATTAAGTTTATTGGGGTAACATTGGTTAATACAATCATATAATTTTCAGATGTATATTACCATTTGACATATATTCTATTGTGTTCACCACCCAAAGTCCAATTTCCTTCAGCTACCATATATTTGATCCCCTTTACCTACTTCATCCTCCCCTACCCTCTTATATTTGACCCCCTTTACCCCGTCTACCTCCCCCCTCCTCCCCCACCCCACTAGGTAACCACTAGTCTAT